>QLNU02015003.1:77643303-77663732 GCA_006491805.2 Dysdera silvatica
ATAAAGGTCTAGTTATAGCCCCGTTTGCTGAAAAATGAAAAATGCCTGACATTACCCTGAGGAAGGCTTCGTTAATGTGCTCTTTAAGCATATCAAGAGAAGTTACATTTAATTTGTACACAATGCCCTTAGTAATTCCCCAAAGAAAGCAATCACACGGGGTAATATCAGGAGAGCGAGGGTACCCATTTCGTCGGGCCATCACGACCAATCCATCGCCTTGAGAAATGTTTTATATAAACAGCTTCAAACATTCAAACACCAATGGGGAGGCGCAGCAACTTGCTGAAATTGTTTGAAATATACCGGAGTTGTGGAATTGCAAATTGTTCCAACATGTCCAAATACGTTGCAACAGTAACCATGTTTTCAACAAAGAAAAAGAGTCCGATAAATCCGTTTACTCATACACCACACCAAACGTTAATATTCGGGCTAGCTTTCTCGTGTTTTATGAGCACATGGGGATTTTCAGTGCCCCAGGTTCGACAGTTATGCTTGTTAACTTCGCCGGACACATGAAAAGTTTGCTCTTCCCTGAAGTAGAGCCTTGAAAGTAGTGCGAGTTCTGCCACAATGCAGTCATTATTGTTTTCGATCTCTTTTATTTTCTATGAACACATGTGAACTGCTTATCACGTGGAAGTATTTTAACTATGCAGAAAAAAAACTTTGACTATTGCCACGTAATTAAAAAAAGCACTTTGAGTCTAGCTACTGCAGTTTCGATGCAAATAAAATTCGAAATTGTATACTTCTTTTATAAACACCCATCCACCATCTCACGGCGTTTTACAGAGGTGAGGTTACGCTCACAGCGGCTTTTAAGACGTTTGCCTTTAACCCCACACCATTGATAGAGTCGTCTGGAGTGGTGTCGTAGCCGATCATCATTGCTGCCAGCAGATTAGCATCGCATAGTGTTCAGAGATGAATACCGCTTCAGACTTGTAGCACATGACCATTTGATCCTTGTGTGGTGGTGCCAGTGCTAGTGCTCACAATCACCCTTTGTTTTACAGAAACACACAGCCAGGTGTGGGGTGCTATCTCATACGAGAGCAGAACGCCCCTAGACATTCTGCGTATGACTTTAGCACCTTAACGATGTGTTGATGACATCCTGCAGCCGTTATCATTCTCTTCATGACGCAACAACCTGAGGATATTTTCCGACAAGATAATGCCAGGCTTCATATGGATCGTATATCTGTGAGCTGCCTCCTTACTGTGTTGACACTCTTTCTTGGTAGCAAGGTCACCAGACCTTTCGCCAATCGAACATGGACAGGATATGGTAGGCCACCAGGTTCAGATACCGCAAAATGACGCAGATCTGGAGTGACAAGTGAGGAATGCCTGGCAGAATGTATCACAGGATGACATTTGGAATCTTTATCACTGCTTACCTTGATGTATAGAAGCATGCATCGCCGCCAATGGGGGTCACCAACTATTGATTTGAACATATACTGTGAAATTCCTAGCCATTGATGAGTCCTATGACCTTAAACTTTTGATCATTTTCTTACCTGTAAATGTGCTGGATGTATATTTAATTTCAATAAAAACAGATAATTACTTCACGGTGCTTCGTCTTTTTTTTTTTTTTTTTACAAAAGAATGTATTAATATAACATGCAATTAAATATCAATCCAGTTAACTCTATTAGACTAAAGACATATTATATAATTGTATAGTGATGATACTTATTAATATAATTGCTATGGATCAACACAATACAATAAAGACACGGTTATCAATTTATAACCGTATTTCTTAATTTTGTTTATTAATTAATAAACGAATTATTAAATAAACCAAAGGGTGACTCACAATTTTTAATTATTAACACTTCTTCACGGTAAATAATTATTAAATAACAAATATAGACATGCGCACAAAGCATAGAATTTTATAAAACTGTCGTTGAATTCTCAGAGAAATTTTTAAATATATAATTTAAAAAAACATATAACTAATGTCACTTGTTTTGAAAATACTGAATTAAATATAAGAAACATCTTTCTTGAGAACAAATCTAGAAAAATAATTACCACATCTCAGTGATAAACAGCAAGAATATTATGCTAAACCTATTGCTCTTCTCTTCCGTAAAGAACGAATCTCACGATGTATCTGCACTGCTGAAATGCAAATATGAACATAAAATATGTCGTTTTTATACACAACTTCAGGTTCTGCATGCCCGCTTTAAGAATTTCTTGGAGATTCACTCCGCCGTTATACTCTCCATGTCTTGCTTTTAAATGGATATCATATAATTATTAAATTTTAGAAGGCAATTATTTTCCTGTTTTTTTCCGCAGCGGGGAACATTTAGGCACTTGTAACTGGCAACAGCTGTTAAATATTAAAACTTCTTCTCCTATTTTCTTCTTCTTTTGAATTTATTGTGCTTTCGGATGCCATCTGGGACTGCGATATCCCAAAATAAAAAATTGCATTTCCGCGTCAGAAAATGCGCTGTTTTTATTTTCAATTCTTGAAAAAAAACACGAATAGGTTTAAATCCCATAAAAGCACGTTATAGCGGTCCTGAAAGCCTCATCGCTGAAAGGACGTTATAACAAATGTTCGTTATATCAAATTTATAAAGAATTAGCATTGCAACTATTGAAATCTTCTCCATGAGTCGTTACAATTCACTAAATCGCTATCCTGAGGGTATTAAGAGCACGCGAGTCAATTGGCCTACTACTGATTATATACATATATACGTACTTATATAGTTATATTTATTATAAACAAATTATACTTATTATACAAATATACAAGTTATACGTCACATACAAGTTAAACTTCTTACATACAAGAATTAAATTATTTAGACACTGGTTTTTGCGTCTTTATATAAAATCTTGTACTGCGTTTTCAGATTTTTTTTTTTTTTTTTGCCTTATAAATACATTTTTGATTTATTTGGGGCACCCTCTTCATATGTGTATTTTTGAAAACATGACGTTTGTTTCTTGAATTCCTAATTTCTCCATTTTGATTTGTTGTTTGGAGTTATAGGATTCTTATTGTTAGACCGATTTCGACTATTATTATTATATTTATTTTTGAGATATTTCCAAACGGTTTAGTTAGTTAGCCACGTCAAGATTTTGTGTTTTTATCTAACTCTACTAATAATATAGGACTTATTTGATTGGGAATATTTTCTTTTTAAATCGCACCTATTATTTTTGATACAGTTAAATTACTAAAAGAATTATACCCCATCTACACGTATTTTGTCATTATTTACTCATACTGTGGTATGTTTTCGGGCTAAATTTGTTAAGGAACTATCAATGCCGTTCCCAATTACCAAAAAGATAGAACACTTGACGTAATCATAATCAGAAACATCATTTTAAGTTAATAGTATCTGATATATGTGAAGATTAATTGAAGTGATTAATTAACTTATTAACTACTTAAATTAATTAGCTATTAAAGTTATAACCAGAGCTGAGAGAGGAGGGAATCAGGGGCTACAGCCTGGGTCCCGGATGAGGTCTAGGTCCCCGCCTTGTCAAGGACCTATTCTGGGAGGGGGCCGGTCCCCCCCCCCTACTAGTTTGAAGGCCAGAAAAATTGTTCTCTAAATCCAGATTAATAAGATTTTGTACATTTTTAATGTACAGTTTTATAATGATTCTTTATCAGCCTATCTTCATTAATAAAAAAATAATAGCAGCTTTCGTTAGTTTATTTTTTCAGCAGTGGTCTTGTAGAATAGTTAAGTATTATATATGTAGATAATTTTGAATGTAAAATTATCTAAGTATAACGCGCTTTGAGCTGCTGCTATATAATAGATAAGTAGTTGACTAAATTTAAGTCCATATCTTTCCAAATTCGATTCTAATGTTTCTAACGTCGTCTTCAAGAACATTATAATTACCATGGGAACAAGAATTTCAAGAATTTGTAATAATAGAAATATTACAATTGATAGTCTTCAACAAGTCATATTTCTCTTAAAAAATAATGGTTTTAATTAAATGCGCCAAGCATGTAGTCTTGGAAAAGGCCCCTGATGACGGTTTTATGGCTGCATGCTTATGTTACATTATATATTTCTGAGTTTATATATATATATATTTTAATCCAATTGTTATTTTTTATATTTTTCCTATTACTTTAATTCTATCAAACCTCTTTTATTTAACTCTTTCAAACGCTTTTGCTTTTTTTTTGGCATTTTTCATTTTATATATGCTTTTGCTAATTTTTGCAAGATATATACACACATACATCATAGGATTACAACTTATTTTGGTATTATTTCAAACGTATCAATTTGTTTATAACTTAATATAACAGTATTTTTTTATTAAAATATATACGAAATTTTGTTCGGAATATTTCGTTTCTGTAACGTTATAATACAGTAGTAAAGAGACAAATTAAAACGACAACGCAAAATTTAAATTTTACAAACGAAATTGTTACGCAGTCAAGAATATAAATTTTCACAAATCCTCTTAAAGCGTTATTGAAATAGCTAGTTAAAAACTCCCTAAAGTAAAGGTATATCTTCACGGTTGGATTGATTCCAATAAATATGTAAAACTCGGTCCGAGAGATATTGAATACCACACCCCAGCGGAATCATACTACAGGGAAGATGAATCATTAGTAAAGGTAAGTGAGAGGGCCCACTCCCTTTAGGAAATTCGAAACGGAGTTAGAAAGAAAATGGGCCATGTCGATAGCCCGAAAGATGAAAAACAAATCGGACAGAGTTAGAAGAGAATGTTTCGTGACCCACATCTTCCCCTCTATGGATGAGGAAGAAAAATACGTTCACGTTCTGCGCATGGTCAGTCACGGTCGATACTTGGCATACTCCAACCTTGAAACCATCTTTTCTAACGTCGAATGTAGACCGTAAATCTATGAACGGATGTAATCGAATAAAACGTCGAAATTCTCAAAATCTGCATCAGTACTTAGGCGTCTCTTTGTAATGTAGCCTTTACTTTTGTCGCCTAGCCTGCCCTCTCGAAATTAGCATTTAACTACCATAATCGGACTATGAGAGTAAAAATATAGATTTTTAGAGAGAGTTGTGAACATGATGGACGACCTTTCATATTTGCGGGTTTTTCTCCCCCACCGTAGTCCGCGGTTTATTTTCCTAAGCAACGAAAGTTCGGAATATTCGGAAAATTGTAGGTTTCGATGGGACAGAACCTAAGCCACCTTTTCATCGTAAAACGCAAATAAATAACAGATGATAAAAATCCAATTTTGCATATTACAATAGCAGAATATGTGTATAACAGTTTATTTTGATGAACATTCTAATTATTGATTATTTATAAACGTGTATATAATTCTCTATACAAAAATTTATATTTATGATCTAACCATTTCAAATGAAACCTTGGTGTGTTTCTTAGCAAATATTTGCACTTTGGATTGAACAGAAAAACTGAAATTGTGACACAAGCAATTAATAACGCTAAACTTCTTATAAACTTTTCATAATTAACATTTTATGTAATTTTACCATTTTTCTTTTATTTAATAATTTTTCTTTTCTTAACTTTCTTCATCATCTACTATAAATAAATGATATAGAAAATATTGAATATTTCTACAGACATATATTGTGTCCTATTTTGTTATATATTACATATCTCTCTCTTTATTTCTCTCTTTCTCCTTCTCTCCCTCTTTCACTTTTTCAACTTTCGTTTTTTCTTAGATCTAAAACTATTCGCAAAACTAAGAAGTCAGCGCCACATAAAAGAGTTTAACCTTACCCTGACTATCGATACTAACTGCGCCACTATCTAAAATTGTGCTTCACAACCTTTATGACGTCACGTCCCTGTAATTTTCTTTATAAGACTAGGGTCCGATCCCAACCAATTTGCTCCTAAGTAGCCTTCCAGTTTTTTAAAGTTCATATATTAAACTGTCATAAATATTAATAATTAGTTATAGCATAATTATAAAGCCCTGCGGTGGCGCAGTGTGGTAACGCGTTCTCCTAGTGCGCCGCTAATCCGGGTTCGACTCCCAGCAGTGCAAAGAACGCTTACTCAGAGATCTCATAAAGATCGCACTGCTCACTGTAGTCCGGGGTTTGGTTCCCTAGGCCTTAAGAGGTTCGGATTCCTCGGAAAACAGTAGGTCCCGGCGCAGCATGACCACTGTAGTCTTTGAGCCGTAAAACCAAAAAACAAACCAAACCATAATTATAAAGGGTATTGAAAGGCCATTCCATCATTACACACTTTGCTTTCTGCTTCCTTACTCATGGGTCACTGTCATTTGCCCCTCAGTTGTCATTTCGTTCAGTTTTAAGAACAGAGGATGCTCCGCACATTGCTCTGATCGGTTTATATGTAACTTTTATGGCCGGTCATATTCAGCGGTATACCTTTTCTTGAATGCTCAAAAATGTCTATGTCCTAAAATTCCCGCTCGTTCATAAATACTGTCATATTTAAAGATGTACGGCTTTGTCCCTGACATTTTCTGCACAGATGTTATTTTGACGTTCTGGACATAAGCCTTTTGAAATATCCGTAAAATATTTTATTTTCCTCCTCTGAATATGTTCACAACAAAATATTTATTCATGCAAAGGGCTTAGAAAACTAAAATAACAAATCCCAGGAAAATCTCACGCAACTCGGCGTATCTGATGCTACGGTTCAGCTGTTGGGGAAACACTGGTCTAAAATGTGCCATGAACACCCATACGATTACTTCTAGATGGGGGGGGCCCTGAGAAGAAATATTACCTCCTTCTCAAAGCTGTCGAGAATTTTAGTGAATGTACAAGATACCAAAACGCTACAAAAATAATTGATACTGCTTGACAATTAGTAATGAGCTAAAAAGTACCTTATTTTAAAATGTGACTGTAAAACTTTTGAAAGTAAATGCATAGCAGGTTCGGGAAAATACAATTTTTAAACGGCTAGGGGGCACAAGCCCCCTCTGCCCCCATATGGGAGCCCATGTACCATACCATATTTTTACGAATACGTTCCCGAGTTATTTAAGAGTCTATTTTAAAAGTTGTAATCAGGGTTTTAATATAGTGAATATTCAACTCGGCATAACTTACTATAGCAAGTTGGATTACATAACTTTAAAATACTCGAATCATAACTGTAAAATATTTAAATCACAACTGCAAAATACTCGGATCATAATTATAAAATACTTGGGTCATAACTGTAGAATATTTGAATCAAAATGTAAAATATTTGGATTATAAGTGGCCTAATTCATTATAACTTGAATAACGTATCTATAAAATACTCAGATCAAAACTGTAGAAAGCATACCAGGATTATAATTGTAGAGTACTCGGATCATAACTGTGAAATACTTGAATCATAACTGGCATAACTTAAAACTCGGATTATAACTGGCATAAGTTAATAATTCGATTATGGCTGGCATAAGTTAATAACTCGGATTATGACTGGCGTAACTCAATAACTCGGATTATAACTGGCATAACTTAATAACTCGAATTATAACTGGCATAACTTAACTCGAATTATAACTGGCATAACTTAAGAACGTAGATCACACATCTGTAAAATACTCAGGTCACAAACGCAGAACACTCGGGTTATACCGTGGAATACTAGGATCATAACTGTAAAATACACATAATAACTACAAAACACTCAAATCATAATTAGAATAACTTATTTTAACTCGAATCACGTAACTGTAAAATAAAAATGTTTTTAAAAGAACACGTTTCCGAAAGTTAATGTTTCGTGAATCGAATTTTGATCGTTCCGTAAATTATATTCAAATACGTTTAAAGAAAACAAATCTAGAAAGGATCTACTAAAAGATCGAAGATCGATTTTTAGAAACTGATAGATCAGCGTTTAAAAACCCTATATTTAAAAGAAAATATTATTTATAAAGCTATTTATAGCGCGTATTATTCAAATATATAATTTTACCATAGCGTCTGTAAATTCTCAAAATTTTATCAAATATTTTTTATCCCCAATTTTCTTGCAACATAGAATAAAAACTAAAGGTAGCCAATAAGAGCATATAGAGATATAATAAGGTAAATATAGAGATATGATAAAAGTAAATATAGAGATACAATAAGAGTAAATTTGGAGATATAATAAGAGTAAATACAGAGATATAAAAGAGTAAATATAGAGATATAATAAGAGTAAATATAGAGATATAATCAGAGTAAATATAGAGATATAATCAGAGTAAAAATAGAGATATAATAAGAATAAATATAGAGATATAATAGGAGTAAATATAGAGATAGTAAATAAAAAGATGGAGCTGAAACATCTGAAAAAATGTCTTTGATAAAAATGGACAGCGACGTAATACAGATGTAATACTTGGGGATCAAACTGACAAGATAAATTTGCGATATGGACGAAATGAAAGGAAAAGGTATATACAGGGATCTGTCTAGAAAGAAAAATTTGTTGCTACTTTTCAAATTCTGATAATCACTTTATAATTAAAAATAACCAGTCAGATCCCAACAAAAACGCTTTACAGAAAATTTAACTTCTTCATTACACATTTAGATATTCAAAAAGTACTTTAAATCTTTTTAAAAAGCCCTTTACCTTAGAAACTAACATACTTTGTAAGCGTACTAAAGCCACTTAATTTATTTCAACTCGCATGATTTATAATAAGTGTCGAATCAATGCACCGCTAATATAGTTTCTCACAGAAATAATAAATGAATCTTTTACTAAAATTTAAATCAACGTGCAAATTTGATATTTGTACATTATAAAATTAAATTATTATTATTATTATTATGTTATATCATTGTATTGCACAATTGATCAACAAAACAACCCAGAAATGATATATCACGATATACCTACAAGCAGATATCTCCTACTCCACCTGCCTTAATCGTATCTCTCCATCATATTTCATTAATACGTAAATTTAATTCCACTTATCAACTGTTTTATTTTGTTATTTCACCCTCGAAATCAGCTCATGCATTCCATTCGTATAAGCAAAAAAAAAATAAATAGCAAAACTTATATGAACTTAGATCATACATTTCTCTGAAAGAAAAAGTGATCTATGCTCAATGGGTAAAAGCACATGACTAGTTATTAAGGGGTTATGAGTTCGGGTCCCACCAACGAGCCGGGGAATCCTTCTTTTTTTGCGAGTAATTATTCACTAAATATTACCACGTCGTCGGCAACGATGATAATTGTTGACTTCAGTAAATGCCATGTAAACTTGCCTGGAAACTGATCACTATATTGGCTACATTTTGACAATCAGGTTTACATTAAACCTAATAAACTATATTTCATGATTAAGTGTTTTATGTATTACGTATTAAGTATTTTATGTGTTACATATTAAGTATTTTATGTATTACGTATTGAGTGTTTCATGCATTACGTATTAAGTATTTTATGCATTACATATTAAGTATTTCATGTATTACATATTGAGCATTTTATGTATTATGTATTTAATATTTTATGTATTACGTATTAAGTATTTTAGGTATTACGTACCAAGTATTTTATGTATTACGTATTAAATATTTTATGTATTACATATTAAATATTTTATGTATTAAGTATTAAGTATTTTATGTATTACGTATTAAGTATTTTATAAAATACAGGGTACCAGGGAGGAAATTTACATAAAAAGGTTAAACACTGGTAAAATAGCAATGAAAAAGATCACTCAAGCTTTCGGACGCATCAGCAGCAGTCCTTCATCAGGAGTAATGACGATGTTATGTTTCTGTCCCTTTTTATACTTGTTTTTCCAGAAATTTCAAGTATAAAAAGGGACAGAAACATAACATCGTCACATTATATTATTAACGGCGGGTTGTTCCATTGTAGTTTAGGGAAGGGCTTCTTGCCGTAACTGGTTTTTCCCGTGCAAAAAAAACAGTTCGGGCAAGACGCCCTTCCCTAAACTGCAATGGAACAACCCGTCTGGTAACGGGATCGGGCGACAACTGAGCGCGAACGCACTATATGTAAGTAATGTATGATTAAGTATTTTATGTATTATGTATTAAGTATTTTCTATCTCGCGTTGCAGTATTTAGGCAGTTTTGCTGCAGTACATATTACTTGTTTCACGAAGGGTGACAAGAAAATTTAACCAAGCACAACGTGACAAACCTTCTCACAAACATTGGTTGGTCGTTTGTATTTTTATGGGGCAAGGACATCAAGGGTCATTTTGCGCCAACTGTGCACAAACATGTTGCATGAAAAGAAGTAGTAATAATCAAATAAACATCTTAAAAATATCAGGAAATCACACATATTAATAAAGTTCGGTAGGTTTTTCTGTAGCGAAAAAACTCTTAACAGGTTGAAACTTTATAAACTCATAATAATAAAACAAAATAAACTCGTAAGACTGAAACGGAATAAACATATAATATCGAGAAACTCAATAAGTTTATAAGACTGAAACTCAATAAATTTGTAGGAGTCGAAACTCAATAAATTTATAAAATTGAAAATAAATAAACTCATAATACCAATAAACTCAATGAGCTTGTAAGACTGAAACTTAATAAACTTATACCAGTCAAAACTCAAAAAAATTCATTAGATTCAAATTAATAAGTTTAAAACAAAGTCTTCAAATAATCATAAAAAATTAAAATATTTAATAAAATTTTATTTAATTAATTAAATTAATTAATTAAAATTTTGTATTTTCAATCAATTTTGCTTTATCTGAGAGAGAAAATTCCTTTTAACTAAACATAGTAATAAAGCCACTAATATGCTCACGAGTGGTTTATTATTCTTGTCTAGTATCTTTTTAGAATGTCTATGTATACATATTAAAAGTAAAACTATTTCAATATCTTAATCTGACATATTCAGGATATAGACCTGAAGGTCGCAAGATCGATATCAGCTCAAAAAAGTGATCTGTTCCTTCTTTCTAATCCGGAATTTCATGGGTCAAAAAACTTTTGCCTGAGTCAAAATAATTGTATGAATGAACCTGGTAACCTTTAAAAATATTTTAAGACGACGCATTATCCGTTCCGTAGGTAAAAGGCGATCTCTAAAACAAGATGACAGTTTCCCCAAAGCTTTCTATTTCATGAGGGTAGAAGAGTTTATGCAAATTAATTATGAAAAAGCTTAGCATCTATCTATAATGTGATTTTAGTCTTATAAATTTAAAGCATAATCTTTATCGGGCTATGCGAATTTTATAAATGATACTGTTATTTCTAAATTATTTTATGAAATGAAATTGCAATTGTTTTATTAACTATCTCATACCCATGTATTGCAGTTCAATTCACGTCATTCAATCCAATAACTACTCCTAAAAAGACGAAAAATCTTTCACAAATTGAGGAAATGACCGATCCAATTGTTGATTCCTATTTAAGTCGCATCAAGCAAACGTCGGATACAAAACAATTAGTATATCTAATTGGCCAACGTATCATATCCTTATTATCTTCAATTTTCTGTCATTGAAGGAATACGTTGATAGCAGAATTCGCCTTTCAGCACTATCGTAGTCCAGTTGCCATAATTACATCTTCCAAGCTCGCTAGCTTAGTTAAATCCCCACTAAATAAAATTGGTTTTGTGCGCAGGTATTTTGACTCAGATTTATGTTAAGTCCTTGTCCTCATCCCAGACTCTCCACAAATAAGTAAGTCTTGGGACGTAAAATACACAAACAAAATATACATGCATTTTTCAAAGAATTTTTCCTCTCAATGTTTATTAGGTTTGGTTGTCTAACAAGTTCGCTGCCTAGCAGTTTAAAATGCAAGTTGAAGACGGGTCTTTGTCGGGCCTTTTGAGGTAGGAGCGCCATGACAGGCGACTGATCTCATCACACAATACAACTACATGCAACGTTAACCTGACAGTCGAATCCAAATGCAGCGGACTCGAATGTGGTGGATCTAACCACTGAAACATTCTTTTGAAGAATGAAGCTCACAGACTACATTTCCATTGTATACATTATATAATTAGCGGTGCGGCAGATCGGTGAATGACCGAATCACTGAACCAGTCTTATCGTTTACGGTAGATGGGGAAAATCTTTCATTAACATGTTAATTGAATGACTTAGCACACCTGTAATACAGCAGAATCTGCGTAAAGTAACCATCTGCGGGACTGGACTGCAATGCTCACCATAGGCAGGTGATCACTATATACAACAGACTTTAGTATAGGCATAATCCACTTTTATGCCTCTTATCCACTTTTGTATCTCCGTTTTCTCAAACGAAGTCCGAAATATCTTATATATAGTATTAATATTAATATATACTGATCGTTGGCTCACGGAAATGCTATTTAAATCAGTTAATGAATTCTATATATATCCGATATGTCAGATATTTAAGAAATTAACAAACCTCAATAGAATTGTAAAACCATTTTGGAAGAGAATCCCGTAACAAGCTTTGGCTTTATATTCTCACCCAATTCTAACCCAAATCTTAAACGTAAGCTCTAAAAGATTTCTTTTAAGTTTCCTAAAATCGCTTATGATATGTACATCACGAAAAAATAAGGGAAATTGGGTTGAATAAACAATTATTATTACTAAGTCCCTACAACCTCCTTCTTATAAAAAGTGATCTCTTCATTCACGCGGTCACGTTACCAGGTCCTACCGTATATTCATATATATATGGTAGAACCTGTCTAAAGTGACCACCTTTGGGACTGGACTGCAATGGTCATCACAGACAGGTGGTCACTATTCACGACAGATTTCGATATAGGCCTGACGAAGTTCCTACCAGTTCTCTCTTATAAAAAGTGGTTAATTTATTTAGATGGTCAGTTTACCAGGGTAGTCGTTTTACCAGGTTCCACTCTATGTATTTCAATATGCTGTGAAACTAGGATATAACAACCACGAATGTAATGCACTGCTATCACGAGCAAATGATTCCGTTAATTTGCTTGCATGCTTGCTTTTTTGTTTTACGGCTCAAGGACTACAGTGGTCATGCTGCGCTGCGACCTACCGTTTTCCGAGGAATCCGAACCTCTTAAGGCCTAGGGAACCAAACCCCGGACTACAGTGAGCAGTGCGATCTTTATGAGATCTCTGAGTAAGCGTTCTTTGCACTGCTGGGAGTCGAACCCGGATTAGCGGCGCACTAGGAGAACACGTTACCACACTGCACCACCGCAGGGCCCAAATTTGGTTCAATGTATAATATATATATAGAATATCACGGATGTGACAAACTATTTCAGGAATATGCCCAAAGAAAATTTTCTTCTCTGGTTTCATTTTCTCCCTTGTATTTAAAACCGTTTTGTTTATTTTAAAAATAAAACTCTTTATTATGAAACACAAAGTAAATTTGAGATTTCTGTTGAAAATTTAGGGTCTGAAAAGTGTGGTGAATAAACTCTCCAGACAGCTTTTTTTGTTTATGTGATGTCTCGCATTTTCTCTTCTGGATGTTCATATTCACCTGCCTTACCCTATCAGCACCACCAAACAACAAATGTTATGGGTTTTATAATTTCGATGCAACAGTGACATAACAGCTCTTGGATTTTCTAACATTTAACCAAACGCTAGCGACAGTGACTATATGAAATATAATTGTTCAGGAGAATATGAGGACTATCTCGGAGGGCTCTAAGATTTTTATGGGACTCAGGTGAAAGGTCACGCCCGAATACCACAAACTTTTGAAGCGATAAAATAGAACAAAGCTGAGTGGGTGGAATGGTACGCGTAAACGATTCTTGTGAAAGGTACATTATATTACCTAATATTTTTATATTATGTGTATAATTAAGCACTGCAAGCAAATTAATCTTTAAATGCTTTATCTTATTAATTAAATATTGATCTTTGTCAAAACGTTAAAAATAATAATATTTGATTTTTATAAAGGTTAGAGTGAAAAAATCCTGCTCCGGTCTTTACATGTTCGCTAGAATCGAGTTCGAATGTACTATGGAATGAATTATAAACATGCTAACCTTTTCTTCAATTTAATGATGTAGTATAAAACATGCGAATAATGAAATACATAATTAAAATACCGATATATTTATGTTGCAAAAGAGCATTCGAAAAATTAAGATATTCCGTAATCACATCAGTAGGGTAGCAATTCAAAACTAATGGGAGGTTCAAGTGACTTTACAGAAAAATTATTTCATGTGGACTTAGAGAAAATAATGCGTTTTGATATTCAGTGGAGGGCTTGACCCCGGATTCCCATTTTCTATATCCATAAACTATATAAATCTTCACAGAGTTGCCGGGGTATGAGACGAACTATCTTATACACGCTGCTATAAATAATTTTTAATGATGAGAGATTTTCACTATTTGTTGAGAATTTTCTGCTGTAGATTTCGTAAATTATTCTTTAATTTTAGAAGCTATGGACTCTAATGCACCTGTTGATAAGAAAAGGTAATTAAGAAAAAATGTCGATTAACTTTTTATCTTTTATGACTGGAGAGATAACTCAGAGAATATTTTTCCAAGTTCTTGGATTGTATTTTTGGACGACGCCATTTCTAAGACTTTATTTACGATAACGAAAGGGGCATCACTACAAATGACGCATTACAGAATAAACGCACAAGCCTGACCTATATTCCAAACTCAATACCAACACTATCGGAGGCCGTTGGCAAGGGTAACCGCTACAGCTGCACCGTTAAAGAGAGGAAGAGAAATGATTAGGGATGCCTAAGAGCAGAGATGCGGAGGAGAAATTCTGTAAATTACGGATGAAAATGGGGATTTTGGAGGAAAAACCCTTTACATGACGATGGTTAAAGAAATTTACAACGGATACAAACTTACCTGGAGTGTACAGACGAACAGGAAACTCGCATCCGAGTAATATTGTGTTGACAATGAGAGAAGGGAGTTCAGCGCATGCGCGGATGGAAGGGCGCAGTGATCTAGGATTGCTGTTTGTGTGGAACTTATTTATCAAAGGGCAAGCAATGAGTTCTTCGCTCGAAAGCGTTATTTTTGCTATTATTTTCCAGCTAGACGTTGATTCGTTCACGACTGACATCAGAAAATATCCAATAATGGTATTTTGCCGCCAAATTGTTTTGCGGGTAATACATTTCATGGTTCATTTCCCATTATTTTGACGTTTGCGAAGAGCATTTTACTAAGCAGATGTTGGAATGCGAGCAATAAAAACAAACCATACATAAGGTACCTTTTATGAATCGTACCTTATTTAACACATTCATATATATGAGATATTTTAGGAAATTAGTTTTTAAGATTTTTCTAATTATTAATTATTGGTAATAAAATATTGTCCTCGTAAAAACGTGGGAATTTTTTGTTTATTTATATATTTTTATTAAATATATGTTATATTTTTATAACAGATTTTATACATATGGTAGAAAAATGTTTAGAGCGGTTCTTTATTTATATGGGAAAAAAAATTTTGGAAATTAAATTGCAGGATACCCTAAATTTGTTTTCATACGTTATGAGCTCCTACAATAAAAATGTTAGTTCGCTTCGCAGGCTTTCTTAACTGTTGCCACTTAGAAACGCAAGGAAAGAAAACTTAAGTCTAATTTCTAAAATTGGCAAAATGCCAAATTGCTTCATTTTTATACGGTGTTTTCCAAAGGTACATAATTCCACTTTCCGTATCTGGCAACATATATTTTGTATAATTATAATTTCACTTTTTATATTTGGCAACAGTGTGTATAATTGTCTTCCTAATTTTAAAATCAAACCAGTCTTCAATTTACCATTGACGTGTGCATACGTACCACGAAGGCTTCACCAAAAAAGGCGCACTAAATTTCTTTCATTACGTAGGATATTCGAATTAAATTTATTTATTGGCGTGAATTAAATTAAACATTTAAAGTATTAATAAATATGATTTTCAACTTGGATGGAATAACATCAGTGCTTCGATATTCATAATTTCAACGTTACGAAATAACGTGTGCAAAATTTGAACTCATTTAGACATCAAGTATACGTGCCTCATCAAAGTTGAACATGAAAAGTTTTTTAAATTTTCCCAAATTCATAAGTATTCACTTGATGTGAAATGTCTTTTTATCCAAGAGTTATCAAATTATTTTTACAATCAACTGAAACTGAAAATCGAAGATTTAAAGCCTTTACATTACTTAAAAGTTATACAAATTATAAACAATAACTGAATAGAATCAATAAAACGAGATCTTAATTGTATGGTATCCTTAAGGTCTCTAAATCGTGTGCTGGACATTTCTTGCAATAGTCTTGCTCTGTCTGTAAAATAAATTGTTTTTGAGAATCGTCTTTGGTAAACTTATAGTTGTATTCTTCAATTAATCTTATTCTCTTTTCAGCTATATCATTAACAACTTTTATTGATTTTGCAATTTCCCTTCCTTTTAAACAACTTTCTTCATTTTGCCAATACACAGAATTCAGATGCAAAAATCTTTTGGAATTTGGAACCTCCCAAAATATTTTGTTGATTTATTTGTGATTCTTTGTAGAGGAAAACCTTTATTAAGAAAATGCTCTAAGTCATCTATTGCAATTTAAATTTTTTTCTAGACTCTTAGGATTCATTTGCTTCTTTTTCAACTATCATTTTTCGAGCTAGATTCCTTCGAGACTTCTTCTTTCGTAAAATATGACTAGAGCTATATATTCATCTCCCAAATACCATAAATTGCTAGTAAACTTCATAATTTCCATTTTCGCAACTGATTTACCATCCTTTTTGTAAGCTACCAGTTTCTTTATGAAATGAATATCGTTCATAGGAGCCTCGACTGCGTTTGTAACCAAAAACCATGCTTTTGTAAACATTTTATTGCGAAACATCAAATATGTTTTGGGCGTTTCCTTCTCCTAGAGTTAATTTAAATTGTTTCCTAAATAAAATAAATTTCGATTCAAAGCAATAGATTGTTTTGGCTGTCCATCTTGCTAAATGATATGTTTCAGACTGACGAAAACATATGCCCCGAGGTAGCGTCTCTCCAAGAAATATTGTAATCAATTCCAAGAATTCTCTATAATCCTCACCGGGCCTGTAACCCAGCGGGGGTGCCAGCAGGGGAGCGGTTCCAGTTGCCCCATGCTTATACCCCAGTTGCTTCATCGTGTTATTTATATAGAACGAATCTCTGGTGGGTGCTCTGTACCCCATATGCTCTTCGACTTGCCCCAGTTGCCCCTTTATCCTGGCTAAAGGCTTGGCCCTCACGGGACATACCTTCTTGAATTTAATTTTTGCATATAATAGAATCTCACATACATCATCGTTAAGTATTTCTCTAATATCTGTATTTGACTACCATGAACAAAATTTTGTCTGATCAATGTCCCTCGATGGTCTTTTGAATCCTCTAAATAAGGGTACATACGCTGCTCTGCTGTGTAAAACTTGTACCTCGCTAAAAACTTCTTGTAGTATAAACTCAAAAATATGATGAAGAAAAGCCAAGTATAAAACATTACGGTTCAGTTCTTGTCCTAGCAAATGGCATGTACCATTCAAACGATCCATGTTGCTGACCGTTGTATGAAGTACTACAGATTGAACAACATCCAATAGCGACCAATCATCTAAAAGTTCATACGTAGCTGATGCAATTTCAAGTTCGGTTCCTGAAGGAAGTTCAGGAATTCCTAATAGCTGTTCAACGTTCGGAGCTGTAACTCTCATAAGAAGTCTGTCAGTATTCGTTTTTCCAATAATATCTGGGCGCAGCTTTGCACCCCAGTGGAAAATTACGAAGTTTAATTTTAAATGTAAAAATTTGACTTTACCTCTCCTGCTGTTTTTCATGGAACCTTTCTCGGACTCTCTTAAAAGATGTACGATTGATTAGAAAGTTATTTGGATTTAAATTTTCTGCTCCTACACAGGCTGCTAATAAATGCACGGCATCTCTGTCTCCTACATTTGTCCAACGCTGCTGCAAGGCGAGCAGACAACATCTCTTTTCTGACTCTTTTGCGTTCTGGAAGCTTAGATGTAGAAAAGCAGCTTTATAAATAAGCCTCAGTCTTCTGCTACCTTCGGCTTCTAAATGTTCTGACTCGCTAGAAAAATCTGATGACAACAGAGAGTGATACTAAAATTGAAAACGATGTTTTGAGAAAACATTTCATTATGAGAAGTTAACACCCGTACAACAGTGAAAGCTTTCAGAACGATTTGCTTCAAGGCACTACGAGGTTACCAAAATATGTACTCATAATGAAATGTATAACCTCACTTCCTATAATAACACTTGAAAACTTTTAGCGATAGATCAATTGCTTCCCAATGAATTACAATCATTACAAATGCTAGGTTTTAGGGATAATATCAAGTAAAATGTTTTTAAAAATATTTCGCATGAAAGATTGAAATAGTATTTAATAAATTTCTGATAGTTTTTTGCAATGATCTGTGTTCGTTGTATACGTTTCGGTATATTTAAAAAAATATTGTTAATAACTAATTACAATTAGATTATTTTCAACTACAGCACACTCCATGTATATTTCTTGTCTTTTGTTATTTTTTTTGCCTCGCAGTTTTTTTTTAATTCATCGGAAAATATTTTTTATTTGTTTCCAACATACAACCAGGACATGCTTTTTTCCTTTGCGATAACGAAAACTTCTTAACTTCCGTTATTTTTATAGTCTTCAAAGCATGCGCAACATCAAAAAGATTATTTAAACTGTCTTTAAATTGCTGCACTTTCTGTCTACATAAATCACTTTGTCTATTTTTATGCTTATATAAACTACGCCATGTTTCATAAAGATTTTTGCACTTTTTTATGGACTCAGAACGATCTCGAATCCGTATGCCAGTTTTTTCCAAAATATTGCAATTCCATCTATTGCTAGAGAAGCATTGCCATGCAAGTTTAAACTCAATTCACGCATTTATTATAATTGTAAAACGGTGGGCTTGAAACGTCACCACGGAATGGTATTTTGTCACCAGGAGTTAATTCTTCATTAAACCCAAAAGAAAAATTAATTTTCCCGAGATATCTATGCAAAAAGCACATCAACAAACGAGATAACGAAACTAAATAACTATTGTTTTCGAAACTCAATCGAATGGGCTTACGACTTGGACACCCCGTCGAGTCCTCAAGTCGCCCTAATTAAAGTAAAAGACTGAACGATAACTGCACTCCACAGCAATGTTTTCCGATTTGACATCTGCTCCGTGTTTTGTCATGATGTTGTTGTTGTTTTGTGTGCAAACACACACAATTTAAAATTGTTTGAGAGGGCCATTCGCAAAAATATATGCATAGGTGGTTATCAGAAGTAGGGACTTCAGATAATCTCTGTGTAGCGTTTCATGTACTTTAACCAAATGTAAATGTTAGAAGTCAGTATTATTTAACATTTTATTCATGAAGTCGTATCATAGTGGCGTGTGTCTTTGTGCTTTTGGCGTATTGACGGGCCAAAAGTGCCAATCTCCTGGCATTTTCTAAAACAATGCTTCACGATTATGGGAAACCCTTTTGCATCATTAATGCCATAATTAAAAAACTAACTATTGAAATATTCAACAGTTCTCTTGTCAACAAGATCGTACCGAGCGGGGTGGAGCTGATGTGGCTCGTGCTGCCGCCTCCAGAATGAAGAAACTGACTTTATGAAAACGAAAAGTAAAGGACATTTAAAATATTCAGGACCTCTACCCACCAAAAAAATCAATGTTCACCACCCCCCTCAGAAATGCAATCCTGCGTATTCTAGTAGTGCTTTTCCATTTAGTAATTATATGCGAACATGTTTTCTGCTCACATGACAACGAGATATGAAATTTCAGTATGATCTACTGAATTTTTCTAAAATTTTTAAAATTTCAAAGGGCGATATCTTCGCTCTCAGGCATGAGTCAGAAAAAAGTTTTTCGCCATTATTCTTCAGTTAAGGATCTTTTTCATGCGTATAATTTTTAAAAAATCGGACGATTTGATTTTCGTAAGGTTCCCTTGTTAAAACCTGTAGTGCATTCTGTTCAAGACTCACCGACCATGCGACACACCCGAACCCCGTGGAAAGGGGGAAAAGTCATAGATGCAGCGATGTTCCCCCCGACCCCAAACCTGGTAGTCGCCTTATTGAAAATTTGATACTTAGAGATAATATTTGACAAGGTGTAAAACGAGAAAAGTGTTTTTCCTGCTAAAAAGCAGGAAATAGAACTTACTCTTGGACTGGCTCAAGGCAGCCCGCATGTAGCATAATCGTGTTTTTGATATTTTGAAGGCGCGTGGGGCACGTGTTGTTTTTTATTGATTAATTTTTAATTTTGCAAGAATCACATATTTATATAAAGAAATCAACTCAGAGGCTCCTCCATAAAATAACTTCAACTTATAAAATAAGCACC
>QLNU02015003.1:77663832-77701852 GCA_006491805.2 Dysdera silvatica
CAGATGTGGCAAACTTGCCACAGATTTTATGAATTTATTATCCATGAATTGCTTACAAGGAAATAGCATTAATGAACAAGAAATTTAAAGATAATAATTAAATTAAAGATATCACTAATTTCATTCGATTAGTTAATTATTGTTACAAGTGAAATATGTTTTGCAACTCATATGTGGCACTTAAAGTATTAGACTGTTACTGATTCACGGAGTATGTTAATACAGATTAGATTACTTGCTATATCTTACATTCATTCTGATCTTCTCACGTTCGTCTGTACGTGAGCAGGTTTGGTATTTCAGAAACTTTATAGTTTCGCAGGCCTCGTTCCTAAGGTTATATTGTGTACTATCAAACAGGAAATTCGGAGACGAAAGCAATAGAATGCTTTCGTTTCCGCAGTTATCCTAAAGTTCGAACTCGCACAGAAAGAAATACAAAAAAATATACTATTCGAGCCACAGTCTAAGGATTGAGAAAATGTTAGATTTTAAAAGAACTACAGGTAGTATTGAAAGGTGTTAAAACCAAAAGGTCTAAGGGAATAAGTCAAATTTCATAAAATGACTTTGTTAAGAGGTATGTCGAATTTATGGTATTTTTCCAACTTTCCTTATTTTTTTTCATTGATGCTTTTCTGTCATCTCTACTTTGTATTCGCTATATTGCAGTTATGTGTTTCAACTTTCTTAAATAAGTAATAACTAAAATACTTTTTTTGTGCGTTTGCTCACCAAATCTGATCTTGCTATTTACGAACTCCAGGAATAGCTGGAATCCATTATTATTATTCATTTACAAATTCCAGCTGTCCCTCTTTTTTATTTGATTTCGTAATTGCGATGTACGAAACGATAAAATTAACGATTTTTATGTCATTTACAATGTAATGGAAGTTTATTATTATTATTACTAATTACGGGGGAAAATATTAGGAGTATTTAGTATCCCATTAAAAAGCAGCAGTAGTAAACTGTCAATGAAAATCTTTTATATTGTTCTGTTTCAAATATTTGCACTTTATAGAAAGTAGTTTGAAGAATTTACGTTTTAAATGAAATAAACAAAATCGTTATATTCCGAGAGAAACTTGGCAAAAGCACAAAGCTTAAGGTAAATAATTTAAATTTACAAATATTGTAAAAGAATTTTGAAATATGCATACGCAAAATTTTTTTCAGCGAAGTTCGTTTAATTCCATCTTTTAACAACAATAATATATCTTTGTTGATCTCTTTAAACATGTAGTTTACAGCAAATTTCGTGTATTTACTACAACGAGATTTATTAGCATTAACTAATTGTAGTAGTTGATTTTAATCATATTTAAGTAGATCTGCGTGTATTTTCGCGCATAGATATTAGTCCTAATTAACTATTTGCATACTGATTAAGTATTAGTAACTGAGGAAAATTTCTTTGAAAACTCAAACTACTGTTTTTGCTGGGCCGAGGAGACAAAATTCATATCAAAATCTTGTTTTGTGAAACCATATAAGGAGGCACAAGTTTAATAACAATTACAACTGAACAGAAATTATTTTTATCATCTTTTCGTTGTCTAGTACGTTTCAACGAATTTAAATTGAAGGTTTATATAATATGATTGCAAAAGTCTTTCCTAAGAAAATAAGTAATATTGCGAGGAGAAAAGTAAACCAACAGAAAAATTGTGAAGATCTAAGAGAAGAAAAGTGAATATGTAAGTATCTAAAAAAGAAGTGTTTCATAAAACAGTGAAATGTGAATTTGTAACAAGTTGGATTTTATATTTTATAAAATGATATAATCGTGTTAGATAAAAATGACGAAATTCATTCTACTGAGAAAATAAAAATTAAAATATAATTTTTTATGGCTGCTGAATTCATTTCTATCCTTAAAAATAGTAAAATTAGTTAAGTTCTATTCTTAAAATTAGTTAAAATTTATAAAACTCCCGAGTCCATTCACGCATGTATAAACGTTATTTTTATGTGGTTTTTTATTTTTTATTTTATTTTTATTTGTGTGTGTGTGTGTGTGAAATAATGAAATCGAAACCATTGAAAACATAAATTGCCTAACGTAGACAGTTAAAATTATTGCTACTTAGTTAAATCTGGAATTAACCGGCGTTATTTATGAAAATGGCGTTATTTATGCTTCAATGCCCTAAACCTCCTAATTTAAAACTAAGTTAATATCGTCAATTTTAATCGAAAATAATTATTAAAGTGTTTAATATCCTACAACCAAGTTTTTTCCGGACCAGACTAGAACATCTATAACCTACGCGAATTGGAAAGAAAAACATATCTCAATTTGGTATCGATCTGGCGAACTCCAGGTCTATTCTAATATTTCAGCTTTTACCTTAATATTCGTCGCATTGAACCCTTGAAACATATTTAACGTAACCTTAGCTTCGTATTTATAGTTGCAATTTTAACTTGCCTATTAATAAAGGAAAGGTTTTAGGTGAATTAATTAAGAGATACATATAAAATTGAGTTCGCATTATCATATTGCCTAAAAGTATGGCGTTTATCTTATATCAAACTTACAAAATTTTCAAAGAACTTGTATGAAAACTTCAGGACTTCAATAGTTGATGTTTTGTTTTCTACGCAAAACTCTGGGATCTGTTTCCCCCACATACTATTGCCGCAATTACCAGTCTGGTTATTCTAAAGTCTAATGGTTTGAATTCAGATTTAGGAGAAATTAATAGTTAGATTTCAGGCCCTTTCAAATCCAGAACCCTCTGCTGCTACAGTTTCTATGGAAATTAGTACACGGCACTAACATAATTGATATTTTATTGATATATTGGTATTTTAAGATATATTCTGCACACTATAGAAGCAATTAGCAAACAATATGTACATAACACAACTAATATAAAAGATATTCGCAAAATACAAACAATATAAATAATATACGCAGGGTACGAATGATATAAATCGTATGCGCATAATACCAATAATACAAATAATATAAATAATATGGGCATAATATAAAAGTGTGGTTGCTTATGTACATTAGATTTTCCTGCTACGGAGGTCTGTAGCCAAGCCGGGGCCAGAAGGGGCGTGGCCCCAGTGCCCCATCGAGCTATTTATATATTTAGAACGATCCCCATGTGTCCAGTGCCCCATATAACCTTTTCCTTGCCCTAGTTCCCCCTTCATCCTAGTTACAGGCCTGCTGCTATGGCATATTATGCCGCATTAAAAAGGCTTGTAAGCTTGCTTTAATTAATGCATATCGCGTTGAAGTGGGGTTGTTTCGTTGTGTTACTTTAGCATAATAGAAATTTTTATCTTTTTTTGCAATTTTACTGTAAGGTAATAAATAGTCTTATTATGCATAAAAGTAATTCTTCCAATATTTTTTAAATTTATCATATAATTTATGTATCTTTTGCCGCAATTAGGACAAATTGAAGAAAAACAAACGGTGATGTTTATAAAACGTAAATAATTTAACAATGTAAATTATATTTTTTAATATCGTAAATTTAATGCAACCTATTTAGCAAATGTACCATAACGCTTCCATAAAGCCATAAACTACCATGTGCAATTTTAAAAGTATTGTTTTATATTATTGAAAAAGATAAAAATTAATAAAAGTGCTGATTTAAAATTTTAGTATTTAATTTTTTATATAATAAACTCTATAGATTTGAATTTCCAATAACTTGTTTAGTCAAGAATTCGATTGCCGAACCCTAGTGGATCGATACTAACAAAATAAACATTATATTGATTATAAATAGCAAGATTACTTATTGACATAATAAATGGCTAATATGATATAAAATAGAGTAATGAGAGCTTATGTCAAAAGAAACGACTACTAATATAATATGAAAAGTTACGAATACTAATGTGATACGAAAAGTAACCAATAATGATATAATATAAAAAGTAATGAATAATAATACATGAAAAGTAACAAATAACAATATAATATGAAAAGTAACGAATACTAACATAATATGGAAAGTAACGAATGCTAATATAATATGAAAAGTAACGAAGACTAATATAATACGAAAAGTAACCAATAATAATATAATATGAAAAGTAACGAATACTAATATAATATGAAAGGTAACTAATATAATATGAATAAGTAACCAATACTAATGTGATACGAAAAGTAACCAATAATAATATAATATGAAAAGTAACGAATACTAATATAATATGAAAAGTAACGAATACTAACATAATATAGAAAGTAACGAATGCTAATATAATATGAAAAGTAACGAAGACTAATATAATACGAAAAGTAACCAATACTAATATAATATGAAAAGTAACCAATACTAATGTGATACGAAAAGTAACCAATAATAATATAATATGAAAAGTAACGAATACTAATACAATATGAAAAGTAACGAATACTAATACAATATGAAAAGTAACGAATATTAATATAATACGAAAAGTAACAAATACAAATATAATATCATAACTATGTATAAGTAGAAAACTATAAACCCCAAGTGAATATTTTTGAAAATCCATGCGAAACAAATGCTCACATAACATAATTTGGTTTAAAATAACGACCAAGTTTAGGATGAAGATACGGTGGAGTTTCTCTAACGGGGGGGGCTTGGGTAAATCAATATTCCGGGTAACTTGGATTTCTTAAAGACTTTATTTGGTCTAATGTATTGTCTATGGAGCAAAAATCTCACAAACCCGACATCTGAAAATACACATTCACTTAATTCAACATAATTTCATGGTTTTTCTAATTTTTGAACGTTGTATAAGAAAACTTAACGAGAGAATTTTCAACGAAAATGGAAAAAAAAATTGTTATTTTTAAAAACTTGCATTTCTATTCTAAATCTTATGGTGGGTGGGTCTGTGGATAGGTGGGCAGGCAGACAGACAGACAGACAGACAGACAGACAGACAGATAGATAGATAGATAGATAGATAGATAGATAGATAGATAGATAGATAGATAGATAGATAGATAGACAGACAGGCAGGCAGGCAGGCAGGCAGAGAGACGTATAGAAAAGTAGACAGACAGACATACAGACAGGCAGGCAGGCAGGCAGATAAACAGACAGATAGACAGACAGATAGACAGACAGATAAATAAGAAAAACAACTGTCAGGTTTTCGCTCTTTGATGAAACATAAACGTTTCCGGCCTACAAGAATGGCAAATAAATTTGTAATTTCTGAAGGACAGTCGTGATGAGATTTCTTAAAAGATTCTGGGAGCGTCTGAGAAAAGGAAAGAAAAGAGGATAGAGTGGAATTTTTCTCGGAGCATTCGGAAAGAATTTCGACTGCATTGCATTCCAACCTCGTTGCTTAATCATGAAAGATTATTTAAGAGGAAGAGCTTTCAGCTAGTGTTTAAAAAAATTTTCGAAAGTAAATAGGAAAATTATTTTTATAAATGGTCTAATAACTGTTCCATTACATCGTAAATGATCTAAAAATCGTTAATTTTATCGTTTCGTACATCGCCATTACGAAATCAAATAAAAAAAAAGGGACAGCTGGAATTTGTAAATGAATAATAATAATGGATTCCAGCTATTCCTGGAGATAGTAAATAGCAAGATCAGATTTGGTGAGCAAACGCAGAAAAAAAGTATTTTAGTTATTACTTATTTAAGAAAGTTGAAACACATAACTGCAACATAGCGAACACAAAGTAGAGATGACAGAAAAGCATCAATGAAAAAAAATAAGGGAAGCTAGAAAAATACCATAAGTTCGACATACCTCTTAACAAAGTCATTTTATGAAACTTGACTTATTCCCTTAGACCTTTTGGTTTTAACACCTTTCAATACTACCTGTAGTTCTTTTAAAATCTAACATTTTCTCAATCCTTAGACTGTGGCTCGAATAGTATATTTTTTTGTATTTCTTTCTGTGCGAGTTCGAACTTTAGGATAACTGCGGAAACGAAAGCATTCTATTGCTTTCGTCTCCGAATTTCCTGTTTGATAGTACACAATATAACCTTAGGAATGAGGCCTGCGAAACTATAAAGTTTCTGAAATACCAAACGTGCTCACGTACAGACGAACGTGAGAAGATCAGAATGAATGTAAGATGCAGCAAGTAATCTAATCTGTATTAATATACTCCGTGAATCAGTAACAGTCTAATACTTTAAGTGCCACATATGAGTTGCAAAACATATTTCACTTGTAACAATAATTAACTAATCGAATGAAATTAGTGATATCTTTAATTTAATTATTATCTTTAAATTTCTTGTTCATTAATGCTATTTCCTCGTAAGCAATTCATGGATAATAAATTCATAAAATCTGTGGCAAGTTTGCCACATCTGATTTCAGTTCAATCTGAGTCCCATCCATTTAAATTTTATATATATATTAGGGTGGTGCTTATTTTATAAGTTGAAGTTATTTTATGGAGGACCCTCTGAGTTGATTTCTTTATATAAAAATGTGATTCTTGCAAAATTAAAAATTAATCAATAAAAAACAACATGTACCCCACGCGCCTTCAAAATATCAAAAACACGATTATGCTACATGCGGGCTGCCTTGAGCCAGTCCAAGAGTAAGTTCTATTTCCTGCTTTTTAGCAGGAAAAACACTTTTCTCGTTTTACACCTTGTCAAATATTATCTCTAAGTATCAAATTTTCAATAAGGCGACTACCAGGTTTGGGGTCGGGGGGAACATCGCTGCATCTATGACTTTTCCCCCTTTCCACGGGGTTCGGGTGTGTCGCATGGTCGGTGAGTCTTGAACGGAATACATTACACGTTTTAACAAGGGAACCTTACGAGAATTCATCGTCCGATTTTTTAAAAATTATACACATGAAAAAAATCCTTAACTGAAGAATAATAGCTCAAAAATTTTTTGCGACTCATGTCTGAGAGCGAAGATATGGCCCTTGGAAATTCCAAAAATTCAGTAGATCATTCTGAAATTTCACACATCGTTGTCACGTGAGCAGAAAACATGTTCGCATGTATAATTACTAGATGGAAAAGCACTACTAGTATACGCAGGATTGAATTTCTGAAGGAGGGGAGGGGGGCTGGGGTGAACTTTGATTTTTTTTGGTAGGTATAGGTCCTGAATATCTTAAATGACCTTTACGTTTCGTTTTTACAGTGTCAGCTTTTTCATTTCGGAGGCGGCAGTAGCCCCATCAGCCCCGCTCCGCTCGGTACGACCTTGTTGACAAGAGAACTGTTGAACATTTCAATAGCCAATTTTTTAATTATAACAACAATGCTGTAAAGAGTTTTCCCATAGTCAGGAAGCATGCGTTTTAGAAAATTCTAGGAGATTGGCGCTTTTGGCACGTCAATACGCCAAAACCACAAAGACACACGCTATTATAACACGACTTTATGAATAAAATATTAAATAATACTGACTTCTAACGTTTGC
The DNA here is from genome assembly GCA_006491805.2 of Dysdera silvatica. Taxonomy (NCBI): domain Eukaryota; kingdom Metazoa; phylum Arthropoda; class Arachnida; order Araneae; family Dysderidae; genus Dysdera; species Dysdera silvatica. The sequence goes on from QLNU02015003.1 coordinate 77,671,257, forward strand.
ATTTGGTTAAAATTAGACATGAAACGCTACACCGAGATTACCAAAAGTCCCTACTTCCGATAACCACATATGCATATATTGTGGCGCAAAAAGAAAAATTCTTGGTATTAATAAATGAAAATATTAGCAACTCGCACTTAGGTATAAAACAAGCATAAGTTAATGAAAATCGGAGAATGGTTGTATAATGTTTATTAGTAGAGCCCGGAAGTTTAGGCAAAATGCCATATATACCTTATTCTGCCTATTTTTCTTTGTATTTTTATACGCTTTTTAGAATTCATATATATATATATATAGTAAAATCCTTCTTAACGGACACCTTCAGATATGAGTACTCCATTTTCGCGGTCAAGTACCACCCACCCCCAACTCCCAGTCATGCGGATCAAGACTTTGAATCCATTATGAATATAGGAAAAGTTTTAAGTGGTGATGCTGCAGCAGAACTATCCATGTCTCCTACCTCGACACGCTGCTTCAGATATGCGGCCACAGCCTCGGTTGAAGTGGAGAAAACTTTTTCATAATATAAAATGCTACTGACTGGTCGACGTCAAAATTTCACATTTGAGAATTTAAGAAAACATATCGTTGTAATGTGCAATAAGAGAAGATGGGTGGTTCGAATAATCCCATCTAAAATTTTCTTGTAAGTGAAATATTTTCATTTCAAATAGTAAAAACGTGTGTGTTATTAATTTTTCTTTTCAATAACGCCAACTTCTTTTATTATATTTTTAAGACAGTAGAGGAAATATGTGCATTAAATTTCTATAGCCGGTCTTTATACCCTGAATTTATTTAATTGCCTTTTTTTCATTATTTTAAATATCTTTTTCCATATTTTTTTATTGATTTAAATGTCTTTTTCCATAATTTAAAGCACCTTTTGTGATTGCTATTTTAAACTTTTTAAATGCTTTTCTGCGTGCCCATATTTTTGCAATTTTTGGTGCCTAAACTTCTGATCTTTAGTTATTAGGTTAAATTCGCCTGTTATTTACAGCTGGCCATTGGGGCTTGTGTTTTTTTTCTTTTTACTTATTGATGCGCTAAAAGCTCCAGTCACTTGACATTTTCAAAAGCTCATGATTCCCTACTGTAGGAAAACCCCTTTTCCGCCATTGCTGTTATAATTAAAAAATTGGCCATTGAAATGTCCTTCAGTTTCCTACTCAACAAGGACGTGCCGAGGTGGAGGGGGGGCTGATGGGGCTACTGCAGCCCCCGAAATGAAAAAGTTAACATTAAAAAAGTAAAGGTCATTCAAGGTAATCACGTCTTCGCCCCCACCTAAAAAAATTGAAATTTAGCCTCACCGAAATCTAATCCTGCGTATTCTAGTGCTTTTTCATCTAGTAATTAAAAATGCACACGTGTTTGCTGCTCATATGGCAACGATATGTGAAATTTCAGTATGATCTACAGAATTTTTCTAAAATTCTTGGAATTTCAGAGGGCTATATCTGTGCTCTCAGATATGAGTTGGAAAAAGGTTTTGCGCCATTGTTCTTCCTTTAACGGCATCTTTCACGCGTGTAATTTTTAAAAAAATCGGACGATGAATTCCTGTAAGGTTCTGTCACAAGACTCTCAGTCTGGGTTAGGCAAAGGTGCGGATTTAGTCGGCGGGGATGGCGATCGTCTTCCTTGAATGAAAATTTAACATTGAAAAGATACAAGGTAAAGGTCCATTGAAGTATTATTTCCACAAATTAAGTCATTAATTTGCCCTTCCCCTTGAATGACCTTTAAATCCGTTTCTGGCTCCTCATACTTGGGTTTTAATAGACGTAAGAAGTCGAAAAAACACTACAAAGAATATAATAAAGGTTATAAACCAGTGGTTCCCAACCTGGGGGTCGTGAACAGGTTTCTGGAGAATCACCGAAACTATTTTTAGTTGCAATTATTTTTATAAGGAATGTCATACCAAATGTTTCCAACGCTTTTATATTTCAACATGGCTACACACATTGCAATATTCTACTAACGGTTGTTAACTTTATATCTGTAATATAAATTAATTTATATAATTAATATAATTTACATAATTAATGTAATATATATAATTAATGTAATATACATAATTAATATAATTTTATATTTAATGTGTTTTCTTTACTCTGTTAGGAATGATGTTTTAGTTATGCAAATATTGCGACGACGGACAGATGAGGGTTCGCGGATTACTTGGCTACTATAAAAGTGGGACGCGGCTTGAAAAAGCTTGGGAACTTATCTCTTATGAACACACAAAACTTAACTCTTATGAACACACAAACTCATAACTCATAATGATTTCGTTAGTGAGAATTTTTTTCAAATTTCACAACGGTAACTAAAAACGCTGTTGTATACAAACCATATTACAAATCTGTTTTACAAGACATTATATAATTTCTAATGATTCATATAATAGTTAATAAAATTCCTGTTTTAAAACAAAAGTGTGCGTGGTTTAAAAGACGCTTTAAAATTCTTGTTTTCTAAGTATTGTCGACGAATAGTTTTCTCCTTAAAACTTCTGCTGATAATGATTACCTACACCGAATGGTAATCTATAGCGAAAAGTAGTTCGTTACAACTCATTGTTGGTAAAGGTAGTTATCCACAATGAGCAAATTCACCTAAGCTCACCTCGAATAAAATAACCAACCGTAAAATAGGGGCCGTTCAAATATTACGTAAGCACATTTCTGGTAATTTTATACTCCCTCTATCTCCTTATAAGAAACAACAAGAAAATCTCTTCCCCCTTGATGTTTACGTAAGATTATGATTCTCTAATTTTTTGGTATAAGTTTTTGAAATAAGAATGCAACGTGTGATGCAAATTATAATACTTATTTACATTTTTATTGTAATATTGAGCATTTATTTATAAGTTCGTTATAATATTAAATGCTTATTAATAAATAGAGAGTAATCACAACAAATTATCGCATTTAAAAAAGTTTTAATAAGCTGTTAATAGCTATTTTGGTGGTATTATAAAGTATTTTTAAGTAATCATGTATTTATTATTAATATTTCGTATATTATAAGCAAATTGTATGTAATAAATAAAGAGCGGATTTGAAAAAATATATTTATTTAAAATTATACATTAATTGTAATTTAAAAATGGTAGGGGTCACAGGCAGCTTAGAAGGGTGAGGGTCGTGCGAGAAAAGGTTGGGAGCTATTGGTCGGAATAATTAAATATTTAACGACAATTATATGTATTTTATATTCTACGCATAGTGTCTCTATACGTAGATAAATAATATCTCACGCATAGTGTCGCAAATCTAAGTACTGCAGTTCTGTCAGGGCGATTGTAACTTTGGGAGCGTTCAAATATTACATAAGCACCTTTGACGGGTTACTCTTGTGCTTATTTTCCTATGTTAGACAATGTTAATTTTTGCTTACCAGTGGGGAGGCATAAACATTGCTTACGTAATAATAAATAAATTGAAATATTGCTTACGTAAGACTTGAACTCACCTTTTGTGACTATGTGCTAGTTTTATTAGTTCCTATGTAAAAGAAGGGGGTTTGAACCATGCTTACGGTAACGTAAGCATGGTTCAGCCCCCTTCTTCCCCGTTATCAGAAGAAATAAACAAAACTCAAACCCCCCTCCTCCAAAGACGCTTACGTAATACTTGAAAGGCCTATTAGGCCGTTTTATGCATATATTTTATTTATATATATTATTACATTATCTACTGGATTTGAACATTCCGAGCGGTTCAAAGAGTAATGTTTGAAATGAAAAAAATAAAATAAAAAGTAAGTAAGAACGAAAGAAAAGTTTTTAGAGATCTATATAGAACATAATTACTGGGCAATTGATGATAAAAAGGTTCGAACAGACCGTCTTCTTTATCAACAACAGAACTGAGGTGGTTATTTAATCCATTATGCGTGAACATTGCAAAACAAAATTTGCAAACCAGCCGGGTTGGAGTTGAACTGTCGATCTTTGGGTGACCTTTCCAATGCCTTGATCTCTGAGTTGCCGAGTAGAGTCCGACTTTATTGTATATATGTATGTTAACCGAAGGGAGATTAAAAGGAAAGGAAAGTATTGAGGAATTATTTAATGCGCTCCGATTCTTCGCATTTTATTTAAATTTGTGTTAGACTCTGTGTTTATGGGTAGTTCACCCTTTGATTAACATATATAGGAGAAAAGAGCCATGTGTGATTGTACTCTGGCTCCTAGGGGGTTATTGGGTAACGACCCAAAAATCGTATGTTCGACTCAAGCCTGCGTACGTGGCAGGATTTCTGTTCTTTACCTATAAACATAGGTTCTGCCATGAACCGTATACGACAAGTTTCGAAATTTAATAGCATTAGAAAGTGACATAATGATTTTGTTAGAATTATTTAGAATTTCATATATATATGATATATGTTAGTACTTCATCCAGCAGTAGATAGATAATGGTTGAATATGATGATGATGATATACACTGAAGTGCCAGAAAAATTGGTACACCTACCTAATATCGTGCAGCCCCCCTCCGTGCGCACGCAAAAGTGCCGCAACACGACGTGGCATGGACTCGACTAATGTCTGAAGGTATCTTGGAGACAATTCACACCAGGAATCCTGCAGGGCAGTCCACAAATCCATAGGAGTGCGGGGTGGTGGAGATCTCTTCTGAACAGCACGTTGCAAGGCATCCCAGATATGCTCGATAATGTTCATGTCTGGCGATTTAGGTGGCCAATGGAAGTGTCTAAAGTCAGAAGAGTGTTCCTGGAGCCACTCGGTAGCAACTCTTGATGTGTGGGGTGTCGCATTATCATGCTGAAATTGTCCAAGTCCGTCGGAATGCACAATGGACATGAATGGGTGTAGGTGATCGGACATGATGCTTACGTACCTGTCACCTGTCAGAGTTGTCTCTAGACGTATCAGGGGTCCCATATCACGCCAACTGCACACGCCCCATACCATCACAGAAGCTCCACCAGCTTGAACAGTCCCCTGTTGACATGTAGGGTCCATGGATTCATGAGGTTGTCTCCATACCCGTACACGTCCATCCGCCTGATGCAATTGGAAACGAGACTCGTCAGACCAGGCAACGTGTTTCCAGTCATCAACAGTCCAATGGCGGTGTTGGCATGCCCAGACGAGGCGTAAAGCTTTGTGCCGTGCAGTCAACAATGGTACACGAGTGGGCCTTCGGCTCCGAAAGCCCATATCAATGATGGTTCGTTGAACAGTTCGCACGCTGACACTTGTTGATGCCCCAGCATTGAAATCCGCGGCAATTTGAGGAAGTGTTGCACGTCTATCTCGTTTAACGATTCTCGTCAGTCGTCGAATGTCCCGTTCTTTCAAGGTCTTTTTCCGGCAGCACCGCTGTCGGAGATTTGATGTTTTACCGGATTCCTGATATTCACGGTATACCCGTGAAATGGTCGTACGCGAAAATCCAAATTTTGTCGCTATCTCGGAGATGCTATGTCCCATCTCTCTTGTGCCGACTATAACGCCACGTTCAAAATCACTTAAATCTTGATAACCTGCCATTGTAGCGGCAAGAACCGATCTAACAGCTTTGCCAGACATCTCTTGTCTTATATAGGCGCTGCCGACCGCATCGCGTTACGCTGATTGGTTGCAAAGCTCCGTTATTTGCATACGCACGCCTGTACCAGTTTTTCTGGCACCAGTGTATTAGAACTATATTAAAATATATATTAAAATTATATTAGAATATATATTGAAATTATATTAGTTGTGCTGTTGAAATACGGGGAGAACGTGAAAAACTAAAAAAAATATATATAATTTAAAACTCATAACTCCTGGTGTTTTAACTTTTATATTTACAAAAAAAAATTTTTCTATATTTTTCATTAACCTCGCATAAGAAAAGATAATCATGGGAATAAAATACATAATTAATTTTTTTTCTATTGATGTCGGTATTGGCGACATTGCTTTGTAATAAATGCGATACTTAGAATTACACTAAACGAAAACGTAGGATTTTTTAACTAGTGCTCCGTCACAATAGATAGTTAAATATATCTATTAACTAATTGGATTCTGAAGTAATGTCTTATCCCTTTTCCCCCAGTTCAAACAAACTCGCCCAACCTGTATCCCTTGCAGTGTAGTTTCCCACTTACAACATATTTCATTGGTTTAGCCACCGGCCTAAAGCCTCCGTAATGGTTGATGTAAATCACCAGGAATCTACAACCCACTCGCCAACAAATGTTCAAGTGCCGGCCACGGTTAATAAATATTATGGGCCACAGGGAGGAGAACTCTCGCGTATGCACCACAATGCTGGAGATCTAATGAATGAGGCGAATTCCCCGACACCGATAAAATCTAAAATTTAATTAAAAGCTGCTCTATACGTAAACAGCGGTAGAATCATGGGGTGAAGAGATTGTTTCTCATCAATCTGTTTTGCGCAAGTCAGCATTCCTGTTGAACGTTTTACTTTAAGTTATGGACAGTGCATCCACAAAGTCACTGACCCTGTTTATTATATCTAAGCGAAATTAATTTAAAATAAATTATTTGTATAAAGTATTGGGAGTTCAGCAAATAATGATACAATATTTACTAAATATGAGTAGTATATATAAAAAATTTTTCTTCTGCTTCTTGAATTCGGAGATTGATGGGAAGCATGGTTCACATCCTTTTTCATCTGCACTGGTATAGATCATTTCTTGTGTGCTTATGTCAATCCAAGTCTTTAAATCATCCTTTCAGTTTCACCTTTTTCTACGCTTCTAAGCCTCTTCCCAGTTATGTTTCCATCCTAGTACTGGCCGACCACAAACGCAGATATTGAGATTTTATCGTAATACTCCACAAATCTCACAAGGAGAAATGCTTCACAACAGTCATCATATTTCCAGACTCCAAAGGAGGACAGAGCAATCGAAATCTTATAAGTGTAATAATTAATAGTGTACAGAGTTTCTATGAACACAGAGGATCATACAATACAAATAACTTTATTTTTCCATGCTCACATATACTATTAAAATAAATACGATGTTGTACAATATCTATCCTTTATCGATTCATGTGACATGGAAAGGACGAATATAAAACTAAAAGTCAAGTCGTCTCTCCGTCTGTCCCTGTTAAATTTGGCCAACCTCTCTATCGCAGATCCTGATCTTTTAATAATTGTATTTTTAATTTTTTCTCAAATCCCCTTTTTGTTTTGCTTTCTTTTATTATCTCCGGCAATTCATTCCATAACTTTAACCCATAATAATTTATATTCTGTGTACTTATTTTAGTTCTGACGTTTTTTATTTTTATTCTTCCTCCTCCTTTTCTTGTACTTTTGACATTTAATTTCTCCTCGATTTGTATTGCCTCTTGATGTTTATTTAATTTTAATCTTCCATAAATCATGTTCAGCATTTTAACTTTATGTATTTCCATTTCCTTTATATCCATTATCTGATTTCAAATTTTTACTTCATGTAATGATTTGTTTGTAAATTTACCTAATGTGTTCAAGACTCGGTTTACAATTGATTTCAATATATTTTCTCGAATCTAGCTATCAGAAATCAGATTTCAGAAAAGCGATAAAAACTATTTTTGAAGTCATTCCTTTGAATTACGAAGGCTGTTTTGTAAGTAAGGTCCGTTTTGCAATTAAAATGAGGTAAATATATTTTTTCAAAAAAGCATTCATATTCTGAATTCACATAAAACTCTCTATTTTCCTACATAATTTCTTTGCCGATTTAAACGTTTATCGTAACGACCTACCAGTTTTTGGATACCGTCGTCATCGAATTCTGCCGCCTGTGATGATAGCCAGTCACTCAACGGTCATTTTCACTTCTTCATCATTCACACGCTTGCCGCCCTGGAAGGTCTTCAGATAAGCGAAGAGGTGGTAGTCGCTAGGCGCAAGGTCTGAACTGTATGGCGGATGATCGAATATTTTCAAGCCAAAAGATTCGGTCAGATCTTGAGTTTAAGCCGTAGCATGTGGCGTTGCATTGTCATAAAGCACTGCGACATCCGCTGACAGCATTCCATGTCGTTTGATTTAGATTGCTGGACGAAGCTTTCTTGAGGTCTCACAGTAGGAAGCCGAGTTAATCCTACTTCTTTGCCATAAAAAGTCCACTAACAAATTGCCCTACCTCTCACAAAACACATTAGCCATGATCTTGCACTTTAAAAGCATCTGTTTTGCTTTCATTCAGACCCGCAATGATATGTTTCGCCACGCCATCAATTGTTGTTTTGATTCAGGAATCACGTGAGACACCCATATATCATCTCCTGTGACGTTATGGCTCAAAAAGTCATTACCTTCCTCATTGCAGAGGGTAAAAAATGTTAGAGCATTTACCAATCCTTTCTTTGGTTGTGTTCCACTCAGTAATTTAGAAACCCATCGACAACACAATTTTTGGTGCTGAGTTCTCAGACAAAATTTTAAACAAAACTAACCTTGAAATTCGTGGGAATTCCGATGACATCTTAGAAATTGTGAATCTCCTGTTTGTGTGAATTTGGGTATCAACTGCTTTCACGCCCGTGATTACAGATAGCCGATAAGAGCGCAATTTGTCATGGATGTTTTCCCGACATTCCTTGAGCAATCTTACCCATTTGCGCACTTTAGAGACACGTTGCGCTGCTACATAAACTTCGCATATCTGGCGTTGAACATACGCAGATTTCAGGTTTCTTGTTGTAAAGAATCGGATGACTGACTCTATTTCGCAGCTGGTACGGACGCTCGATTTACTTAAACATTTTAACGAAGCTTACAGACTGAGGCCGTAATTGCAAATGTCGTCGTATTCTGCTCAAAGAATGCCGGGAGCCTACATGAGCACTCTTTCTCAAGCGCACGTGGAATTTTGAAAGGTATTCACAAACGGATCTTACTTAAAAAATAACCCTCGTATAATGTTGTCAACTTTCCCATTTTTAGTACTTTTGTATCTATGGCAGAGATATCCTTTTAAATACCATTAAGTTTGACTCTAAACTCCATTCGCAAGGTGCAATTCTAAAAAGCAAAGACGGAATTTTCAAAATACAACTGGCACATAATCTAAGAAAAGCATTTCAAAATCCCCATGTAATTCCTCCAAAATGTCGTTAGAAATCCTCAAAGAGAAACATTCCCAATACCTCTTAAGATTATTAAAGCTTTTTATTATGAAAGCATTTGCCAAATTCCAAAGAAGAGAAACCCCAGGAACTTTCTAAACGATGCAGTCTTTTGCTCTTCTCCCAAGCGTTTTTGCTCAAAAAGCATTTCAGTACAACGTGGAAATATTCGACGAAACAATACGCAATATAAATAAGACACAAAAAACAACGTTTTAGAAGCGTATTTATGTCAAGATTGAGTTCGAGCTACGCGTTTCGGGCGATAAAAGTTCGCCCTTCTTCGGGAGTGAACACGTGGAATATCGTCAACAAACGAGGTTGATTCGCGGATGTAACTAGAGTTGAGTTATTAAGTGAAATGTTGACTTCCAAAAATAGGAAGTCAAGTAATACATACATCAAGTAATATTACATCCGCGAATCAACCTCGTTTGTTGACGATATTCCACGTGTTCACTCCCGAAGAAGGGCGAACTTTTATCGCCAGAAACGCGTAGCTTGAACTCAATCTTGACATAAATACGCTTCTAAAACGTTGCTTTTTGTGTCTTATTTCAGTACAAGTTGCGAATGACACTCCTACAGACAATTTGATGAGAAAATCCCACCCCCACACTGCTAGTATTATTAAAAACTTTTACATAGTAGGATATTCGCTTGAGTTTGTGGTTTGTGTAGGTTCATTTGGCATGTTGCTCTTTAGTACAGAATACTGCTCAAATTTATAATCTTTGTTCCAAAATTAGTCTGTTGCCATAGTTTCCCAAAACGTTTAGAGCTATATCCCCTACCCCAAAGTTTCATACAGAGTAAACAAACAAACAAGACCCATCCATCTATCCATCCATCCATTCATTTTTTAAAGGCTACATCTTTTTTAGGCGAGGACAAAACACCTACAGCCCGCTCCTAATTACAGCAATGCCAGTTTTAATTACGATAATTAAAACCAAATATAACCATTAGGCATATTAACTATAATGCGATTTCTTGCCATAGAAAATATTTCAGTTTAAAATGTTTTTAATTTTAAATATTACTCATTAGGTAACGGAAGTACCAGTACAGAAAGAAATTCTTACACACGTCTTCCAAACATCAATTACATCTCGAAAACTTCGTTGTCCACACACCGTAAATCACCGTTCCTCTAAAAATATAAAAATAAATTTACTTAAAGAAACTTCGGAAACAGGCCAATTAAAACCTCGTTTAAAAGCAATAAAAAATTGGAAAATTGTACTCTGAGAAAAGACACGTGCGTTAAGAATTGTTTCCTAAACTATTCTTCGATAATTATTTTCTTTTGATAATCATTACCATAAGTATTTAACTGAAATTTACAAACTTCCGAAACAGAGAACTTTAAAAATATTTTGAAATAAAATACGAAAATTATCAGACCATACAAGAAAATCAAAGACGTTTCCTAATCAGTTACATAGTGCTTCGTTTGTCATGTTTTTTCTGGAACTGATGAAATGGTTATCTTATTGAATAAAACTATTTAAATTTTACATTTCAGTTAAGCATAATGGCAACGGGGGTTTTAAGCTACGAAATAGCATGAAATATTATATAAATACAGTGCTTTAAATTGGTTTCTAATTAACCAAGCACTGCAAATCAAAATTATTAAAGATAAATTTCTTGTAATATATGACTATTGACCCCAAATTTAAAATTAAATAAGAATGAGTTTGAATAAATTTAATCATTAAAATTGGTAACCAACTGGGATATTGTGTAAGTGCATACTTTTTAGTCCTCTAATTTGACGTTCATAAACATTGCAGGACAGACATAAACACGCAAAGGACAGAAATAAAATATTAGTGAATATGTGTATGAAATTGGCTTGGCTAAACTGATTTGGTATCTTACCCTGTCTTCAACTTAAAGCAACCTTCTACAAATGTGGATGGAAACGGCGAATGTATGCACGCCATAACTCAAAGGTTCTCAATTTTTTAACTCCTTACGTCACCTTTCATAAACCTATAAGCGGGCGTCATACCCACCCCTTTATACTCAAATGCAGTACGTGAATAAATATATTGTGTTTACTTGGTGCATGTATTTTTGAACGTATATGTATATGTATATGCTCATTTTATCATTTTAGTTATAGGAAAATGAAGAATGTATCGTTCAAATTAGAACAGCCTCGTTTATATAAATTCAACAAGAAATAATATTTTAACTCGTAAACGCATCAGTCATCATTTAGCTCGAGTTAATAATTTCCTGCATGAAACCTGGTCCGCTGCCCACAGTTTGCGAATCGTCGCATACACGAAATGATATTTTAACTCGTAAACGCATAAGTCATCATTTAGCTCGAGTTAAAAATAATAATTTCGTATATGAAAACTGTTCCGCGCCCTTCGGCACACCTTGAGTCCTCTCCTCAATAGTATTGCGCCCCACAGTTTGCAAACTTTTGTATACACGAAATGATATTTTAACCTTTGTATACACGAAATGATATTTTAACCTTTGTATACACGAAATGGTGTTTTAACCTTTGTATACACGAAATGATATTTTAACCTTTGTATACACGAAATAATATTTCAATTCGTAAACGCATGTCACTATTTAGCTCGAGTTAAAAATAATAATTTCGTTCATGAAAACTCTTTCGCGCCCTTTTGAACGCCTTGGGTCCGCTCCCCACTGGTGTTGCGCCCTACAGTTTTCGTACCTCTGCAATGCCATATTTGTAATGAGCTGGGCAAACTGAAATCTATCTCAACAAAATCTGGGGAACCTCCAGTTAAGGTGTACTTTTTATTTTCTCTTTTTTTTTTTTGGCACTGACGGAGGTCTTTATTACACATGCTCGTATAACGCACTGTAGTCTGTAAACAACTTTTCAGTAATATTCTAGCGATTCATTTCCGAATGATAATGACTTAATCCAATAGCTCGACATGAGTATTGATTCCTGTATTAATTTTGCCAGGGCCGTGCCAAGGTATTATCTTGCTCGCGGCCAACGTGTAAAATGGCACTCACCTACTTCAAAAATATTAGTTTATGACACTTGGATTTTAAATCATTTACTACATTCTTTATTCTAACACACAAACATTTGCTTACGGTCACAGTGAATCCCCCATATTACCTTACTTAGCGCTCCTTCAATTTTAATATGAAGCAATTAACTCGTTTGCTTCACCTTCAGCGGTGTCCTGGCATGTTATATTCTTTAGAGCAGGAATTATGAATTACGGAAGGAGGGTCCGAATAAGCCTTTGCTGAGCCCTAGGTCAGGCACATAGTTGGGGGCCCTCGTCCTCACAAAAATTTGGAAATTCCCTCAGAAGAGAGCTAAGCCCATTTCGAAGGAACGTTGCAGAATTTGTCCCATCATAAATTGGATAGGTAAATATAGTGTTACTGCCTTGTAAGGGATGCCTAAAAATAAGGGATGATCACTCTGTTCCGTAGTATATGTATATATCAACACATGTACCTCCGAAGAATGGACACCTGTATTGAAAGGACGAGATGTCTTCCCATGGGTGTCACTTATTTGGGAGGTAACACTGTAATAGTAAATTCACAGTGCTACTGAGCTGAAGTTTTTTTAGTAAAAACTTTATATATATAAAAATGAAATAATAGTTTGGTTTTTTGGGGGACCCAAAGCCCGGGCTGCTTTTGCGATGACCAAGCCCTTTGCGAAAGTACAAAAACCCCATCACCATCTTGGATTCCATTAATCATCTGAGAGTGGGGTCTCACATACGAAACAGCATAGGACTTTCCTTCATCTAAACCCGGCACTGCCAGGCACCCATTTAGCGGTAATGGAAAATATATGAAAGCAGTCTTAATATACCTTTTTATATAACCATAGCCACTTTCACCTTTAGATACCGTGGTATTCTGTCCAATTTTGAATCTAAAAGAGAAAGTGCAAATATGAATGGAGCATACTGACGTCTGCGAGCGCACTTTGCTGATTGTCAAGAGGATATGGGTTCGATTCCTTCTATCAGACGCCGAAAATTCATCCGTTTCTTTGTAATTTATAATCATTATTATTAAGTGCTTTATTATCTAATATCAGTGGAATATTAAGTAGCTTTAATTTATGTTTGTTTGGATTTTTTATGGCGCAAGAGCATCTGGGCTATACTGCGCCAATTCTTTAATTTAAAATATAATTATATATTCATTTAAGCTTTAATTTAAAATATAATTAATAAAACGGCAATAGTCTGTATAGAGTAGAATCCTGATTATTCAAAATAAAAGGGGGTGAGAGGGGCCCCAATTTCTGATAAGTGAAATTTTTGGTTAATTCAAAAATTCAATTTCCAGTGTAGTAGTAAAATAAAACTATAACATTTATCCAGAAATGCGTTTAACTACTACACTGTAAAGTTATAAGCACTTCGTATAAGCATTTAAATGCACCTCCTCAAATCCTTCAGAATGTTGACGTCTTCAACCAATACCTAATTATCTGGACCTAATTATCCGGACAGTCAATCGTGATTGGTTGTAGCGTATGATATTTGCTTACACTTACATTCAATGTTCATATATTCAATTTTCACTCAAATTCCAATTCGCTTTCGAAAATTGAAAATTTGCATTGCGTACTTAAGTCTTGGAAGCTAGTGTATTTTATTTCCGTTTTAAAACTCCTGGCATGTTTCTGTCAGTGCTTTATTCGATTTAAATTATCGATCTCGACTTTGAAGAAAACGCCTTTGAAGTTCGTGACAGAAAAAAGCCAGTCCTTATGGAATCGATACGTAAAAATCGAATCTGCTTTTGAAAATAAACGGTCAAATATTGCTCCGGAATAAAAGGAATTGGCAAGCTATTTTAAAGGGCACATTCTTATTGGGAATCTGTCAGTGGCGTGCGCAAGGGGGGGTTTGATGGAGGTTGTACCCCCCATTATGATGCAGTTTTGTATATGCACATATGAATATATACATAGTATCTGAGCACCAGGGTTGCAAACATCTAGGAGGGGTAGGGTACACCTAGACGAACAATATTTGTCATAGAACCTAGGGTCGCAAACCACTCACAGCGCTAGTTCTAAAACCGTCCAGCATGCACAAATATTTACAACCACTGCGTGAAAAGCGCCAGATAAAACTCAGGTCAGCTGCTCATATGTGATTAGGACATCGCATTTTACGCTTCTTTTCTTTTCCTTTCCTTTCCTTTTTTCTTTCCTTTTTTTTATGTGCAATAATTGAACTCAAAATGTATGATGCGCTCTTTAGAGAGCAAGACCCCCAGTAGAAATTATCAGCTGCGCCTCTGATCGCTTAAATCTCACAAAAACTCGCCCCGGTACTTTGTGTGTTGACCATAAATTGTCAGTTGTTATCCCTGAGAAGGGTAATAATATCTTATATCCTTATATATGGAGAAAGAGAGCGTTGTTCCTATCATCGTTCGCCTAGTGGTCAAGATACTCCGGGCTCAGTGGAAGGACCCTGGTTCGAATCCAGAATGGGGACGGCCTCTCTTTTTCTCCTAAACAAGGAAGCTCTGAATTGATCTAATTATACGTGGCGTGTATTTACTATCCATCCATCCATCCATCTAGGGAGAATTTAAATACCGAGAACAATGAATATATACGTTACCGGTAACTAACCTTTTTTAGGCATGTGCTGTTATAATCAGTGGCGTGTCACATATTTAAATAAAAACACAATTAACTTCAATTATATGAGGGTTTATTGTCATTACATAATTCTTGGAACACATTATAATGAACAACACGTGTTTGTACAACTCACGATAAAAATGTGATTCATAAAATTTCGATATGACTTTTGAATTTGCCTCTTTTTTACAATTTTCTGTATGTTTAGGTTTATTTTGTAAAGTGTAAGCGATATTAAATTATTCACTTGCTGTTCGTTCACGAAAAGAAGTCCGATGAAACAGTTAGAAATAACGGGAGGTGACGTTACAAACGGCCTATCCCATTACAGCAGAGGAGGAGGACTCCAATTTCAGAACTCGATTTTTTGGCGCTGACAAACGTTCACCAAAAAGCCAATTCTGAAATCGTAGTCCTCCTCTGCTGTAATGAACTAGCCTGTTTGTGACGTCACCTCCCATTATTTCTAACTGTTCCACCGGACTTCTTTTCGTGAACGAACAGTAAGCCAGTGGCGTAACAATTCGAAAATTATGGGGGGCTTGAATAGCTTTAAAGAAGATCATTTGATGCAGCGTTAGAGAAAATATTGTATTTTGATATCCAAAGGTGACTGAAATGCCCCCCCCCCCCTTTTACGTCACTGACGTCCACATCTGTTAATTTTGAACGAGAATTAGTTCTGATAGTATTCATTACTAAAAATTACTATTCACAAAAGTAGTTTGGGCAAATTTGCTAAACTACTGTTTCTTTATACCACCATGTGGCGCACATGCCTCAGGTTATTCAACACTGATACAGATAATACCTTCAATGTTTTTACAATAGAAACGTATTTATACGTATTAATAGAAACGTAACAATTAGGCGGCAAATAGACAGCAACCACAGTGGTGATGAATGAATGATTGTTGCATCATAACACACAGCTGAAGATGAAGACTTAATACTTAAATTGTACTCTAAATTGAAAATGATTTTTAACGAAACAAAAATATATTCAAAATATAAATTTACTCAGCAAACTGTACTTTAATTGTGAAGCACCTTCAAAACCACATCACTGTGAAATGTAAAAGTGTTTCTTGGGAGTTTTCTGCAAAATAAGATGTGCGAAAACTGCTAAAGATTGTACCATCTTCATCAGTTCACTCCATCAGCAAGAGAGCTTCCCTTATCTCATTACCTAGGAATTTTGAAATATTTCAAAACAAATTTTAAAATGTCCTAAGGGGATTTAATTTATCATGTTAGATGGTAAAATTTTCACATAAGCAAAGTAGATATAGTATCAATCCCCCTTACATATTAAATGAAATGCCCAAAGGAAATTTCAAAGTTTTATGGCGATCCACAGAGGGGATGACATAAGTTCCCGTTCTATTAATTAACGTCTAAATTACCTAAAAGCACGGAAGTTATTCCCTATTCGGCATACAAAGTAGCTAAATATGAGTTGTTCCACATGCGTCTTAAAATTTAGAATTTCGTTTTAATTAGCAAATAGAAATGATACGTATGAATTCGTATTGCAAGTAAAGAGAAGGAATGAAACTGTTTTCAATCAGTCCACCTTGAGGGGAAACATCATTTTTAGATAATTATAATAGATTGAATAATGTCGATAGTAATGATACTAATTGATATTGCTACTAGATGAAAATAAATATTTCACCAGCATCGTCTATTATATTCTGATTAATATCTATTGGGGACCATCTTACTGTTCTACACATATCCCCGATTAATGGTTATTTGTATGTATGAGCATTCGTGTAATCTTGGAAAGAGAACTCAGTTGCCAGCTTTCTATGATGATGTCCGCATAACTCTATTTATATTCATCTACTTTCTATTGGTATATCTTCCAGGCGTCCTGATGAAATTTCCCCAAGCCCATATTTAGGATACGAAGCACCTGAGACACACCAATTTTTGGCGCCCCCTCTGCACTCTATATATTGCAATTAGGTGTCCATTAAAAGATGTTTTACTCGGCGTGTACATGTATATCTACATACAGTGTTTACCCAAAGTCATTTCTATAAAAGCGGTACGTCCTACCTGGATTATCATGGAATTCTCTGGACTCGTTTTTTTTCCAAAATGGGAAAAAACTGTCGAAGCATGTGAATGGGTAGAGCACTCTGACTGAGAATTTTCCACTGAAAGAAACAAATTGAATTCTGTTGATCCTTCCCATTTAATACAACAAAAAAATCTCTGTGTATATGTGGTAGAACAGTTATAATTCCTTTATGTGCATTATTATAAGATAAAATAACGATATTTTTATAAATAAATTTAGTTTATTTGACGATGAACAAATTTTCCCGATGTTTAGGAGAGAGGGAATTTCCAAGGAGGCATAGATGGTATTCTATAGTAGATAGATTTTAATTAAGAAGTTCACTCCTCTTTATATTAAAATATCTTTAAATAATATAAATAATCTTTGCGCTGTAAAAGTGTAACGCCCTGGTCACCTGCCCAAAATGTCCATTTATACAGTAAATCCGGGCTTGAAATTATCACTCTGAAGTGGAATCATTATTAGTAAATTACTCCATTTATTAATTGTTAATCCATTATTAGAAAAATAGCTGGGTATGCTGGTAGTTACACGTTCTGGTACTTACGTATTATCCCGTCGACAAATTACGATTTTTATCGTAGGCGCATTTTACGATGATTTCCGTTAGCACGACGCAACTTGCAATTATCTTTTGTAGACGCATTTTTATGATGGTTTTGCTGATGAAAAAACCATTAGTTAATGTTAGTGAGGGATGTTTTCTGAGTTATCGTTAAAAAATTTATGATTTTTTTTATTATATATCTTCAAAATTTTACATAAGAAAAACGACGAAAGGAGACCCCTTCTCATCGTTTTGCGACTCTTGACTGTTCTGATCACATTCGATGTACGCTACCTGAATCAGTAAAAGTCTGAATCAATATTATGTTGCAAATAGTATTTTTCACGCAATTAGTACATTTACCCGAATCACAGGAACCGAACTGGAGGGGGAGACCTCCCAGACCCACCACCCCTCGTCGCTTTGCGACTTGTGACCATTTCCATTACATTCGATGTGCATTGCCTGAATTAGTAAACGATGAAAGGAGAATTCATTTTTCCTGTAAAAACAAAATCGCAGAATGCTCATCATTTGGTAATTACCGAAGAGTATAATCCATCTAAAATTATTAAAAACAAAAAAAAACAGGGTTCAGGCATGAAACAGCACTCATTCTGCAAAATGTCAACAAACAAACAAAATGGCGTCTCGCAAATAATCAAGGATCGTAAACTTGCGATTTTTTAGACAACAAAAATATCGTAAAGTTACGATTAAATACGAATAATTATGATCAATTACAGCGACCAAGAAAAAAATCGTAAAGAGTGTAAATGATCGACGGGATAATAAGTACCCACATTCTCATACTTAGATGTGGGAATTTATAAGGAGCGTTTTCATGTACACAAGACAAGTTTTTTTCACACAAATATAATCCATTTTAATATTATATGCTGTCAAAAATATGTGATTATGATTACTGTATTTTATGGTTAAATTAAGCATTTGTATATTTCTGTTATGTATTTTCTATTACTAAGGATCTTGTTTGGAAGTAAACGTTATGCTAAGGAAACAATGTTTGCAATATTTAATTTTTCTGCATAGTGTGTTTTTACTTTTTTCGCTAATATCAGGTCTTAACAACTAATTAACTTTATATATATGTGTGTATTGCATAATGTTAATGTCGGATATAAAACCATGTTAGTTATAAGCATAAAAACTTTAATCGACTTGTTAGTTTTCACTGTGTTAGTTTTGAATTTTGTTAGTCGCTTGTGTCTAAATTACAAAATCCTTCTGCAGTCACAAATTTTCACAGCTTCTATACTATATACGATAGAAATAAAAGGTACAAAAGATTTAACACAAAAATTTACGTAAATTTTTTGTTTGTTTTATTCTACTTTCGCTCGCTCATTTATTTATTTATTTATTTATTTATTTATTTATTTATTTATTTATTTATTTATTTATTTATTTAGAATTTTACTTTAGCAACATGTCCACTCTCATTCAGGATGCAAATTCAATATACAGTTTTGAAGTTTAAATGAAATTAAAGATAGCTCTTTTTGAACTAAATTTGTCCAAGACTTCTCTCTCTTAATTAGACATTTCGTCAGTCCACATTTTTCCATCGATCTTCGAAGAGCTCACACTTTGAAACTTCAATTTTGTCCCTGGCACCTTTCTTTACTATCCAGATCTTGCTTCTGTGTTGCAAAATTAGCCAGCTACAAAATTTTAAATATAATATTCTGGGTTCCAGATTTAATTTTCTATTGCACGAAATTCACTTCATTTCATTTAATTTTGTTTTGCCCGGGCCACTTCGGCGTCTAATTAATTTTTTTATCATTCTTGTAACAAATATGTTTTCCAAAATAGCAGGAATAATTTATTTCTTCTACTCTACTCCACCAGTAGTAAAAATGAAAACTACGCAATATCATCATTATTATGAAAGCATGCGTTTTCATACTCCTCGATTCCTGGCTGCATAGCTCCTTGAAATTATCTTTCTAGCGTCTTCTTAATAGAGGCATTCAGTATTCTTTATTAGGTGCAGCAAATGTATCTAATCTGGAAAGCTCTCTCTTTGCATCTTGTACATTCTTAAACTTGTATATCTCCACATTTAATAACTCTGAACTAAGAGGAAGATATAAGTGGAGGACGAAGGTTATACATAATAATTTGTTATGCTGTGTATTTATCCTCATTCATTTTCACCTTAAAGAGATACATTTATCCTTCTCTCTGTTTGTATTAATGAACTTGGTTTTAATTATAGTACAGGGCTGCTATAAAAGATTCATTAATTTTCAAAATACTATATATTCAAAAGTATTACACGTACAAATGTGAGTGATACATGGAAATAACCGCAAACTCACCAAGTTTTCTGCACACTCTACAAATGTTCTACTAGCGCCCCTTGGGCCACACGACACACGTCCAGGCAGTAGTTGAACTCATTCCACACATTTTGTAGCGTCATCCTGCAGCATTGAAATTGTGACAATTGAAGGAGATTCTCCAAAGGTATTTTTTTGTGCGGTTTATGTACCCTCACTATCAAAAACATTAGAAGAACTCAGGAAACGGATCAGTACTGCAGTGATAACCATTGACAGGAAGACATTACAAAATGTGTGGAATGAGTTCAACTACTGCCTGGACGTGCGTCGTGTGGCCCAAGAGGCGCTAGTAGAACATTTGTAGCATGTGTAGAAAATTTGGTGAGTTTGCGATTATTTTCACACGTCACTCATATTTGTACGTGTAATACTTTTGAATATATAGCGTTTTGATAATGAATTAATCTTTTATAGTAGCCCTGTTCTTTTTTTTTTTACGCGTCCATTGTTTTCGCCTTTCTTCCTCTTTCTCCGATATTTATTTGCAGTTGTTCGATGTTGTGAGCACCCTCCTCTACTTCACATTCATCTAACACAATCTCACCTATTTATCTTCACAGAATGTGGTTTCAGTTGCAAAACAATGGCGTAATTCAGTCAAATTGCATGCAACGTGCAACTCCATTACCTTACCTCTAACGTAAATTTGAAAAGAGAAAAATAAATAAATGAAATTGTTTTAAAAAATTAACTTTTAAAACTACATCATTATACAGTTGTATATATCATTAACATCTACATCTTCGTCAAAGAAGACCTCTTCCTTCGTATTCGTACTTAATGAGAAGACGCCCTGAAGGCAAGCAAAAATTCTAGGTCTGAGGAAACTTTGTTCAGTCTCTGACAAAAGCTCACTCCAATTAGCTCACACGAGAGTATGAGATTTTAGGAACAACAATGCTTATTAACATGTCACGACACGAAACATTAATCCCTACCCGTAACATCCGGAAATTTAAAACCCAGGTAAATATTATTCTAAAGTATATAAGCAAGTTTTCGATAACAGGAAGTGTTTTTAGACACGTCTTCAATTAATATCTTGGCAAAAGCTCGGTTTTTTTTTCTTGTTCTTCTTGTTCCAATAAAATTTGATGAGAGAGCTAATGAGAAAAGAAAATAACCTGGTGGAAGCATTTTCTTAATTGGCTTTTTCTACTCTTGAGACAGCTTGTCGCCTTCACATCACCTGACCTCCAGCCTTAATGAGAGAATATTTCTTCTAGAAGCTTTCAGTCAAAGCAAGTTGTAAATGACAAGAAATTGGATAGCTTAGGCGACGCTAAAATAGTGTCGTTATAATCAAGGAACATATCCTGACGTAATCACATGTTGACATTAATCTGTTAATGCATATTAAGGTTTATTTGTTTTGCTTTGCACGTTTTATGGCACGAGGAAAGCAAGAACCATGCTGTGCCAGGACTTACAGTTTTCCGAGGAATATGAACCTAGGAAACCAACTGGTTCCCTAGGAATGCTAGGGAACCAACCCCTGTGTTTGGTGAGTAGTTAGTGGATAAGCGTTTTTTTCAACTCAAGGGAGTCAAACGCCTTGCCATTACTCCACAGGCGCATTATCGTTCAAAGTTATAGTCTAAAAAATTCATAATTTACAATAAATCAGCCTTTATAAGTCACAGTAAATCACCCTTCATACGTTACAGTAAAGCAGCCTTCATAAGTTACAATAAATCAGCCTTGATAAGTTACAGTGGACCATTGTTCATAGTTTACAGCAAAAAAGTCCATAATTTACAGTAAATCAGCCTTCATAATTTACAGTAAACCAGAAACTCAATCAAAATGTATTTGGAAAAATAAAATTATTGTTAACAAGCAAAAGAAACATATTTTTAACAAATTTTTCAATTCGCATGTTTAAAGTACATTACATGTTGCCTGAAAACCGAATTTCAGCAAACTACTGCTTGTCCGTATAAGGGCTAAAGTAAATTAACCATAATTTACAATAGCCTTCACAATTTTCAGTAAATAAGTCTTCAAAATTTTCAGTAAATCGGCCTCCATAATTCACAGAAAATAAATTTTCATAATTTACAGTAAATCGGCCTTCATAATTCACAGTAAATCAGCCTTTATCATTTATAGTAGCCTTCGTAATTTACATTTTGGAAGGAAATATAGTTAAACATAAATGCAACAGACTCGTATTAGACAATTGAGAAGGGATCACCGACGTATGAACGGATTATCAAATGGCCGTCATATGGAATTTATAGCGCAATAGCATTACATCTATAATAGAACTGTTAGTGACTCTAAGTCCGTCGTTACATCGCAATGGAGTCACTAAATCAGGGGCCGTCAGTTTACTATGACACTCAAATATGTCGGCTTGGAAATAGACAATGCCTTATGGCACTGCGAGTAAAAGACAATCATTTTGAGAGCTGTGCAGCTGCCATAAACAATATATATATAATATTCTACTACTATTCTTCTTCTTCTTCTACTACTACTACTATTATACTACCATTAGTCTACTGTATCGCATTCACGTTTCAGGACGCGACCTAACACGATTTTCTTTGCGCTCTTCCTACTGCCATATCTCTAATTAATGCCAGTGTTAACTATTGCATTACTTTTGGAAATTTTAAAATTAGTCAATATAAAGCGCTTAATTAATTATATCCTCTTTATTTAAGCCTGCCCCGCAATTTACATTATTTTTTGTAAACTGTCATCTAACATTGGACATAAATGTATTCTTTTTTAATTTTTTTTTCGTATGAATATTAATTTAATTTTAACATAAAAGGTTATACAATCTTATTGGTAAAACGACAACTAAGCCTCATGTATCCGCAATTCTTCCTATAACTCTAGATATACCTAATTGAAAAAGGAAGTTTTGGTGAAATTAAATCATTGCAGTACATTTCAGTTCATTGGTTACTTAGGCGTAAGGTGAAAACACCGTACTTCATGCAAAACGAAAGCAATAATACCACAGATTGAACTCAGTCCACCGACTTTTTGGTTGTTATTCTAATATTATTACTACTAATAAGGTTCTTCCTAATACTTTCCCCACAAGTCTATCCTCAGCAATCCGCTTCCATCTCCCCCAATTTGATTTCTTACTTCATTCACCCATCTAGATGAGAAAACATATGAAAATTATAAATGAGCGCAAGGTTACACATGGAATTGCTGTTAACGCTATAATATTAATTATATAAAGGATTTTTTTTTTGCAAATTAAAATTGGTTTTCAATGGCATATATATATATATATCATCATCATCATCATCATATTCAACCATTATCTATCCACTGCTGGATGAAGGTCTCTCCAAATGCTTTCCACACAAGTCTATCCTGGGCCATTCGTTTCCACGTCACCCCAACCTGTTTTCTTATTTCATCCACCCATCTAGTTTGAGGACGTTTTCTAGGTCTTCGGTGGTCTCTTGGAATCCAGTTCAGAATTTCTGTTGTCCATCGTTGATCAGTTCTTCTTGCAATATGCCCAGCCCATCGCCATTTCAGCCCTTTTACTTTAACAATGATGTCCTCTACTCTAGTTTGCTCTCTCACCCAAGTGTTTCTTTTTCGATCTCTCCTAGTTATTCCAAGCATGCACCTCTCCATGCTCCTTTGCGTTGTCTGTAACTTTCGTATTGCTCCAACTGTTAGACTCCATGTCTCTGATCCATAAGAGAGGACTGGCAATACACACTGGTTGAAGACTTTTCTTTTTAGACATAAAGGCAATTTCCCCTTCAGGATAAAACTGTTTCTTCCAAATGCACTCCAGCCAAGTTTAATACGTCTGTTGAGTTCTTTCATAATGTTGCCATCCATTGAAATCAGCTGGCCAAGGTAAATATATGAATCAGCAATTTCTAGCTCAATGTTGTCAACTTGTATTTTTGTTTCCTCTACAAAATTATTGAACATGATCTTAGTTTTTTGTAGGTTCATCTTGAGTCCAACTTCTTTACTTCTAGTTGAGAGCTCCTGTACCATGTCTTGGAGTTCTGATGGGTTCGTTGAAAAAATAACAATGTCATCAGCAAACCGCAGATGATTTAAATATTCACCATTTATTTTTATTCCCTTGTTATTCCAATTTATCAGCTGAAAAATCATCTGTAAAGCAGAAGTAAAAAGTTTTGGAGAAATGGTATCTCCCTGCCTCACCCCTTTGCCAAGTTTGATAGTTTTGGTATCTTTATGTAACCGAAATTTTGCACTTGCATTTTTATACACACGTTTCACCATGTCAATGTACACATCCTCAATGTCTGTTGATCTTAAAGAGTTGATGACTGCTGATGTTTTAATAGAGTCAAAGGCCTTCTCATAGTCAATAAATGCAACACACAATGGAAGTTCATATTCATGTGTTCTTTCAATTAATTCTCTTAATACTTGAATATGGTCCACTGTACTGAATCCACTTCGAAATCCAGCTTGTTCTCTTGGTTGAGCTGCATCTAATTTTTTCTGCAGGCGATGTGTTAGCACTTTTGTGAAGATTTTATAAATAGCAGGTAACAAGCTAATTGGTCGGTAATTTTTCAAATCCTCTTTATCACCTTTTTTATGCAAAAGAATTACTGTTGCAGAATCCCATTGGTTTGGTATGTTACCGCTGTTAAGACATTTGGTAAAGAATTTTGCAAGTATGTCTTCTACATATTCTCCAGCTTCTTTTAGGATATCTAATGTAATACCATCATCACCAGGGGCTCTTCCTTTCTTCATATTTTTTATTGCAAATGAAACTTCTTCTTTTAAGATTTTAGGAGCTGTTCCTTCGACTATTTCAGTGTCTTCGTTTAATTCACTGTTACTTTCATATAGTTTTTTGTAGAATTCTTCAACTCTTCTAAGTATTTCTTCCCTATTTCTTGTTACGGTGCCATCCTCTCCTTTTAATGCAATGATGTGTTTCTTCCCAACAGATAAACTTCCTTTAACAACCCTAAGGCTCTTGTTATTTTCAATGGCTTTCCTTACTAGCTCACAGTTGAATTTTCTTATGTCTTCTTTCATGCTTTTGCGCAGAGTTTTACAAAGTTCTATGTACTCAATCCTGGAACTGGTATTTCGATTGTCCACCTTCATATCTCTTCGCCTTTTCATGAGCTGTTTCGTCTTCTCAGATAATTTGCTATTGTGCTTTTTACAGGTTACACCACCAATTTCCCCAGCAGTTTCAACTATTGTCTTAACAATGTTTTCATTTGCTTCTGAGATATCACTTTCATCAATAAGTCCTTCCAGTGCAGAAAAGCGATTTTTTAATTCCAACTTGAATGCCTCGGTATTTTCTTTTAATTTCTTTAAATCCACCCTCTTACTTACTTGTTTCCTAATGAGCTTCTGTCGTTCTAATTTAGTATTTAAGTGCACTTTACATCTCACCATTCGATGATCACTTCCAGTATTAAATCTGTTCAGTACACTGCAATCTTCAATAATTGATTTCTTGTTTGCCAGGATATAGTCAATTTCACTAGTTCCCCCATTTGGGTGTTTCCATGTCCATTTTCTTTGCGGTTTCTTCTTAAAAAATGAATTCATGATGCTAAGGTTTTCAGCTTCTGCAAATTCGATGAGTTGATCGCCACGTTCATTCCTTTCCCCATATCCGTATTTACCAACCGATGTCTCTCCTTGTTCCTGTTGTCCAATTCTTGCATTGAAATCCCCCATGATGAGCTTGATATGTTGTTTCCCTTTGGTGTGTAACTCTTTGATTTCTTCATAAAATTCTTCAACCTCTTCGTCGGTATGGCTTGATGTTGGTGCATATACCTGTACTATTTGAAGTTGGTATCGCTGGGTTAGTTGAACAACAAGCCTCGCTGCTCGATCTGATGTACTTTCAACTTCCAGAAGACAGTCTTTAATTCTTTTGTTGATTAAGAAGCCAACACCACTTGTTCTTCCAGTTTCCGTTCCTCTATAATAAAACAAATGTCCACTTTTAAGTTCCACCAACTCTTCACCTTTTCTTCTAACTTCACTGAGTCCTACAATGTCCCATTTGATCTTGTCTAGTTCCTCTTCCAATTCCTGAAGTTTTGCTTCAGAAGCAAGGGATCGTCCATTAAACGTAGCCAAGGTCAATAACAAACGGCAGCCTGGGCCATTCCAGTGATTCTTAGCACCCCCTGCTTTCATGCCACACTGACCGCTGCATATATATATATATACCTGTTTTCTCTTATTTCAACCATCCATCTAGTTTGAGGACGTTTCCTAGGTTTTCGATGATCTTCTGGAATCGAGTTGAGAATTTCAATTGTCCATCGTTGATCAGTTCTTCATGGGATATCCCCAGCCTGTCGCGATTTCAGACTTTTTACTTTAACAATGATGTCCTTTATTCCTGTTTGCTCCCTTACACAAGTGTTTCTTTTTCGATCTCTCCTAGTTATTCCAAGCATGCACCTCTCAATGCTCCTTTGGGTTGTCTGTAACTTCTGTATTGCTGCAATTGTTAGACTCCATGTCTCTGAGCCATAAGGGAGGACTGACAATACACACTGGTTGAAGACCTTTGCCCTGCGGTGGCGCAGTGTGGTAACGCGTTCTCCTATTGCGCGGCTAATCCGGGTTCGACTCCCAGCAGTGCAAAAAGAACGCTTACTCAGAGATCTCATAAAAGATCGCACTGCTCACTGTAGTCCGGGGTTTGGTTCCCCAGGCCTTAAGAGGTTCGGATTCCTCGGAAAACAGTAGGTCCCGGCGCAGCATGACCACTGTAGTCTTTGAGCCGTAAAACCAAAAAGAACGCGTAAAAAGAAGACATTTCTTTTTAGACATAAAGGCAATTTTCTTTTCAGGATAAATCTGTCTCTCCCGAATGCACTCCAGCCAAGTTCGATACGTCTGTTGAGTTCTTTCATAATGTTGCCTTCCACTTAAATCAGTTGGCCAAGTTAAATATATGAATCAGCAATTTTTAGCTCAATGTTGACAACCTGTACTCTTGTTTTCTCTACAAAATTATTGAACGTTATTTTAGTCTTTTGTAGGTTCGTCTTGAGTCCAACTTCTCTAATTCTGGCTGAAAGCTCCTGTACCACGTCTTGGAGTTCTGATGGGTCCATCAAAAAAACAATAATGTCATGAGCAAACCACAGACGATTTAAATATTCACCATTTATTTTCATTCCTTTATTATTCCAGTTTATTACCTGAAAAATGGCCTATAAACTGAAATAAAAAGTTTTGGAGAAATTGTATCTCCCTAATTCACACCTTTACCAATTTTGATAGTTTTGGTATATTTATGTAAGCAAATTTTTGTACTTACATTTTTATATACACATTATACCATATAAATGAATAGATCATCGACGTTTGTTAATTTTAAAGAATTGATGACTGCTGATGTTTCAGTAATTATAGTAAATAAATGCCATATATATATATATATATATATCAGCGTTACTACGCTCATGGCGCGATGTCTTGATCGGTGAAAGTATTAATAATGAATAAAAATACCATTGGGCCATTAAAACCGGATTTGTAGCCTGCTGACGACATGCCAGCATCCGGAACGCCGTTGGGATAACTATCGGTAACCCAGCGACGTGAAAAAGGCTATCTCAGACTCTGATGATATGAACCATAATGAAAATATGAATGGAGCATCGGTTGTCTCGCTCTTAAATCAGAACCGCGTTCGGACTTTAAGCAGAGGGGCCAGTTCGAAAAATATGCAACAGTCTCTCCTTGGAGGTGTCGGCGGTTGTAGCGGCGCCTCCAACTGTACGGCTACTAGAACCAACACAGCCCAAAGTGCTTTGCAGCCTAGTATAGGTGCAACCACTAGGGCTGAAAGACCACGCCAGCGCATGTCATGGACAATAGATATGAACACCTACATCATGCGCACCTACTATACGATTACAAAGCTGGAAACAGACATGACAAATTACAGACCCACACTTCACGCCAAATTCGCACAACAGTACCCACACCTGGACATCAGTATAGAAAGGATAACAACCCAACGCAGGAACATAATAACCAGAAATCTCTTAGCAGAGCCCATACTACAAAGGTTAAGAGATGAAGTCGCCAATGACCTGGCAAACACTTCAACCAGTGTGGCCAACCCTGAAGCACCAGCTAGTAGCGCAAGAGAACCGCTCCAACCAAGCATAGAAGAAGAAGAGAGGAGGGACGTGGAGAAAATGGAAGAAGGTTTCCAATGTGCCCTGGCGGAATATGAAGGCTCGGATGCCGCAACAAGGCCAAGAATACCACGCCAACCGGCATCTTGGAAACTCTGCAAAGCAACCAAGATCCTCAATGAACATACTCTACCACTACACCTACAGAACCACAACTCCCTACAGGAAATACACACCGCCATATACTGTGCAGCAGTAGCGGCATCACGCGCCAATGGGTACGAAGTAAGGAACGAAGGCCGAAGTAACAGAGGAAACAAAGCCCAACCACCATGGCAAGTGAGACTGGAGAAAAGAATAGAAGAGCTCCGCAGCAGCATAGGGCGAATAACCCAGTACATGCAGGGAAATAGGGGTAAGAAATTAGTGAGGAAAGTGAAGATGGCCCTTAAGAGAAATAGGATTCATACAAGACACGAAGAGCCCAATAAACACATCAGCGAATATCTGGATACCCTCAAACAAAAACTGGGTGTATACGCCAGAAGACTCCGAAGATACAAAGACTATACCAACAAAAAACAACAGAACATGCAATTCCAAGCAAACCAGAAGGCCTTCTACAGGAAGCTTCGAGAGACCCCAGCGAACAAAGACAAGTACGAAGCCCCAAAGCCAGCAGAAATAGAGACCTTCTGGAAGACACTATGGTCCAATGAAGTACAGCACAAAAGCGCCCCCTGGATTCAGCAAGAAATGGAGGCTACGAGAGGAATAGAGGAGATGGAGTACACGGGCATCACGATAGAGGAACTCCAGCAGGTAATCCAACGTACGCACAACTGGAAAGCACCCGGTATTGACGGCATACACAACTTCTGGTACAAGAAATTTACCAGCGCCCATGGCCCATTAGCCAAGGAACTTACGGCGATAATTGAAGACCCCAGCAAAATGCCTGAATTCCTCTGCAAGGGAATAACTTACCTCCTACCGAAGGACCAGGATACCAGTAACCCAGCGAAATACCGACCCATTACGTGCCTTAACACCCTGTACAAGATACTCACGGGGTGCATCTCTGAAAAAATAAGCCGGCACAGCGAAAGCAACAACTTAATGACGGAAGAACAAAAGGGATGCCAGAAAGGGACTCTGGGATGTAAAGAGCAGCTTACCATCGACTCAGTTATCCTGGAACAAGCAAGAAAACAAAAGCGAAAACTCAACACCGCATACATAGACTACAAGAAGGCTTTCGACTCTGTTCCGCACTCGTGGCTCCTTGAAATACTCAGCATATACAAAGTGCATCCCTCAATCATCCGATTCCTACAGAGCAGCATGAAACAATGGAGAACCCGGTTACAGCTAAACACGCCAGACAGTAAAATAGAAACGGCCGAGATCCCCATCCGCCGCGGAATCTTTCAAGGAGACGCACTAAGCCCCCAGTGGTTCTGCTTGGCGTTAAACCCCTTGTCAAGGATGCTGAACACAAGTAAATACGGATACATGCTGAAGAAAGACAAGAGAAACCTACATAAAGTCTCCCACCTCATGTACGTAGATGACATCAAGCTATACGCGCCAACAATCACCCAACTCCGACAACTCATCAGTATAACAGAGACATTCTCCAAGGACATAGGAATGGAATTCGGCCTCGATAAGTGCAAAATACAGAAGAATAGCAAAGAAGATTTACCAGGCATCGAACTCGAAGACGGGAGACTACTGAAGACCTTGGACGAGGGCGAAACCTACAAATACCTAGGGATAATGCAAAAACGGCAGCAGGAGCACAAGAAAGTCAAAGTCCAGCTCACGCAAGCATTCCAAGAAAGACTTAGAAGCATTGTGAAGACGAAACTGAGCGGGAAGAACACCACGCAAGCAATTAACGCATATGCGGTACCAGTGCTCACCTACTCCTTCGGGATCATCAAATGGTCCAACACTGAACTAGAACAACTCCAGCGGAAAATGAGAACCATCCAGAGAAGAGCCGGACAACTACACCCTGCAACGGCAATTGAACGGCAAACACTACCCCGGGAAGAAGGAGGACGCGGACAAGCGGACCTCAAAGACTTACATGACAAGCAGATCCAGAGCATGAGGCAATACTTCCAGTTGAAGAGTCCCCGATCGCCACTCATCCAAGCCATAATACAAGCAGATGCAAATTACACGCCACTAAACCTGTGTAGTACCGAAGAGCGTGTCCTCGAAACAGCCAACGAACAGAAACTGAGAACTTGGGCCGGAAAACCATTACATGGCAGGCACTACAATGACCTGCAACAACCACACGTTGACAAAAAGGCATCAAATTCTTGGCTGGCCAAAGGCACTCTCCAGCCAGAGACAGAAGGATTCATGCTAGCCATCCAAGACCAAGTGATCGCAACAAGGAACAATCAGAAATTCATCCAGAGAAAAGACATAGAAAGCGACAAATGCAGACACTGTCATGCGGCATCGGAGACAATCCAACACGTGATGGCAGGATGCAAGATCCTTGCGCAGTCAGACTACAAACATAGACACGATCAAGTAGCGAAAATAGTCCACCAGAAATTGGCAGCGAATGCTGGCTTTCTGACAGAAAAATGCCCGTACTACAAATATGAGCCAGAGACCGTG
>QLNU02015003.1:77701952-77723473 GCA_006491805.2 Dysdera silvatica
TGCTTCTTTTCATTCATGAGCCGACAAAAGTCTATTTTGAGCCTAAATTAGGAGGCGACGAAGATAGATCTCTATCTCCTTCCCTCCAGCTCCATGTTTTTTGTAATTTATATGAATTTTGAAACCTTGGATTGTGAATTTTGAAATCATGGATTATAAATTTTGAAATCATGGATTATAAATTTTGAAATCTTGGATTATGAATTTTGAAATCTTGGATTGTGAATTTTGAAATCTTGGATTGTGAATTTTGAAATCTTGGATTGTGAATTTTGAAATCTTGGATTGTGAATTTTGAAATCTTGGATTATGAATTTAAGTGGCACGCACATACATAGTTGAACCTGGTTATAGCGGAAAATTGGTTATTATATAAAATTCTGACATCCCTTTATGTGTCCCATGAGAATAATTCTATTTTACCCCTTTATAATGTCATAAAATTTGCACAAAATCCGGATATAACGTCAAAATGAATTATCATTATATGTTCTAATGAAGTAATTTTATACTTTCTTGACACGTGTATCGGAATTGTTTCTTCCGTTTTGCATATTTTCTTGTAAGGGTTTTTACTACCTGCCTTGTTCATTCCATCTATTCTTTGACAATGGATTACCTTCAGCTTATTCTAGTTAAATACACACTTTTGCAAAAAAAAAACAAAACACGAAGCACTTCTAAAAAATTATCCGATCATCTCAAAATTTCGCATGCAAATTCCTTTAGATCAAGTATGCAAATGATTAAATTTTCAAAGCCAATGAGTGTTAAGTTCGATCATAGCGCGCATTTCTACTGCGCAACTATCATCGTATAAGAGGTAAAATTTGCGAACGGTTTATTTTTCTCGTTGTCGGCGTTGCAGTCCTCTGGAGACGCAACCAGTAATGCCGTTACGACGTTGACGAGGACCTTATAGCCAATTGGATGACTTCAAACGCGGTCGCATAGTCGGGATGCGTGAAGCTGGCTGGTCCTACTGAGCAATAGGCCGCCACCTGCACCGTACGGACACTGCTGTGCAAAGGTGTTGGCAGCAATGGTTTCTGCGAGGAACTCATCGGCAGAATAAAGGCTCTGGAAGGCCAAGGTGCACGAATTCGAGGCAAGGTCGGTTGGTTGTGCGAGAGGTTCGAGCTGACCCAACGGCATCATTGTCCGCCATCCAACGTGCTATAGTCTCTTCCATACCACCCGTGGCACCTTCCACCATCTCACTAGGCTTGGCTGAGGTGGGGTTACACTCACAGCGGCCTTTAAGATGTCTGTTTTTAACCCCACACCATCGACAGAGTCGTCTGGAGTGGTGTGGAGAGGCCAATCGTCATGGCTGCCAGCAGATTGGCATCGCATAGTGTTCAGCAATGATTCCCGCTTCAGTCTTGGAGCAGATGACCATCGGATCCATGTGTGTAGGCGCCAGGGCCAGCGGTCCCAACCACCCTTTGTTTTACAGAGGTACACAGCCATTACCCCTAGTGTGATGGTGTAAGGTGCTATCTCGTACGACAGCAGGACGCTCCTAGTCATCCTACGTCCAACTTTAACAACTCAACGATATGTTGATGACATCCTGCGGCCGTTTGCGTTACTCTTCATGACACGACAGCCTTATGTCATTTTTCAACAAGCTTATGGCCATACGATACAGCTTGCATATCCGTGAGCTGCTTCCATGCTGTTGATAGTCTTCGTTAACAAGCAAGGTTACCAGAAAACGTTGCAGATCTGAAGCAACAAATGAGAAATGCCTGGCAGAATATGTCGCAGGATGACATTAGGAGCCTGTTTGCTTCTTACCTAGATGTATAGAGGCACGCATTACCGCCGTGGGGAGGGGGGTCACCAACTATTGAACATTCAATGTGCAATTCCTAGCCATTGATGGGTCCTACGGCCTTGAATTTTTTATCATTTCCTTACCTGTGTATGTGCTGGATGTACATTTAATTTCAATTAAAAAGGATAATTTCTTCATGCGGCTTTTTAAAGGGGTGTACTGAATACCCTTGAGCCTTTATTTCTTTTCTTCTATTACACCTCGCACTAACCACATTTACCCCTCTGCTTTTGAATGAAAATGAAATGAACTTGCCCAAACCTTTTAACAAGAAACATACGCTAGTTAAATGTGCGCTTTATTCTATCGATGTTTTGCCGCATCATTGTTGTATAACGTGCTTAACTTTTAAATATTGGAGAGCAATGGAAATCATTATCATTGAAAAAAAAAAGTTGTGGCAATAATTTATTTTAATTTGTTTTTCTTGTGCTTGGTTTTTCACCGAATGAACTATTAAAACGAAAGTACACATATGCACAACTAAAACCACTTATGAAATTGCTATGTACCAATATTTTAAAATTATTTATTAGTTATAGCGCCACTTAGTTATGACGTCAGAATTTCACCAGTCCCTTGTATCCGGATTCCATGGTAAAATATGTCTGCTCGCACATATTAGGCATATACTAAGATCAGGTTGCAGTAAGACGTCTAGAAAAGAGAGCTGGGTCATATCCGACATATTTTTGCCGTCGTATGACGTCATCCTATTCACTGCTATGTTAAAGTCGAGTGATTTAGAAGTGTGCTATTTTTAATGAAATACGGTGAAATGTGTGGGTGTTCCGCTGAGAATTGTTCTAATTATTCGAGGAATAAATATAGAATGTGTTGATTCGCAACAGATCCTGTGAGAAGAAAATGGATTATTAATTTTCCAATAATAAACGTTGTGTTATGAAACCGGAAGTAGACCAGAAAATGGCTGCTGATGCGTCGGCCTGTAATTCTATGGGCTCTAGGTTGCAGGGTTGCTGAAAAAGTGATGGCATTATCTACGTGAACATAGCAATTAGTTTATTAAGAAAAAATGCATGATTTACTACGTCGCAAAAATCCGTAGCAAAAACGATGCCACAGTAATGGTCAATGAATTCATTCAGTCTTCATTTAATCGCATAAATACTGGACACTCTTGTAAAATATATCTAAATATCAATCTACTTCAATTGTTTTGTATAGATCAACTCGACATAAATTCCCTTCTCCTATCCTATATAACCATCCATGTCAGTGAAATCAATTTCAGCATCTGTGTCCCACTTTATCATAGATTGGCGATTTTCTGTTCGCCAACCACACCAGCATGGAAAAGTCTTTTTCATTACAGAAATAAAAAATTAAAATTTTCTAGGAATTTCTAGGCTACAGAGAAAGAAAATTTAGACATTTTTTCTTCTCTCTCTCTCTCTCTCTCTCTCTCTCTCTGTAGACTTCAGCTTCTTAATATGTAATTTTATTGACTTAAGGCTAATTTTATTGAAATTTTAAAATTTTTATTTAAATTTATATCAAGGTAGCTTTCCATTATCACCTTTTCACTCTTCCTTGGCCATCCTGTTTTTCTTCTATGCAGAAAAAAAAGACAATCGAAGTACGTTTTAAATGCTAAAAGAGAATTTCAAGAATTTGAGAAAAATTCGCAACTGCAAATCAAGTGTTAACCTACGATAATGTAGAATAGTTATTGGTATCTTCTTCAAATGTCTTAAAGTAGACGTGGTTTCTCTAAAAAGGTGACGTCAGACGAGCAAATGAAAATCAAAATTATTTTCCTCTGCAAAATTCTTCAGCGCAAGCATTGTGATAAATGCTGTCAGGAAAATACACCGAGCAATTTTTTTCGAGGTGGAGTGTTTGTTAAAAATGGTAGCCATAACAGCAACATTCATTCCGTAGGTGACGTCAAAAACCTTCCAAAAGAAGTACAGAAGTTCTAAGAGTTAGACTACAAATCAGAAACCAGATGTCCAACAGCAGAATTGCGGAACTCTTCATTTCAATAGAAAGATGCCATAGCAGACATGTCCGTTTCAAAAGCCAGAGCTGAAAGTAAACTTCCTTGCCCAATACAACGAGCACAGCGAACGACTTCCGAACCAAACACTTTTTCATAGAATATTCACTGCATTTTGACGAATATTGAAGTTCCTCGAATGCCGAAAGTTTCCGATGACTGCAGAATTCGTTGGTCATTCTTACTACCTTGTAACGTCCATGGGAACATCGCTTGCTACCGAAGTCGACGATCGCAGTTGAAGTTGTGGACTTTGCCTTCTGCCGAAGATGAAGTTCGTGATAAACATTTTCTCCAGGCCATAGATCAGCTAAATTGCCACGTCAAATATAACTTTTGGAACGTCAATGTTGATTCAAAAGGTGCATGTTTCCTTCCGAACAAACGGTTTGTGTAACATGGCTATTGATCTTCCAACGCCGTAAAACTCAACCAATCAACCCAATGCATGGACTAGCCTTATTTTCACATGGCCGTCTACGAAAGCGACATTGGAAAGGATTACAGAGGAAACCGAACTCTAAAAATGAGCTCATAATTTCGGTAAATATATGTACATTTCTCAAAGTTTCCAATGGTTTGATGGACGTAAAGGTGGCATAATTTTTTGCAAGGCAAACTGTTTTCGTGCAGACACAAAAAAAGGCATATCTGATTTATCAGAAATAACATTAAAATGCAAGTTCGTAGATTTAGTTCTTGTATTTAGAGCTAAGTTAAGCTTGGTATCCACAGCTAAGTTAAGCTTGGTGTTCAGAGCTAAGTTAAGCTTGATATCGGAGGACAATAAAAACATAATTTACCTGGACATAATTATAAAAAGGACAAAATGAGTCATTTCGATTAAAATGATTAGCTCTAGTGTGTGAATTTGTGTTCTATGTATATACTATTTTTGTTTAGGAAGTATGATACCGTAAATTTTGCATAATTATGAGTTTACGTTCTGTATATAGCATAATTACGTATATGGAATATAGCATAACAGAAAATCAAAAAAGGGGTTTTTAGTAATGTATAATGATATGGTCAGAACGAAACGAAAGTTAATGGATTTATTTTGGTAAAAATCAGGTAAATTCGTCGCATTTCCTTTAAATTTTTAAGAATAAAAAGTTGTATTTATTTATCTAATATATTGTATAATTACATAGTTATATTACATTAATATAGTTAGTTATATTATATTAATATAGTTAGTTATATTATATTAATATAGTTAGTTATATTATATCAATATAGTTAGTTATATTATATTAATATAGTTAATTATATTATATAATTATAACCTGGAAGAAAGATTCCATCGAAACTATTAAACATCATCAATCTAGAAGACGAAAAAAAAGAAAGAGAGAAAGAAAGAGAGAGAGAGAGAGAGAGAGAGAAAGGAAGGAAGGAAGGAAGGAAGGAAGGAATAGGCGAGACGAGGACGAACAGACAGACGTGAATTTAAAGGTTTATACAACAGCGAACATATTTTAGCCTTCAACCATCAGGTTACCAACAGGTGAACAGGATTAAGACTTAATGACTAGCTAGAAAACGTGATCCAGTATTGTTTGTATATAATCGAACATTAAGTTGGAAGTTTATGAGTTTCAATATAAATATCTATCAATCCTGAATGTATGACCTGCTCTACTATTATAGAGCAAACCATCAACTGGGGTGACTGTGTCTCATTTTTCATCTATGTTTCTTTAAAATCCTGAAACTGGGTGAAATTTTTATTTTAAAATAATATATATATTTCTCATATATTCTTAAGTGTCTAATAAACAATTTAAAAAAATTATATGCAGTTTGGAAATTTTGGAAATTCAAAAATGCAAAAATATTTTTTTTAAGAAGTGGGACAAAGTCACCCCGGCTTCGGATGACTCTGTCTCGTGCCTCAAATAATCATTCAATAAGCCTTCACAGAAGGTCTGGATGCAATTCTATCTTCATATTCGTGACCGGGGAGAGCAGTCATGGGACCCTGAGCAGTTTGGCAGATCGGGTAAAAATATTACTTACCACCGTTTTGCATAATGTGGAAACAAATTTTTCAAAGAAGTTGATCACAAGAAAATTTCTCAAAAAAAAAATATAGAAAACAACAACTACGGTGATGCCACCTTCAGTAGTTAAAACTTTAAAATTAAACATTTCATATTCAAGCCAATACTTCTAGCTCTCGGAATCAAGTTTTATTAAGATATTACGACGAAATAGACAGGAATTATCGCCACTTTTATCTTCCCCATTTGGTGAGATAAAGTCAACTCTCTTGACTTATTAAGCTATCAAGGTGAGTTTTGATAGAGAAGTAAAAATTCTTGACTATGTATACCCTATAATGCGGTTTGATAGATTGATAGATACTAGATATATATATTTACAGTGGTTAATAATTTTTATGAATTTTGAAAGAAAGAGGAGAGAAATAATTTTATAATGTAGCAGATTTTATAAAAAAAAATTTTCGACGTTTTCACTTTATTTCTATGGATTTTTCTATTACTTTATGATGATGTTACGATCCTAGTTTAATTTGTAACGACACAATATGTGAAACTAGTTTTAACAAATATATAACGTGTGATCTTACAGCTTTTACATGTTGTTGCCTGACGTATTGCGAGTCTGTGCTGATAACGAAATTTCTGTAGTACAAATGGAGGTTAATTAAGTTACATCAGAATGATGATTATATTCAAGAATATACCATGCACTATCATATGTAGTATTGTTCCCCAATGTCATGCAAAAGTAAGATTAGAAATGGCAGAGTCAGTAAGGTATTGTAATGGCAAACTATGATTGTACGAATTACTTGTTACCTGACGTATTACGAGACTGTTCTGATAACGGTACTTCTGTAGTGTAAATGGAAATTAATGGACTAAATTAAATGGACCCATCTTAAAATTACGGATTATTCTTCATAAACAAATTGATAATTAGCAATTGAATTTATAGTTGATATCGCCTCTTAAAGATTGTGTCATGTACGAGAAATTTTAATATGTGAAGGATTAAATTATTGCATCTTAATTAATTAGAAATTTTATCATTCAGTGTTTAATGTATATGTAAATTATAATAATTGAAATAAATATTTTATGTTGTTGTTACATATTCCAATCAAAAATACATATTCCAATCCTTATTCTATTTTAACATGTGGTCTAACTTGGAAAGGATCCACGGACAATGTTTATTGCATTTTCACAATGTACTAACAACACCACTAATAAACACTATACGATCACATACACACTATTCAGGCCACTTTAAGAACTACTAAAACACGTTTAAAAATATGATCAAATACTCGGAAAGAAAAGAATGATTTTCCTAAGCCTGTTGGAAGCCGAAGTCACGTCTTCTTGATTGCCGGTCAAGTGCCCTAACCATTTAGCTACATGCGACGATCATTCCTCTCCCTGCGAGCGTATATAAGGCTTTCACTACGGAGAAGTTCGTGAAGAATGGTGCAATGCTTTGACGGCTTTCTAAACCAAGGCGACAAGTCAAAGAAGCCAAATGTCCGAAAAGCGAGACGAGTCCATTGTTTAATAGAGTTAATAGCTTAATTAGAGTAATTATCATCATAGTCGATGATGTGGTTGTATTAAATGATCAAATACGACCACCTTATCGGTTATGATGATAATTACTTTAATTAAAACGTTAAGAGAAGAATCCATTTATAATAGACATTAAATTTATTCCGTCACAATCCAGAAGTTTCGATTTTCCGACGTGGCCTCGGTCCTAATTAATTCGATTTATAGAGGGTCTACCGTATTTTAATGGTCTACATTTTATGTTCGCTAAGAGTCTTGTTATTTTTTCCACAAACCTTTAAGAACCACAACATAAAGCACTTGTCCTGAAAATTGCAAAAACTGAGCTTGGAAAAGAATCAATCTAGCCATGGATAAAGAATTGGTTTGAATATGATGACGATGGCAGCCAATCAATATGCGAATTAACATAAGCTTTACCTTAGTGGTGAATTTAAATATTGGAAGCAAGTCGTTGTGTTTTGACTTTAAAAGAAAAGACTGGGACGAAATTTTAAAGGCTGCTAATTGAATCTTCCTAATCACTCGCTGTTTCAGGTTTGTTTTGTTTTTTTAGAAAAGTTCGGATTAGGCCATGAAGCCAAACAAAAGCTTCATCGATAAGGAACGAAGCACTCTGAACTTTAATTAAATAGTATGTACCCAGACACGTCGCAAAGTTAAACTTAAACCAGGTAATGCCTATCTCCCAGGCACTAAATAGTTAAGTACCTTTTCCAGCTCTGCAATCAATGATTGCAGAAAATAATGTGCCTTCAAGCACTCTGATAACATGGAAAAACGTCCTCTATATACTCAACGACGTTATATTTATATATAGTATATATATATATGTATGCACGTTATGTAATGTCTTAGTCGTTCTACAAACGACGGACTCCCTTCGAGATGTACTGTTCGTTGATGAAAAGTAGTCCGATGGAACAGTTAGAAATAACGGGAAGTGACGTCTTAAACGGCTTATTCCATTACAGGAGATTAGGACACCAATTTCAGAACTCGATTTTGGCGCCAACAAACATTCACCAAAAGCCAGTTCTGAAATTGTAGTCCTCCTCTGCTGTAATGAACTAGCCCGTTTGTGACGTCACCTCCCGTTATTTCTAACTGTTCCATCGGACTTCTTTTCGTGAACGAACAGTAGGTGCATACTCCCTTTTACATTATAATATAGTAACAGTAATAGTCGGTATTAAGAAAGTACATCCCGAATGCATAAATGTGAAACCCTTTTTATTGAAGTCAAGTTAAATATTTAATTTACGGGTTGTTTTCTGCAAAAGGTCGATGGAGGAATACGCAATCATTTCCTCCTTCCCTCATCTCGCGACTTACAACAAGTCGGAGCCTCTCCAGCTCGCCCACCTCCCCTCAAGTGTTAAGCCGAAAATCGCAAGCTAAAAGTCTAAAAATTCCCGGGTTTTCTCTCGTATACTCGTGTATATGTAGATCACAGATCAGAGGTGCAATGCCAAAGCAATAGTGCAGGATCATTCTAGGTATCATCGATGCCACTTACCAAGTTGTGTGGTATGCCACTCATCGAATTGTAAATATTACCGTTACTACCTATTTATTAATGTAAATTAAGCAGATCTTTTAATATATTCTTAATACATTAAAAAATTCATTTTCTTGCAAATGTCTTTGTACTTGACGTCAGATTCGCAATAATTTAACAATACAGCAAACAATACAAACAGTGTGATCCGTTAGCTGTTTGAATCCATATTTTCTAGTTCAAGGGTTTTGGAAAAGAATGACTGTTTATTTTTTGCTCTCGTATTACGTTTCGGCAATGTTAATTAGTCATAACACCAACCTTGTGACAAGCAAACCTAGATTGCAGTAGAGAGTTTGGGAAGGGAAAAATTAAGTTTTGGATAGATATGTAAGTAAGAGTTGTTCGAGAGATCCAGTCAGTTCACCTGCAGAGGGAAATTTAGAGTTTTATATACCTATCCCACCAATATCTAGCGATATTCCAATTTAAGGGGGAGTTTTAAAAACAAGAATGAATTTTATCTGAATATAAATTACTTTTTTTGAATTTTAACGAACACATTCGGATTGTTTTTCTTTCAAATCAATCCGCGAGTCACTAAAAATTGCTCCGCGTGTCACTAAAAATTGCTCCGCGTGTCACTAAAAATTACTCAGCGTGTCACTAAAAATTACTCAGCGTGTCACTAAAAACTGCCCCGCATGTCATATGTGGCATGCGTGGGGTAGGTTGCCGATCCTAACGTACAAACTTGCCTCCGAAGGCTGTGTGGGCACGTATAAGCACCGCGCTTGTTTGATTATAGGTTACTATACTCCACGAAACAAACTATATATAAACTCATGTTTGTAAAAATTGCAACACCATGAAGGAATCACTTGATTGAGCTGAAACTTTCAGGAAATGCAAATTAGGGTATGCTATTCAAATGATTAGAATTTCAGAGTCATCGCGCATGCGTGGGCTGAGCAGCGCCCTCTGAACTGCTGATGGATCCGTATAAATAGAGGGCTGTAGCGGGGCGTGTATGGGTATCTGCTAACTGTAAACGAGACACTGTAAAACGAGACACTGCTAACTGTAAACGAGACACACGAACATGAGACGTCACTATGCCTCTACGACGAAAGAGGGCGACATTTCAGCAAGTTACGGAGTTTGAACGGGGACGAATGATCGGCCTTCGTGAAGGAGGGTTTTCTTATCGTGCAATAGCAGCTCGTATGGGGCGTAACAGCAGCACAGTGATGCGAGTGTGAAAGCAGTGGGTTCAAGAGAACCAGACAACTCGGAAATCCGGGAGTGGACGCCGAAAGGTGACGTCAGCACGGGATGATAGACACCTGGTCCGCATGGCGGTGACGGACCGTTTTGCTTCATCTGGACAGTTGGCAGAACGTTGGTGCACTGCTACAGGTGTATCATTGTGTGCTTCATCAATTCGTCGGCGTCTACTGCACCGTGGACTGCGTGCAAGAGTTCCTTTATACAGGATCCTCCTGACGCAAAACCATCGGCGCCTGCGGCTACAATGGGCTCATGGACATAGAGACTGGCGTGCTGATTGGCAACAAGTGGTGTTTTCTGATGAATCCCGCTTTAATTTGGGGTACAGTGATGGCCGCATCCGTGTTAGACGCTATACCGGTGAACGCCACCTTCCGGAGTGCGTTATCCAACGTCATAGTGGACGAACCCCCAGCGTTATGGTCTGGGGTGCGATTGCGTATCATGGACGATCTCAGCTGCTACGAATTGTGGGTAATCTTAACAGCAACCGGTACATCAATGAAGTTCTGGAGCCCGAAGTTGTTCCCTTCCTTCAAGGCATTCCCGGAGCTGTATTTCAACAGGACAATGCCCGCCCACATATTGCCAGGAATGTTCAAGACTTCTTTTCATCACAACAGATACAGCTTCTTCCTTGGCCTGCCTATTCGCCGGATATGTCGCCGATTGAACATGTGTGGGATTTCGTTGGTCGGCGTCTCGCTCGTGATCCTCGTCCCATAGCTACTACAGATGAACTTTGGGGTCGCATACAAGCAATCTGGAATGCTCTTCCTCAGGCACACATTCAACATCTGTTTGATTCCATGCCACGTCGTATAGCATCACTTATTGCAGCGCGTGGTGGCTTCACCAAATACTGATTTTCGACATGTAATATTGTTTTTTTGCTTTGTAATTTTAATCGTTTATTTGTATCAACACAGGTCGTTTGTACATTAAATTTCATTCAATTCGGACGAGTCCTTCATGGTGTTGCAATTTTTACAAACATGAGTTTCTATCGTAACAATCATAGTTGTTAAGGTGTGCTCTTCTCATTTTAGAATGGCCTTATTAAATATTCGCCGATAACTTTAATATCATCCTATTGTCCTTTATTAAATTCCGCTGTTATTATCAGAGCTATTAAGTTAATGACAAGGCCGTGATGTCATCAACATTTCGCTTTTTTTTGTTAACGAGTTTGTTTTTTTTTATTGGCGCGAGTAGCCGAAACAAAACCTTTCGTCATGCAATGCATCTTTGCTGCATCGATCAAAGAATTTTTTGTATAACGTTTAAGGTACGACGTTAGTTAATTTCGAAATTGTTATTCTCAGGCAACGGAAGTGTACACTTGGAAATTACGAATTAAAATTAATTATATTTTTGGCTGAAAACTTTCTTAAAACTACGAACTGAATTTTGTTTAGCGATGAAAACGATAAGACTTAAATCGATGAGATGAAAACCTGATAACATTCTTAAATTTGGGACTGCATTTTCTTTTAAATTAGTTTCGTAAGACTTGTGGTGACAAACTAATTCAATTAGCAATTCTTTTAATTAAAAAATACTCGAGAGAGCGAAAACTTAGCTATTTTGATTAAAGAAAATCATTACCTTTAATTAAAACTTTATATAAAGTTTGTGATTGTTCTACAAGTTATATATGGGGCGGAGAGAGTAAGAAGCGCTCGTACGAAATAATAAAAAAATCCACAAATTAAAAGAAAATATTCTCCACAAAGGAAAAAAATCAATATTGACCGCAAAATTGACTCTTTAATTAATTCCTTAATTATTAAACACCTTGACGCTTGTTATTATTATAAATAAATTGTAAAACTTTTTTATTTCTAAAAAATATTTTTATTTACTTGGATGAATTTCCAAATTATAATTTAATTTCTTTAACTGTATACATAACTATATATAACTAACAATATAACTATACTATATATACTATATATAACATATATAACATATATAACAAATTTCTATACACTAATACATTTTGATTTCCCGCCTTATCTCTTTTTGTATGAATTTATGTAATTTAATATTAAGAACATGTAAACAAAAGGACAACAGATTTAAAATTTGTTTACCGCACAGAAATTAATGAAAATTATGTTGAATAATGCTTGTTGTTTTATTTTTAAGCAATGTTTATTAACGTCTGTCTGTCTATCCATCTATCCATCTATCAATAAATCAATTACATACCAGACTCATAAGGTCAAACGAAAACAACAATATACAACAAACTGAAATAATATAAAGAAGAATGGACAAGTTAATATTCGGGTTGATTAGGAGATAGATATAAGAGTGAAACAAAGAATAACGGTTGAAGACAAATGGGAGAGTTAAGATATAAAGAGAAAATTGAAAAGGTTTAAATTATAAAGGACATTAAAAAAAGGACAAAAGGACGAGAGGCTTGAATTACAAATGATAAAGAAATTCCAAAAACACCAATTTCGTAATGAAATTTGAAATAAAAAATATAAGTATGTTTATAAATAATTTTAGAATAAATAACTGTAAAAATGTATTACCATAGTATGATTAAACAAAATATCGATTTGGACGACTATGAGCTATAACAACAGAATTCATACTATAGAGCAGCGGTCGCCAACCGGTGGTCCGCAGAAAAATCTGGACATTATTTGCATTTTTAATGTTTTATTAATAATAAAACAAAAATAATATTCTAAGAAATTCTCATATTCTGAATGACAATTTCCACCTTTATATTGCACTAAATTCACGAAATGTGGTCTGCGGGATTTAAAATTATGAATTTAGTGGTCCGTGAGGTCCGAAAGGTTAGTGGCCACTCTAAGAAAAACTAATCAACAAAAAACAACCTGAATTTTCAAGTGTATCTTAAAGGACCATTTAAGGACGTTCCATAAACCTTTAGGAAATGAAAAGTTCATAAACCACATATACACACTGCCTCCGCATGATGCTTTAATCAACTTTACGAAGCTGAAAGATTTCATCACCCACATGATGATTTCATCAACCTTGGAAAAGTGAAAGGTTCCGTCAACCTTAGAAAGGTGAAAGGTTCCGTCACCCTTAGAAAGGTGAAAGGTTCCGTCAACCTAAGAAAGGTGAAATGTTCCATCGACCTTAGAAAGGTGAAACGTTCCGTCAACCTTAGAAATGTGAAAGGTTCCGTCACCCTAAAATAGGTGAAATGTTCCATCGACCTTAGAAAGACGAAAGGTTCCGTCAACCTTAGGAAGGTGAAAGGTTCTGTCAACCTTAGAAAAATAAAAAAAAATTCGTCAACTTTAGTAAGATAAAAGATTCATTCATCGCAAGAAATAATGATGAAACCAGAAAACAAGTTTGAATAATATAAAGACAAATTACTTAAGACTATCATCGAGAAAAAGTATTTGGACAGGCCTTACCTTGCAATCAGTAGAGAATGGTTGGGTATGATGATGATGACAACATTCAATCAACATGTAAATTACCACGCATTACCTCTTTGATTAAATTCGAATTTAAAAATGAAAACAATTCTTTC
Organism: Dysdera silvatica; assembly: GCA_006491805.2. Classification (NCBI taxonomy): domain Eukaryota; kingdom Metazoa; phylum Arthropoda; class Arachnida; order Araneae; family Dysderidae; genus Dysdera; species Dysdera silvatica. The sequence continues at coordinate 77,715,729 of QLNU02015003.1, forward strand.
TTCTTTGAATTTAAAATGATAGAATGAGGCAAGATCAAAAAGATCGCTAATTGCATCCTTTTTAATAGCTTGCTGTTTCCAATTTTTTTTAAGGAAAATGCGGCTCAACCATGGCGACCGAAAAAAGCAAAGCGTCCTAAACTGTAATTAAGTCGCATGTACCAAATTTTGCTAAGTAAAGCTTGAATGAGGTACTGCCCGTCTTCTAGGCCTTAAATGAATAGATATCGTTTTCTGCTCTGCAATCGATGATTGTCGATATTAATATGCTTTTCACGTACAGCTGTTCAAGACTGCTCCCGCCTTATTTTAGAATGGCGTTATTAAATATTCTTCAATAACTTTAATATCATCCTATTTCGCTTTACTAGCTTCCGATGTTATTAATAGATCTATTAAGTTAATGACAACGCTGTGACGTCATAATCATTCTGCTTTATTTTTTATCGAATTCTTTTCATTGGCAGGGCATGATAGTAGGAACCCTTCACATTTCAATACATCTTCATGCCATTGATTAATCAATTCTTAATCGACTTTGGAAAAATGCCTTTGCTGGCTTATGGGCAAATAGCATTAGTTCCCGAAGCTATAATCTTTTCCTAATTCATTAGCATTTTTTAACATTTTCATAATTAATCCACTGAATGTTCATTTTCTTTTTTGTGATGGTGTATATATAGTTTTAATTAGTTTCTGCCAGGGAATTTTTTTATCTGACCGTAAAAGCGGGGTGGCCGTTAAGAGAGTTTCACTGTATTTCTTCTCGTAATGTTCATTTTCTTTTTTTTGTGATGGTGTATATTACGAGGAGAAATAGTGAAACTCCTCTTAACGGCCACCCCGCTTTTACGGTCAGATAAAAAATTTCCCGGCAGAAACTGATTTACAATAATGTATTTCAAACCCCTGCGTGGCGGTCATCCCCAGATACGGAAGTGACAACTGTTTTCATGATTCATTCCATTAGACCAGAACCCCCTGTATGGACAAAATAAGAACTTCGGCGGTCAAAATACGAACAAAATACGAACTTCGACTGTCAAAATACGAACAAAATACGAACTTCGACCTTCACGCTGTTTCTCACAACAAGAAACTAAGGATAAACGGGAGATAAGAGATAAGGTTGTTTTGTTGTTTATTCAAAAGGGTTTGGGAAAGTTGTCCACTGCCGCGACACTGTTTTCCCAGAAGAGGGCTGTTGTAATAACAGGAAATAGAAGGTGAGAGAATAAGAGCTAAGGAGAGTTTTCTCTCCCATTAACAAAGAATGGCAACTGACTAGGACTCGCCCCTATTCAAATAACTAATTCTTAACAAAGACCTAGATAATAAATAAATCATATAGCGATAAAACTGCTCGAAACTAATAAACAATTATCAACACAAAACTGCCGAAGTTCATGTTTATTATTATCGTTTACTGGACTAGCACACAGGTTCTCTAAGCATAACGACGGAAAAAGGTGAATTGAATCTAGCAATTAAAAACACATTTCGAAGGAGGAGGACTGGTATGTAAGACCCACAATACGGCTATTGATCAATTTTTTTCCAAGACAAATAAATTTTAATATTTAACGTTTTGTTGTAAATTTACTTGTTATATTTAACAAATGCTTACGTTTGTTATCTTAAACTTACCTTATGTGCTCAAAAATACATTTTTTTGAAATAAAATATTTAAATGATTGAAATACTACTATGTCTATTTCAGAATGACCCCTCTTTCTTATGGACACACCTCTTTTACAGCCAAAATTTTCTATCTGGCGGGTGACGGTTAATAGGGGGTTTTCCTGCAGTTATATAATAAAAAGTTATTTTCAAATACTTTTGCTTTGGTTTTTACGTAGACAAGGCCCGATTTCCGAGTAGGTATTGTGACGTCACCGATATCGGTGCATGGAACTGAAGTTGCCATCTAGTACATTGCTATTATAAACTCCACAATACGTGATACATTCAATCTTTATAACTTATTTTTTATTATGTAACGACAATTGATATTTCCAGACTCGTGCTTCAAAAAGTTGAACGTGAATGGAAAACTATAAAATAGTTAATTTAGTTCATCTGGAGTTGTTGGTTGGTTGTTTTTTTGATGATGACTCTCTCTCTCTCTCTCGGTTGTTGAATGTTTGGATTGACAGAAGTGTGGATTTAAATCTGAGCAACAGGTCACTTTGGGAATTGCAGTTAACCCATTCATGGCTCAGGCATTGTTGTACTCCCAAATATCGAGCGAAAACGAGTAATATGTAACCCAGTAATAATTTTGTAAATTTGTAAATAAACTCTGTTTTAATTTGTAAGCTGCGACATTGTTTTAGTGCTTTGACTACCACGGTACCCGAAGTCCGTCAAAAGGAGAAGTCTATGACGTTACAATACACATGCAAATACACGACTTGATTCCAATTGATGAAATTAGACCTGTGTTTATAAGGCCTGATAGTTATTTCAATTCTTATACTAGACACCAGTAGAATCTTTTGGGATAAGGCAAGTGAAACAGTGATTCACTTAAAATTACCTACGGGCAGCACCTATTGGGGCTGCAGCAGAGGGCTCAAAAACAAAATTTTTCAAACTCAATAAGGTTAAAAAAAAAATTGTAATACAAATATACAAGTTGAATATAAGTTTAATCTGTACGTTTACACAAATTGTCCTTGCATATGGTAATGTATGCTTTTAGAATATCAGGTTATGAACGCTTTTTATGTGACATACGTAATTACACTATCTTCAACTCTTGTTGGGCTGGAGTTCAGAGCCCAAAAATATTATTTATGTAAAAATTTAGCTACAGTATATCTGTTTATTGTATGTTGAAGAATATTGAATATAAAATGGACTGACAAGATCTCCAATCAGGAAGTGCTGAACAGATCCAACACAAAAAAAGAAAAACTATCATCACTTCAATTCTGAGAAAGAAGTTAGCTTATTGCGGTCACACGGTGTGGGGAGAAAAATACCAACTACCCCAACTGGAGGGAAACATCGTGGGGAAGAGATCCAGAGGCAGAAAAAGAAGAGGATACATGGATGACTTACAGGCTTGGACTAGGCTAAGCACGAAAGACATTATCCATGCCAGTAGAGACAGGAAAATGTGATCCATTTTGGTAGCCAACCTCCGAATCGAAGAAGGTACTTGGTGATGGTATCTTTTTAACTAATTATGTGAAAAATCACCTTTACCTATAAAATATGTAGATTATAATATGCGTGATTTTTTTTTATCAAAAGTGTGGTAGGGAGATCATAATAAAGAAGATCATAAACTGCCCCTAAAGGTGTCAATTTCTCAAATCTGCCACTGACGTTGGAAGAGAAATCAATATTTTCTAGTCTAAAACTTCTAAAACCATAAATAGAGTTAAGGATTGATATTTTCTATATTGAACTTTAAGCTGTTCATATACCCTTTTACTAATGAAAAATATATTTTCAGAAATGCTCAGCAAGATGTTGTGCATCGTATTTTGATGCTCTTTACAAGTCAATAAATATTTTAGCTTTTTAGATAAGAATCATTTTCTGTTTTGTAATCGATACTTGCAGATATTATTATATTTTCACAAACAGCGGTAAGAGTAGGTTTTTATTTTAGAATGGGATACTGAAATACTCCCATTTCTTTAATATCACCTTATTGCGCTTTATTAAATTGCGCTGTTATTATTAGATCCATTACGTTAATGACGACGTCATGACGTTATTACCATGCCACTTTAGTTTTTGACGAGGTCCTTTATTGGCACTGGTAATAGCAAGAATAAAATCCTTCTCGTTATGAAAGGCGTCTTTGTGTCATCGATTATAATATTTCTGTTAATAACGAATATGTTGACTATTTTTGGTGATACGCGATTTCGAGACATTTTGTCGATTGTCTCGAGTACTTGAACATCTCGAAACCTCTCGATTGTTTTTAAACCTGACTCGATATATCACGTAGCCGTAATAAAAATTTATAAAATTTCGACTATCATTTCTGTTCATTTATATGCGATATTTGGCCGGTATTTGTTTTGAATGATAAAACAAAATTGTAATTGCATTTTTATCAGTCATGTTTTTGAATATAAATATTATAACGTGTACTATATATATATTGTGCATTTCTTATAACGGCAAAAATAATTTAAATATTTTTATAAATAACTTTAAAACTAAAAATGCAGCTTAAAATACTAGAGGGTTTATTTTTGAATCACTCGAAGTGATGTATATACCATAATTTATATCATTTCTATGGTTCTCATATAAAATCAGCACATAGGGAGTAAGAAAATTTTTAGCTATATATATATAACTACAATGAATTCAAAATTGAAGGTCTTGTGCATTTACAACAACAACAAAAAGTGGAAATAAAATAGAACTAAATACTCGTATAAATAAGTAGAATAAGTGGAGGTTGTTTGGATTTCGTTAAATCAGGGTTTTACTCAATAGGCTCTCTAAAACCCATATAGCGATTATATAAACAAATACTAGAACTCTTTTACCTGGATGTCAGCATATGCGGCTAAGTAAGTATTTACTCACCAAATAGACGACGTGTGGGCCACGTGTTCACGCGCATGCGCAGTATGGTTGAACAGCTGACTAGCGATTTCAATTGAACATCTCGATTGTTAAGTTCAAGGACGAATGAATTGTTGACTCGATTGTAAATTTGAGTCGATTGCGATTCTTTCGATTTTAAAAACATTTCGTAATTGTCCATCACTACTCGTCGTCACACTATGTCTCAGAACAACTACGGCCTTTTTAAATTAATGATATTTTTCAAAATTTAACAAATGGTGGCCTAAACTTAATGGTATGTTATGCAACTATATATATTTAGAAAGGAAATTATAATATTTTTTGCAAAGATTTATACTTTACACCTAGGTATTTTGAATTGGGCTCAATCTTTTAAGCGTTAAAATTAATTATATAAATTAATAAGCAAACCTTATATTAATATTTTCCATAAGTTGGCCTTCAAAATTGGCATATTTTTTTTCATTAAAGAAGAGATTTTCAGGAAAACTCTCGATGAAATGCGTCGATATTCATTATATAATATTCTTCACTAAATCATGAATTTTTTCCTGTGCATCTATATTTTTATAATCATGAATTGTTTTATATGTGAAACTTTCTGAATTATAACGCTCGAAAATAAATTTCTCATTTTAAAATTTGTAAATATATTTTTAGAAATCTCAATACTATAGATTAAAATCTGAAAATTATTTCGTTAAAGAAATGGATATATTTAGAAATTATGGATTAATATTTAGCCATATTTTTGACCAGCAAAGCTCTTGTAACCGTAACCAAAATATCATTTGATTTATCTACATAGTCCTGCCACATAATGTGTATTATTATTAATATTAACCATTTAATATTGAGAGAAGCCGTCGCGTGCAGCACAGAGATCAGCTACACAGGTTGTAACACTCAATAAGGTGCTAGGTGGTTGTCATAGGTGACTGGAGCTATGCTGACAACAGTGTATGCCACAGCTTGTGGAGTTTGTTTGGGGTGAAGAATTCATAAAACTAACAAGACATTGCACCACAGATTCTCTATTGTGGTCAAGTCCTGTGAAATTAGGAAATACAGAAATACTTGGAAATTTAAAGCGTACCCTTCGAACCATTATAGGACAGTTCCAGCCATGTGGTACATCTCAGTCTTGCTGGATATCCCATCTGCCCCATAGAAGACAATTAGCCCGCATGGGTGTACGTGATCTGCAAGGATGGACTTATGAGCAAATCGATCAAGAATGTCTTCTACAGGTACAAGTGGACCTGGACTATGTCAAGAAAGCATCCATCAGACCATAACACTGCCGTCACCAGCTTGTTTTCTTCCAGCAATGGTTGCAGAATGTTTGTTTTCTGATGTTGCTCATCTGACACACCAATGTCCATACTTTCGATAAAATAAAAAGAGTAACTCACTGAAGAAGACAACCCTCTGCCATTCAATGGAGCTTCAAATGCAATTCTTTTCTTCGGATGCATATTCATTAGCATAAGTGCAGTGTCCATCAGTTTACTTTGGCGCCTCGTACATAGCAGAAATCGCCAAACTGTCGTTTTAGACACACGTTTGATGGGCCCCTCATTTTGACAGTGAATTGCATCACTGTAGCGTATCGTCGGCTCTCACGCAACTTCGTTCACCCCTCACATCAATGACCAGGGCCCAATAGGCTAATTAGGCTGTAGCCTAGGGCGCAAAGCTTCAAGGGGCGCAAAATTTTGAAAACAAAGACACAAACCAAAAACTCAAAATATAAGAAAATAGGAATTTTTTTCCAGAGTTAAAAAAAATGCTATCTTAAGTAATCAGACACTTGATCAGGGTAACTGTTTAATGAATAATTAAACAGTTATTCATTAAACAGTCAATGAATAACTAAATAATTATTCTAAAATAAATTAAAACTTTTGTGTGTTTAATGCAGGGCCGTTAGAGGGTAGGCATTTGCCTCCCTTTGACGGCCCTGCATTCTACCGAATAGTGCTTTCATTTAACCGCATTACTGAAGGACAGCCAGAAGCCAACTAATTTATCTGAAGCCAAAAATCTTTTGACGCTGTTAAAAACTTGTAACATAAAATCAATTTTCTCGAATGTAGAAATTGCTTTGCGCATTTTTCTAACATAGCCGTCACCAACTGCAGCAGTGATAGATCTTTTTCTGTTTCAAAAAGAGTGAAAAATTATATACGGTAAACTTTGATCCAAGCGAAATTAATTTCTCTTGCACTTTTGTTCATTGAGAGCGACTTCTTAAACAGTTTGCTTTTCGACGAAATAGTGGAAAAGTTTGCCAATTCTAAAGCAAGAAAAAAAATGATGTAAATTAGAATAGCGATATTAAGTACGTTATTCACGATTTGGAATAAAGAAGAAATTTAATGAAAAGCTTTTTTCCATAAGCCAGTGTTGCCACCTTATAAAAATTTACTAAATGAAGTTTTACATGTGGCATACAAATAAAAGAAATTACTAAATAGAAAATATTCTTAACACACATTTATGACGTTATATTTATGACGAATATCTGAATAAAAAGTTCTTATAAAAGAACGTAGCCAGGATTGTATTTCGGAAGAGAGGCTCAACTCAATCCTTGGTGCCTTAAAGAATCTTTATCTTTTCATTGTTAACTTTTTCATTTAGGAGTGGCTGTAGTAACTCCTCCCCCACCCCCACACACACGCACGCACATACATACACAGCCGTAATTCAGTCCGTACTAAATTAAGCCCAATGCACCCTTACAAGCTCTTGCTCCATAAAAATCCAATCAGTCTGTTTGTTTGGCTTTTCTATGGCGCAAGAGCATCTGGGCTATACTGCGCCAAACATGGTAAAAACCAATCAGTCAATCACTAAATTAGAAGAAGCGTATTATATTTAAGTCATAGAGGTTATTAAATATCACTAATGGTAATTTACAGGAGCTATGTGAATGCAACAACCGTATGCAACCGCAGACACAGGGGGCCACGACTCCCAAAATATATTTTTTCACTGTAAAAAATTCCAACTTGCATGATAAATGAAGGGTGTTATTCCAAGACCATGGCAAATTCTCTCCTTGACCTCACAAAATGAAAATTTGTGACCCGTCCCTGACCGTAATAGCCGAGAGCAACAAAGACGCTTACCGGGCTTCGTCAATGACACGTTTTCCTCCGCAGTTTCCA
>QLNU02015003.1:77723573-77742999 GCA_006491805.2 Dysdera silvatica
TGCACGCAAAAACGTATTTTTTTTATGTGAAATTTTCAGTTGATTTAGCGTTTTTGTATTTATATATATCTCTCTCTTTCTGAGAGAAAAACCACGAGGAAGGGCGAGTTGCAACAGTACGGATTAGTGAATTTATTTCTCTCCCTCCCCCGCAATGAAATGAGCGCAGTCCAGATTCTTTGAAAGTCTAATGCTACACCTTAAATTTAGCGAATTTGTATACTTTCCCTCGAAGATTAGTTCGGAATACCCCCTCTTCCTTTCGTATCGACAATGCCTGTGTGACTTTTTCTTTCAAACCTCTCACCATTTTACTAAAATTTCAAGATTTCCTCTGCAACAGTTCAAAGATCAACTGCGGACCACACATATAATGCTATGTGGGTTTTGTTCCCGGAAGCATAAATCGCTACTCAAGTAATACTTTGACACTATAGAAATCGTAAAACTCCGAAGTTTGACAGTACGGATGATCTGGACTTCGAGACCAGTCAACGACTTAAGCTCCCTTATTACCTCTTGCCGAATGATGTCCAGCAGCCCCAACTGCACCTGAAATTCGCTTTTATGCGCTTGCGCAAACCTTTTAATCCAATGGCAGCGTTACTTCCAAGTAACTCCTCCTACTAAAATTTTGCAACAAAACTGGCAAACGCGAAAATTTTTGTGTGTTTCAAGACCTCGCCCTGAGGCTGAATAGCGGCACCCTGCTTCGTGCCGTGTGAACAGAAATATTGTTTTAATCTTAGCTCTCCGTGCGACTAAGAAACTTTTCGTTACAGAGCGGTAAATAGTCTCTCTGTTTCTGTTTAATTAAGGAGCGGATCGAAGACCCTCCTTTGAAAAATTTTGGCATTCTCGTCTTCGACCAATATCTTCAATTTCGTATAATTTAAGTGTATATATAGCTGTGAGTGTAAATAAATATTAAAAAGCACCTGAACACCTCATGTTTATACCAATGCTACCAAATCTTTCGTTTAAGACGTCACCAAAGCTACGCACGGGAGGTTTACCACATTCTTTTTCTCTCTCCCTTCAGAAGAAAATAGAGCAAAAGTGGGCGAACTCGGAAAATCTAAGTTCCATTATGTTCTAAAGGACTTATGTAAGGGGATTTGAAACTGGTGGTACTCTAACTTTGTGTATGTATTGTGTGTGATAAAAAGTTTATCGTGAATAATGAACACCAAAAGGTTCCATTGAGCAGACACGTAGAATCCGTCACTCACAAAAAGAACAAGGTGTTTCAAATGAAAACGAATGAAAGCAATGCAACATATCCGCTCGTTGCGGACGCCTTTCGACAAGCATCTAATAAAGCCGATCAAGCCAACCGGTTTAATGTTGATATCGCTGCTGCTCTAATCTAAATGTCTAAATTCATAATGTCTAAAGTCAATCATCCTTCTCTAAAAGGATTTCTGGAAAACTACGCACAAAGGAAAATCCCCGTTGATAGCACTCTGAGGAATTACTGCGTGGATGTGAACTACGATGTCACTATACTTAAGATCGAAAGCATCATAAGATATCCTCCAGTGGCATCCATTCTGGACGAACCAACCGATGCTCAAGAAAGATAGCTATATCCTTTGCATTCTTGTTGCTCTTTTGAATAAAGAACCATGTCGCTTCATGTTATCCAAAATGTACCATTTGGAAGGGGAAAAAACAAATAACTGTACCGTAACGCAGACATTCAACAATGCTTGTTTGAAATTGTGGCCAGAAATTCATTGCGATAAAGTATGGTTGGTAGTCACAGATCAGGCAGCTTGCATACCGAAGGCACTTTCGCACCTTAAGCCTCTCTATCCCAACTTACACTACGTTACCTGCTTGGTGCACTCCTTGCATAATTGCATAGATTTTGTGAAGCCGTGAGGCAAAAGTACGAAGTTGCAACCCAGTTTATTAGATCGATGAAGAAATTTCTACTCGCCCAGCGAAAATGAATATGTTCCAACAAACCACACAACTTACCCTTCATCCATAGCCCATGATTGTCAGGTAAGGCATCTAGACATGTGCTGTGGTATACTACTTTCTAAACTTTACCAAGATCAAGAATTTCATTGCCCAACTTGAAGAAGATGGTAGTACAGCAGTTACAAAAATTAAAAGTCTCGTGGGTAATAAAGTTCTGGAAAAAGAGTTGTATGAGGCACACAACTACAGATTCATTGTAGACAGTATCAAGAAGCTTGAAGAACGAAACCTAGAAAAGTAAATGCAGTGGAAGGTTTTTAAGGAAGTGGAAAACCGTTTGGATGACTTTGCCAAGGCAAAGCTGGAAAGTTCTCTTCAGAAGATCCCAAATATCACTACCTTCGTTAATGAGAACCAAGATCTTGACATTCACATAAAGACCAAATTTTAGGCACTAGTACACTAGCAAGCGAGGAAGTCGGGAGATCTTTAACTCAGTACGAAAATTTTTTTGACTTAGAAGCGACAGAATATAATTTTTCAGAACATTGAAAAGATGTGCTTCGATAAAATTACTTTGTATGGAGTGAAAAGGAATAAATGATATAGAAATAAGTCGTTTGTTTGTATGACGTTAAAAGTAGAGACCGTTGAAATACTGTTGATTTGTAGATTTAATATCTCACGCAACAAGAACGAATGTTTTCGCGCAATTTGTCAAACATTTGTGCACGTACCAATCCTGACTGTAGTTATTATACATTAATTAATGACATTAACTATACATTCCTAATTGAAATTGATATGAAATTAAGCCGTGTTATGTTGCAATATTCATTTTTTTAACTCATGGGCATGGATGCAAGTCATCAATCCATTATAATCTAAGGAATTCTCCAAGTGAAAGGATTTTGCAATCTATTTTCATTCCTTTTCTGAAAATAGCTTCTTTTCCGTTAAGCTCTGGACAAAGCCAAGAGCTTAAGCGGCTGAATGTTCGTCAAAATTAAATTGTTTGTTTGTTTGGATGTTTTATGGCGCAAGAGCATCTGGGCTATACTGCGCCAAACATGGTAAAAATCAAAATTAAATGAATACACTGTTAAAAATAATAGTTCAGGGTTGAACCAAAATGTGGTGATTTTCCAGCTTCATCCATTGTTAAGAACTACGTTTCACCACATTTTTGCTCCAGCTATGTTACCAATACTTGGCCGGAGGTTGAACCAATATATGGATATACTTTCAATAACGAATAAGGCAACATTGAACCAAATATATGGTTCCAGCTTGAACCAAATATATTGTTGTAGGTTGAACCAAATATGATCAAAAATATCCAAATACTGTATAGCAATATAAAACCTGTCTTTCACATTCTACCTATTAGGGGCGTATCGGAGAGTTCCGGAACTCCCATTATTTATCTCGGCTGCTATTGAAGCCACATCTACCCCATTTCATATACAGAGAGTACACATAATTTTTATTAATTACAGAACGATAGCAACCAAGTGAAATTGCAAAGGTTTTGTATTATGCCTAATATAAGCGTGTTAGCTATTAGTGAGATAAAACATCAACAAGTCATAGACATAGAAATTATTATATAAATCATTGTAATTCATCAAAAATAAAGGATGTACATGGCATAAACCAATAAATTGGAATGATCTTAGCTTGTTGGATGATTGGAGAGATATTGGCACGTAAAAAAACTTGCGAATATCAGTGAAAAATCGCAACGAACAGAGCTGTTGTCACACGTGACTTCTCTCGCCTCAAGTGATTGGCTAGGAGGTGGAACGAAAATGTGGTTCGGTGTTTAACCATCTTTTAAAAAATACCATACTTTCACCAATAAGTGGTACTTTTGAATTTTCAAGTGTACCAAATTTTGGTGAAATTCCTATATTTTCACCATATTTTGGCAACAACTAATGCGGAAATTTTTAACAGTGTACAGATTATGTCGTGAAGTACTCTAATTTTATTTCGAAATAAACAGATTTACGTATATTTGGAAAAGAAAACTTCTAACTCCATAAAAATCTTAACATTGAAAAGTTCCTTTTCACTTTAAAGCTAGTTTTAACAAACGTTTATGATAAATGAATCTGAATTTGTAAAAAGGGGGATACGTTATGTGTTAAATAAATGGCACGTATTCCTTTTTACAAATTCCAATTCAAATGTCATGTTATAAAATTTTAAAAATGTACTCCCAATAGCAGAAACTTTCTGAAACTATTTTAAACACTATTAATTGGAAAATGTCAATACACTGAAATAACATCGAGAATTAAAAATAATTTCTCTGCTATATTCGGTGGCATTTCGCTGTATGTAAGTACATCTTTCGTAGGCAAAAGTTAAAAATTAAACGTTTACAAGACGATTGCTTAGTATCGATTTTTTCCCTTTTAACGTCTTCATCTTGTTCTGGTGCTAAAATCCCTAAGGAGACTTGAACTCTCTGACGACTTTCTTCCAATCTCTTATATCTAAATATTTCTTTCACTGTTCTCTCTCTTTCTTTCTCTCTCTCTCTCTCTCCTAATTGGTTTCCTCTGCATGGGATATGTGTATAGAAAATAATAGTTTTGAATACGATCGTAAGCAGCATCACTAATCTTGTCCTCCGTCGGTGAAAAATTATTTTTTTTTCCATGCAAAATCCTCTCCTGACGCTTCAATTTTCGTGCAAACCGAAATGTAATGTAGCAACTTGTTCGCTTTTTATAAATTAATGAATTGTTTACGAATTTATAGGCAACACTGAATTTAAAATTATATGTAACAGTCTAAAAATGTTTATTGAAATGGATTCTTCTTCTTCTTTCCGTGTCCAGATCAAACTTTACAGTTCCAAAAATTTGCCGCCATTACGGCCTTGTCATTGGCCTGAAGCAAGTGGTCCGTAGTACGTAGTTTCTGTCACTGCGGACAGCTTAGCAAGTGTGATCCGCTCTGAATATTGAAATGGATAATTTAACACTCTTTGAATTTAAAAAAGTTTTTGGCGGGATCTTGATAGACTTCATTAAATACTGTTTCGACTGTTATAAGATTACACGAAAGGAAATCTAAAATATTTTTATAATTGCCATGTTACTTAATTAATTTCTTTTCACTTCATCTCGTCTGTCCAATAAACACACGTTGAACGCTATAAAGGACACACATTAATGTCACACTTCTGCTGCCATCCATACCCCTTCATATTGTAAACAAAAACGCCGTTGTATAAAAAGTATACACAAAAGCACACACAAAGCAAACAAAAGCACAAAAGTGCACACGAAGATGTGCATCCTTTCCTACATGTACTGAAAAGTTACCAACACACATTTGGTTTGGACTCTAATAGAAAACAATAACACTGGGTAACAACGAAAATATTCGTCTTCATATTTTAATTATTTCCGGCTCAATTTTTCATATTGAATGTAAAAGACAAAAGTGTACATTTCTGAAGTTTTTAATGCTATTTTCAGTCATATCAAAATTTATGTACATGTATGTCAATAACAGTGTGTTATACCTATAAATATATTGTAAAAAATAAAGATATAATATGTTATGTAATGGTATTTGCAGTATGTCAAAATAAATACATAGTAGTTTCGTTCTCTATATGCGACATATGTAGAAACACACTGTATATGCTTTATCTTCACAACCGTTTTAAATAGACAAATTCGGAAGTGATATTTAGAATCAGCTTGCAAAACTAGTTCCAGAAACATCAAAAATCAAATGGAACAGAACTTTCATACAAAGTTATTAGCTAGTATAATTATAGAAAGCAATGCTTTCTGCAACGTCGAAACGTACGTTATAACAACTATACGTCGTTTGATTCCAACCTACTTTTTTTTAAAATATGTTACCTCCCAATAAGTGGCACCCACGGATTTTACTCCTTAAATAGAGGTGTCCCTTCTTCGGAAGTACATGCGTTGGTGAATATTTTGGGGACCAGAGGAATGATCCCTTAAATATGTGTTCCTTAAGGGCCGTTCAAATATTACGAAAGCACGTTTCTGGTCATTTTCTACTCCCTCCCTCCCGCCCCTTGTAAGAAAAAAATAAGCAAATACATGACCCCCCAACCTTCATACTTACGTAACATTTTGGTTGTTATTATTATTGTAAAAAGTAAGCACATTAATAAAAGACAAGAGTATTTTGTCACATTTTGATTACGTATTAATATTTCTTACGTTGTATGCAAATGGTGGATAAATAAGAAGTGGGTTAGATAAAATCATTTACTGAAACTAATACATTCATTATAATTTAAAAAATCGGCTACGGGGAGTCTAGAAGGTGGCCTCCTACTATATAAGGAATATATAAGGAAATAAGGTTGACAGCCAGCCACTGGTTTAAATAATTAAATATTTAACTGTGATTAGGTGTATTTTATATCTTTTACTCGTAGCGTGTCGCGAATCCCAGTATTGTAGTTCTGTCAAGGCAGTTATCACTTCCTGATGTGCCGGTTTTATTATTTCCGGTGTCTCACGTAAACATGGTTCCGATCCCGCTTCCCTGTTATCAGAAAAAAATAACCAAATCTCAAACCCTCCCCTCCTACAAAAATGCTTAAGTAATATTTGAACGGCCCCTTACAGTAGCTAACACTATATATTTGAAGCGATTGATCATCAATTAATTAACCGTATATCCATGTATATTCCTAGATCTAATTATATTGGCTATAATTGAGCAGAGAACTCAAATCTCATTACTCTCATTTGCCTAATCAAATATATTTTTGTCCTTTCGAATTTAATTTACATGCAAGCAAAGATTTTTGAATAAATTTAGCGTAATTATTGCCATACTTATATGTCCCTATTTGCTTCTATTTTTTCTTATTCCAATTTCCCATAAATATTCCTTTTATTTATTTATTTTCTGTAAACAACTCGCCGGAAATGCCAATGAGCAACTTCCGCACAATGTCGGCTACAGAAATCTTTCGATGGGTGGGTGGGGTGCGATCTGTTTCCCATTCCTAGTTTTAGCCAAGTTCCCGGTACTTTTTATTCCATTTTCCATGATACAATCCCAGCTGAAGGGTGGGCATCGCCCCATCACCCCCAACCCACGCTTGGATCCGCCAGTGCTTCCGAATAATTCAATTTATTTGTATATTGAACGTCATTACATTTGCTAAAGTGAAATGTTCATGATTTCATTATTTTTTAACAAAATAAATAGAAAAATGAAAAAAAGTTAACAAAACGCGAAAATTTTCGAAATCCAAGTGAATTTTTGTATCTAAATATCCAACTCCGAAATTAATCCAATCAAATTAAAACAAACACATAGTTCTTAAACTTACCCTTGAGCTTATAAATATATTAAGCTAATCTCAATATTAAGTTATATACGATTAAAAGCGTAACCTTACGATTGTACATACGATTGAAGTCGTAAATTTGCTATTGTATGTAGGATTAAAGCTATAATAATGTAAATTCTGCAATCCTCCGCTGATGATGGGCAATTACGAAATGTTTTTTTTTTCAATCGAAAGACTCGCAATCAATTCTAATTTACAATCGAATCACCGATTCATTCGTCCTTGAATGCCTAGTTATGTCTCTGAATATAGCAATATAATTTAATTTATCACCAAAAAATTCAGCCTCGCCTTTTCAAACTTACCATAGAAAATTTGGCGCCGTAGGCGTCAGCCTACTTAGACTACTGGTAAATCCGCCGCTGGATATATCCGCATTTTCTGACATCTAGTCGAAAGTGATTATAGCCAGGGCCTGATGACCGACTAGGCTTTAAAGGTTCGGGACTAGGGCCACATATTCGAAAGGGGCCCCAAATTGTGTTATTTTTTAAAGCTGACTTTTGTTTACTCACTTTTGATCAGTATCTAGAAAAGTTTTAGGTAAAAGTTTATTTTTTGGGCTATTTTGGATAGTTTATTACAAATTTGAGGAGTTTAAGTAATTTTTTATATGCTTTCAGACCCCCTTCTAAATCCGTCACCGCATGTAAGGGGGGGGGCCCTCAACTAATACTGTGCCTATAGCCCCCATATGTCTTAATCGAGCCCTGATTATAGTATGCGTTTATAGAATCGTTATATAGGTTGTAGATAGCCTTTAGAGTGGGACCCCGATTTAACGAAATACAAACGACCTGCACTTTATTTATACAAGTATTTATTTTTAATTTTTTGATATTGTAAATACATAAGAACTTCAGTTGTGAATTCATTTTACGTATATAACTAAAAATTATCTACTTACTACCTCTGTGCTGATTTTATATGAGAACCATAGAAAATAGTGCAAATTATGGTATACGACATCGAGCGAGTCAAAATATACCTTCTGGTATCATTTAACCTTAAAGTTATATAAAAAATATTTAAATTGTTTTTGTCGTTATAAGAAATACACGCTAAATATAGAGCACAATATAGTATTTATATTTAAAAAACGTGGCTTATAAAACGTGGCTGATAATGACCCAGTTACAATTTTGTTTATCATTCAAAACAAACACTGGCCAAAGATCGTATATAAGTAAATAGAAATGGTAGTCGAAATTCAATCGTTTATTTATTTATTTTTTTTACATATAACATAGCTACCCAGATTCTTCTATATGTATAATCTAGCAGACTCCTATGCTTTTGAATATGAAATCTCCCGGTTTATATACGACAGTTAGTAGCTATGAAATAATCTAACCTTGTTGAATATGAAGACTTACCATAAGACTGATTAACTATTAATTTTATGAGGTAGTTGCATACTAGCAAAGCGAAATATTTTTACGATTGTTTCGACCAGAAGGAACGATGACGTCAAACGAACTTAACTAACTCGGCTGCTTCGAATCGATTCGAATCTGTGCATTTACGTTTACGTAAGAAACATCGATTGCATAATTGTCTGTTTGTTTGGATTTTTTATGGCGCAAGAGCATCTGGGCTATACTGCGCCAAGATTGCATAATTGTTATTGTGGTTTTATTAAAACGCTGCGATCCTCATTTACAAAGTCCATGGTTTTGATTTTGTTTTTCATTGTGCTTACAATAACAAACTAATGAATCAAGAACTGCTTCTACCACACATTGCAACGTGATGCATCATCGAATCAAGTTTAAAACCATCGGGAAGTTTCGAAATGTTTAAATAATCGGGATAATCGATTGTAACATCTCGCAGTTGCGCAGCACTACTGCTGATTGCTACAAATATTTTCAGAGTATTTATTATATCACATCACGGGCAGACTGGGCGGCCGGCCAACCGGACAGCGGGCCGGTACTATATAGTCCTCTCTTATGGATCAGAGACATGGAGTCTAACAGTTGGAGCAATACGAAAGTTACAGACAACGCAAAGGAGCATGGAGAGGTGCATGCTTGGAATAACTAGGAGAGATCGAAAAAGAAACACTTGGGTGAGAGAGCAAACTAGAGTAGAGGACATCATTGTTAAAGTAAAAGGGCTGAAATGGCGATGGGCTGGGCATATTGCAAGAAGAACTGATCAACGATGGACAACAGAAATTCTGAACTGGATTCCAAGAGACCACCGAAGACCTAGAAAACGTCCTCAAACTAGATGGGTGGATGAAATAAGAAAACAGGTTGGGGTGACGTGGAAGCGAATTGCTCAGGATAGACTTGTGTGGAAAGCATTTGGAGAGACCTTCATCCAGCAGTGGATAGATAATGGTTGAATATGATGATATGGAGTTGCAGATCTGAAACTCTCCCCTTATAAACTTTCTACGTACCCTAATGGATGTCGGACAGACTGTCAGATAATGACTGATATTTATCAGTCGTTTGTTGCAGCGGCACCATGTTAGACGATTGACATCACCCAACGATATATTTATATCCATCTAAGCTTACTCGGGAGTCTAACCTATATTCAACGGTCCCGAAAGTAGCGGATATAACCAGCTGACCACCGGGACACAAGAGCGCAGACCCAGTTCCGTTAAGCTCCTAAGTAATTAATAATAGTCACTGTGCTTCTAAAGAAAACCCTATACACAATAGTAGCTTGATAGATTGTATGTTTATGGCGCAAGGACAGCAAGGGTCATTCTGCGCTAAACCAGGTCACAACAATAGCCAAGCGCGGAGACAGAGGGGTTCACAGGGGTCATGACCCCCAAAATATATTTTTTCACTGTAAAAAATTCCAACTTTCATGATAAATGAAGGGTGTTATTCCAAGACCATGGCAAATTCTGTCCTTGAACCCCCCAAATGAAAGTCTGTATCCGCCCCTGACGGTATCAAATCAGCTTATTAGTGCTATCGGATAAATACTCTTCAACTCTAATAAGTTTGACAATTGCCATTTTAGCGATTATGTGTTGAAGATTGAAAAGTCGTCTGAAGAAATTATATTCACATGAATGAAAAGTATTCTTCTTAAACATAATAGACCATTTTCATGTGATGACACATTTGGATTTGAAAGATGAAGTGAGAATAAAATCGTCGTAAATTTGGCAGCATTCCACTGGAGGCGGACGGATTTAACAAATATGACATGTTCATGAATCTTCAAAGAGAGTGGATGCCGCAGAACCGAAGAATCGGAAGCGGCTGAACATTCATTTTCCGAAGACATTTTCCGTTTATTTCACGTCGCGTCGTGGACTCGAATCTTTCGAAATAAATTATTCCTTGATATAATATTAAATTAATCTATTGTGGCTGGAATATTATCAATCATAATACTTTTGTTTTAAGCGTGGTATGCAGTTTTTTTTACGAGTTTGATCAGTGGCGCAGGAGAGGGAGGGCTCAGGGGACCCAAGCCCCCCCCCCATTTTATATCGAACTCGTGATGTTCTGTAAGGCTGCCTCACATAATCATCTTTGAGAACACTTGAGCATCCCCCCCACATGAATTTTGAATTTTGAACTGCTACGGAACTGAGTCTGATACACATTATTTAAAAACAAACGATTTTAGATTTTTGATTCGCCTACACGTTAATGGTTAAGATTGTTAGGTCTCGATTAATATTAATCGTTAGTTATTTAATACATCTTAACTAATTTTCAATACTGAAAGAAAATGATCGAGATTTATTGCATCTTATTTTCCGTTTTGTGTTTCATTATGAGGCCCATTAATGAGTAAAATCGATTAATGGTCAAAATTTTGGCGAGAAAATTACCACAAAATTACTGCAAAATTACTACGAAATACTAAACAAATACTAAAAAATTACTACAAAATACCGTAAAATTACTACAAAATACCGTAAAATTACTACAAAATACCATAAAATTACTACAAAATACTACAATTTTACTATAAAATGCTACACAATTTTGGTTATATATAGAGAGAATGAGAGAGTTTTGTTTGCCCATAGTTTATGGTGCAGAAAGGGCTATGATCATGGACCAGGTCCTACAGCTTGTGAATTTTGAAATTTCAAAGAGGGCAAAGGTTATGATGCGCCAGGACCTACAGTTTTCCGAGGAATATCCGAACCCCTTATGGCCCAGGGAAACAGTCCCCGAACTACAGAGAGAAGTTAGTCGGTTAGCGTTCTTTCTTCGACCCCTTTGGGAATCTAACACGGGATAACGGCGCGCTAAGCGAACGCGTTACCACTTCACCACCACAGGGCCTCAGATCCCACAGCCATTCAACGGATCCAAACTTCTTTGGACTATGCAGCAAAACCCCAGATTACGGACCAGTAAAGGAAACCAGCATCCATTCGGTACTATTCGAAATCAAACTCGTATTTTCTGCACGAAAGGCAAACGCTTAACTACTACTACGACGCCACCTCGGGGCAAATGATGGCGATCAATTTTTGAAGTAAATGTGTGGGCTCCCACAATAGAAACACCATGTTCACTTCGCAGGCTTTCTTAACTGTTGCCACTTAGAAACGCAAGGAAAGAAAACTTAATAGGTCTAATTTCTAAAATTGGCAAAATGCCAAGTTGTTTCCTTTTACGTAATGTTTTCTAAATATACATAATTTCGACT
This sequence comes from Dysdera silvatica, assembly GCA_006491805.2. NCBI lineage: Eukaryota > Metazoa > Arthropoda > Arachnida > Araneae > Dysderidae > Dysdera > Dysdera silvatica. Next base: position 77,735,539 of record QLNU02015003.1, read on the forward strand.
TCCGTATCTGGCAACATATATTGTATAACTTCACCTTTTATATTTGGCCACAGTTTGCATAATTGTTTTCCGAATTCTGCAATCAAGTTTGTCTTTAATTTACCATTGGCGTGTGTATACGTACCATGAAGGATCCACCAAAAAATAGCGTACTAAATTTCTTTAACTATGTATTCGAATTAATTTACCTTTTAGAGAATTATTCAATTAACTAAAACATTTAAAGCTTTAATGAATATTATTTTAATTGTGTGGAATTTCTACACTCCTTCAAATTTTATTTCCGCAAACGTTTGCGATTTATGGAGCAAGACCAGCTACAGGTGATGCTGCGCCGGAAACTAAACCCCTGTTGGGAATGAAATTAAACCCCCGACTACAATGGACGGGGAAATACCGCAAGGGCTCTACGGCACCACTGGAATTCAATTATTAGCACCACTGGGTAACTAACGCAATAGCCAGGTGCTTTAGCACTACTCCACCCTGAGGCACTTGACGTAAACGATGGTCATTCATTCGTTTAAAGGCACTTTTCCTTCTCAGTCTTCCTTTCTTGATTGAATGTAGAATTCAAAGGGGTGATGATGAGTGAATCATTTAAAAGAGTGATGATGAGTGAATCGTTCAAAAGAGTGATGAGAAGTGAATCACTCAAAAATGTGATGAGTAGTGAATCATTCAAAAGAGTTATGAGGAGTGAATCATTCAAAAGAGTGATAAGGAGTGAATCATTCAAAAGAATGATGAACCAAAGAGTCAAGAGACATGCTTCATTGAAGAACAGGGCCCCCTCTTCTTCAAATAACAAGAACCATGCTTCACTGAAGAACAGGGATCTCTCTTCTTCAAATAACAAGAACCATACTTCATTGAAGAACAAGAGTCCCTCTTCATCAAATAAGAAGAATATAACGAACGATCTTCTCATTCATTCACTTTGTAAACTTCACTCACTACTTACTGGAGCATAAGCGTCTCTCCACACAGGAGAAACGTGTTGCCACTTTCTCTATTGTGTATATATATTTTAGCCTTGTTTTTACAGTGGAACGCAAGATGACGTATTGTATTCTTTCCGGAATATTAATAATGAGGTTTTTCATTCAGAAAAGAAAGAACCAAGAGTTTGGAACAAAAAGTTTTTAAAATACCCAAGCTTTATGGCATCGAGAAAAGCATAAAACATTCCTTCTTTAAAAATAATGATATTGTGTATTTTAAATTCTTTTCTTACGATGGCTATAATGTGAAAATTTAGAATGTATTTAACCATGACTGCTAACTTATATAACAAATAGGTATATGGGTTTGTTAATTTTTTTTATATTTTTTTAAACTGGATTTCGTTTTTGCTTATCTTTTTAAACTCTATATTATTTTTGTTCATATTTTTTAACAGTACATATATATACGTACACACAATTTTCCACTGAAAGGGAATGCCTTTGTGTATTTTTGGGTTAAATTTTAGAACAGGGTACCGATTTCTCGCCAACGACTTCCGTTCAAATCATCCGCGCCAAATTAATTTATTGGCGGTGGTACCGTGTTCTAATAATTTAACCATTTTTTCTTTCTGTTTCTCAAAACAAAGATTTATTTCAGCACTTTACTTTTTGTATTGGTCGATATATATTTGATGTCAGAGAGTCTTCGTTTAAACTATAAAACCTTCAATTCTCGAATCTTTGTAGACTTGTCTATGCTTTTCAATTGCGGAATTGGTACAACTACAGTTTATGGGTCTAATGTCGTCACATTTTTTGAATGCTTTTTCTGCTTTTCGTCAAAGTTGTTACTTCGTTAATGGGAGATGGAATTACACAAATTTCGATTATCGTCTTTGCTTATTTAGCGACATTTTTTCTTCGTCCCTGCAACGTTGTTACTTCATTAATGGGAGATAGAATAACACAGATTCCGATTATCGCCTTTTCTTGTGTAGCGACTTTTTTTTCGTCCCTGCAACGTTGTTACTTTGTTAATGGGAGATAGAATTACAGAGATTACGATTATCGTCTTTTCTTGTTTAGCGACTTTTTTCTTCTTTCCCTCATAGTTATTACTTCGCTAATGGAAGATAGAATTAAACGATTAGGACTTTAGTCTTTTCTTGTTTAGCGACGTTTTTTCTTAGTACGTGCAACGTTGTTACTTGGTTAATGGGTGATAGAATTACAGATTCTGATTAACGTTCAAATTCTTTAATAATAAACGTTTAAATTCTTTTGTTTGACGACTTCCGTTCTTTAAAAGTGGAGGGATTAATGTATTTAAACTTAGCCTTGTGTTTGTCGGAGCCATCTGAAAAACATCACTCCCTGTGGCAGTCACGATTAAAATGTTATTACCCACTTGACCGTGCTGTTCAGTTCGCTCCATCTGACACTAGGCGTGGGTCCCGAGCCGCGTGTTTCCATTCCCGGATCGATTCAGACACTTGGCGTTAAGCGGCAAAAACTAGCAATGACGCCAACTTTTTAACGGCGCCAAATTGATTCAAGCAACGAACATCGAATGTGATCGAAACGGCACGAGTCACGAAGGGTCTGGGGTCTCCCCCCAGTTCGGTCTCTGTGATTCAGGTAAGTACTGATTTATTTATAAAAGTACTAATTCATAATCAAAATACGATGCGAGTAATCAATATATGGGCAGCACGCCTGCTCACCCGTTACGTTCTAGTGAACTTTTTACCTTAGGTATTGTGCGTTCGCGCTCAGTTGGCGTGTGATACCGTTAGCAGACGGGTTAGTCCATTGCAGTTTAGGGAAGGGCGTCTTGCCGAAACTGGTTTTTTGCGCCAGAAAAACCAGTTCCTCCAAGACGGCCTTCCCTAAACTGCAATGGACTAACCCGTCTGCTAACGGTATCACGCGCCAACTGAGCGCGAATGCACAGTAACTAGAATCAACCGTTTAGCGCCAAAGCGCTTTTTTGTCGCCAAGTGTCTGAATCGATCCGGGAATGGAAACACGCTTCCGGGCCTTCCATTCTCAGGAGACACCGATTTTCGTCCAATCGCTGAAGTTAAACATCAGCAGGAACGTTTAGATTTCGAGAAGGTGGCCACGCTCGAACCTGGCTATGCACTGTGGACCGGGGTGATGTCAATCGCATGATATGGTGCCCCCAATGAACGACTAACAATTTCGTCATTCATCTGACGGTTAAATTATTCAACGGTAAAAGGTCAAAGGGTAGACATTAGAAACAAATGTATATTTAGACTACATATTTGAATTTTACTTCATTTTTGTAAAATATTAATTAACTACTTTAGAATGATTTTCTATTTTAGTTTTAACCCCCATCATATATATTATATATAATGTTTTTGTTATTTTTTATAATTTAGATTATACATGTGGGCCTTTCAAATTGAACGATTTCTGTTTAGAGAGGCGTATAGGACGCTATAACGAACCAGTGGCTGACTGGATCTTCTCAAAGGGCGGCTACCTTGGATTTTCGGAGGACGCGAGTCGTAATGCCCATGAGGGCGCACCGACACGGAACCCCACTCCGCCCCTGTAACGGGCGGATATAGAGGAAATTTTGCATACATGTGTTTCTCGATATGCGCTCGCGAGTTATATAAAAAAAAGTAATATACGTCTCACGGTTACGGTTATAGTTACTGAATTTTGAAATTATCAAATAGCAACATCCCAATTTTTTTAATGGAAAATTAACAAGCATCATCAGGAACTGCAAATATCGTTGAAATTTTATTTTTAGACTTAAATTCGACAAAGTTGTGTAACGTTATGTAAAGGATAAATTGAGAGAAAGGGAAGGCATGGTTAACTGGAAACGTCTTTCAAAAGCTTCGAGAACACGCTGTAACTGAGTAAACCTTTCGCAATTAGCGACGTCGATGTTTATCAATAAGCATTACAGATGTACGAAATGAAAATTATCATAGCTGTTATGGTCCGTAAGGCAGAAAATGTCGACAACAGGTAACGTGCACGCATTAATTTTGTATGCAAAATACTCATTGCTTGCAACATTTGTCATTATGGCAGTTCGTTTGTACAAATCTCTTCAACAGAGCTACAATTGTTCAATGCATCCTCCATGCGAAGTGTCGTGTTTCCCACAGCCCAATATCGCATTTCAAGTATATTCCCAGCATAAGTCTCTTAAAAAGTGAAGCTGGCGCATCAGACATTTTGATGCCATCGTATCACGTGATCTCATTCACTGCCGTGTTAAGTTGGGGGATTTACAAGTGTGTTATTTGCAATAAAATGGGATGAAATGAATGGATGTCCGCTGTGAAGTGTTCAAATTATTCAAGGAATAAACACAGAATGTTTAGATTTGTAACAGATCCTGTAAGAAGAAGAAGAAAATGCATTATTAATTTTCTAATGGTAAATGTTGTGTGGCAGGAAGTGTACAACAAAATGGCGGCTGATGCGTTGGCCTACGGTTCTAGCCCAGCACATGACGTGATATCTTTTAGATGGTGCCGAGTTAGACATCGTTCACGATTTACACGACCTTTCAAATAACCCCGTAACAATAGAAGTCACAGTGGTAAGATCCGGAGATCGAGGTGGCCATGATGTCTGAAAACATCGGCTAATCGTTCGATCATCAGTACAATGCTGTGCTAGTAATCTTTGGACAGTGCGAGAAATGTGCGATGACGCACACATCATTTTGCATAAATATGTTTTCAAGGAGATACTCACGTTCTTGCAACTGCAGTACGGTGAAATGTTTTTCAACATGTCACAATACCACTACACAGTAATTGAACAAATATGGGTTCCAGTCAGTGTTTCCTCTTCAGAGAAATATAGGCTAATGAAAAAAAGTGAATGTAAATGCACACGATACTGTCACTTTCGTAGAATGCAATGAGGCTTGTTGGAAAACATGGGGATTCGTTGCAGACCAAATGCGGGACTTACTCGCATTCACTTGCTCATTTAAGGAGAAATGCCCCTCATCACATGTTATTGCAACACATAGACATCTATCGGCAAATCATAAACAATGAGTACGAAATTAATGAGTACACTTTACCTGTTGTCGACATTTCCCTGCCTTACGAACTCTCACACCTCTGATAATTTTCATTTCGTACATCTATAGTGCATACTGATAAACGTCGACGTCGCTAATTTCGAAAAGTTTAATGAACACAGCGATTTCTCGAAGCTTTTGAAAGACGTTTCCGGTTAACGGTACTTTTCTTTCCCTCAATTTATCTTGTACATAATGTTACATAACTCTGTCAATTTCAAATCTAAAAATAATATTTCAGCAGTATTTGCGGTTTCTGCTGGTGCCTGTTATTATGCCGTTAAAAAATTTGGGTGTTACCGTTTGAAACTTTCGAAATTCAATAACCATAACCGTAACTGTGAAACGTAATTACTTTTTTTTGGCACCACTAGCGAGAGCATATTGAGAAACACTTGTGTGGTAAATTTCACAAATATCCGTCCGTTATAGCGTCCTGTATGCCCCTCTAAACAGGGAGAGGAGTATCATTTGAAAGACTCTGTATATTGACATATATATACTAATCCATACATTTCAATATCATTATCATCATCAACAACGTTTTCAATCTCCGCATGGAGGTCCCTCTGTTATTACATATACTCGTAGTATAGTGAAAAACCACATAAGAATCAGCCTTAAGCTCAACACGCTGGCCAGACGTGTTGCAAACTGAACCTACAGTTTAACAAGGATTCCAAACCTCGGTCACCACAGCCGAAGTCCTGCACTTACGACGGGGACTACTTGTGTCATCCTCCCAGAGAATGACCTCTGTCCATGCTGCTTCAAGTTCGACGCTCTGTCGAGAACAGATATGCTTTGCAGAGGACGGCTGTGGGACATTTCTATAACTACAAGATTAATTACAATATTAATACATGCAGTGAAACTTGGTGAAGTGGCCACCATGGTAAATTGACCACCTGTATAAAGTGACCACTTTTGTAAGAGAGAACTGGTAAGGACTTGGTTAAGCGTATTCCAAAGTCCGTCGTGCAGCAGTCCAGTTACATAGGAGGTCGCTTTAGGCAGATTCTATTGTATATATATTATACCATATAAATACAATATTAAATTTCAATAGCTTCATTAACAACATATATGTCGAAGATGTTTAAAATAGCAATAGAGCGAGAATTTAGAAGTGTTTGAAATAACAATAAACAAAATTTTATTGGAAATACTATACAGTGACTTGTATACTTTGAATTCGTGGACAAATTGAACTAAGTATTTTGTCCCTTCAACTTCGAATGAACCGAGTTCGACGTTATGAGTCAGTACTTATGTATATTTTGGATAATTTGCTATTTATGTAAAAAATATTATTATATTTATTAATGTGACAAAATGATTTTACCATTACAACGTTTGAGAGAAATAAGGTAGGTATTGGTGGAATTTTTGTGTGTCCCTACGTAGCATTAACAATAAATCGTTTGCTGTGGCAGCACAAGTTTCTCCGTTGCGCCATCTGTTGTTTTTCATCCATTTCGGAAAAAGTTTTTTGACTGGAAAAAACATCTTTTTCGGAAAGCAAAACAAATAAAAATAGAATATATGTAAACAAAAAAAAAAAGACTATGTCTATTTCTCAAATGGCGTACCAACCAGAAATTGGTGTAGCTAAACAAGATTGCGGCGTGACTATGGAACAAAAAAAAAATGTTTCGAAGTGCGCAGTTATCTATCATTGTACTATTTTGTTTTATTTATGACTTTTACATTTACGTATAACTATTAAAAGATGTTTATATTAATATAAAAATTCCATTTATTTCAGAATCGCTTTCTTGTGAGTTCTCCAAGTGTCGCCGAAATTTTTGTTCCAAAGCATGCAATAAAAATCAAACTATAAAAGTGCAATTAGGTGAAGTTGGCTTTTGATGGGTTCACATTTTTGTTTATTAAAATTGCGTTTTTGCTTCTGAACGTCAAGACTTCAAAATACTAAACTGAAACTCTGTCTAGTTATTGGATTGGAACATTTTTTTCAACATGACGTTTCGAGATCGCACAAACGAGTTTAGAACTACAGTGATGTTCATGCAAGGAGGAATGCCAAGCGAACTAACTGCATCTAAAATACGGCAAAATTTTTGTGAAATGCCCGAATTGAAAACGTTTATACTGGATGCCAAAAGTATAGCAACTGCAATAGGATGTACGTTTGCAAAAGTAGAGACATTAAGGTATTTTACCAAGAAGCAATCAATTTTTGACGATAAGAGACCCGAAGGTCAACAGTTGACACACACTATCAAGAAAGAAATAAACCATTTGAATGACCAAATATTAGGGATACGGAAAAGAGAAAGGTACGTGAGCAAGTTGGGCGGAAAACACCTACAACTGCATACTAGCTTGATGGTTGTTTCCTTGCAGTCAAACCTGGCTTCGATATCTAACAGTTTTAAGCAAGTCCTAGAG
>QLNU02015003.1:77748417-77765042 GCA_006491805.2 Dysdera silvatica
AGCGTTCATAAATACCGGGTGCTCCAAAAGTTCGTAGAAACATTAAAAAATAAAAAAAAAACGGAACAAATAACGCTGAAAAAGTACGATTTGTACGAAAGTAAGTATTTCTAGAAAAGTTGGATTTTTTTTAATAGCAAAAAAAGTTTAGCTCAAAAAATTTCCTGCAGACTGCGCTTACGACCCAAAAGACAACGAACGGGACAAATTTGTGTGTTCCATCGATTTATTATTGCAACAATTGTTCAATGTAATATCCGAAGTCCAGACCTAAGGCAAACAACAATGACATGGGGCCCTTTCTCGTCTTCAGATGTTTCGCCATACAAAATTTTCGGCACGCAATGGTTTCTAATTCAACGTTCAGGCAGAAGAGCTTCACCCAGAACGCTTATCCGGTAACGATAACGTTCTCACATTGTACAGTACTTCTTGATTCGAATAAATATTCCACTTGCATCCAGGTCTTTTACTGTAAGCCTGAGTTGCGTACTTCTGCTGAATATCTTGCATGTCAGCACAGTCTACAGGTGACTTTTTGAACTAAAAATTTTTTGGTACTAAAAAAAAATTAGATTTTCCTAAAAACCCTTAATGGTATTGATATGGGATTGAAATACTGGGTACTACAAATTTATTATGTTGGTGTGATATTTGTATATTTAATGATAAAACTATTCAAAAACAATGTTATTACTATTGTATAATTTGTTCTGAGTACATATTGTAAAATATTTTTTAATTGTTTTCAAATATATATATATATAGACAATTTTCTTTCACCATTGGAATTCAAACTCTAATTAATAGGACATTAGTTGAACGCATGTCCATTGCACCACCTCAAGATTAGAAATGCAATCTGCCACGAATATTAGTATTTTTATATTATTGATTAAATGTATAACTGATATTATATATATACGATATATATAATATATGGAAGAAACAGTTTTATCCTGAAGGGGAAATTGCCTTTGTGTCTAAAAAGAAAGGTCTTCAACCAGTGTGTATTGCCAGTCCTCTCTTATGGATCAGAGACATGGAGTCTAACAGTTGGAGCAATACGAAAGTTACAGACAACGCAAAGGAGCATGGAGAGGTGCATGCTTGGAATAACTAGGAGAGATCGAAAAAGAAACACTTGGGTGAGAGAGCAAACTAGAGTAGAGGACATCATTGTTAAAGTAAAAGGGCTGAAATGGCGATGGGCTGGGCATATTGCAAGAAGAACTGATCAACGATGGACAACAGAAATTCTGAACTGGATTCCAAGAGACCACCGAAGACCTAGAAAACGTCCTCAAACTAGATGGGTGGATGAAATAAGAAAACAGGTTGGGGTGACGTGGAAGCGAATTGCTCAGGATAGACTTGTGTGGAAAGCATTTGGAGAGACCTTCATCCAGCAGTGGATAGATAATGGTTGAATATGATGATGATGATGATATATATATAATTATAGTTATTAGTGTTAAAGTGACGAAAGCACATTAGCCGGGTACAGGTTATTACGGAACTTATTCTAATGCTTGAGCATAAAAATTGCGTGTGAAAATAGAAATAATGAATTAAACTGACAACAGAATGAAATTCATCTGGATCAACCAATCCACTACCGATCTTCCAATTCTAGAAAACACTTCCCACGAAAGCCCCGTCTTTAAATCATTTTCACCATAGAGCATGCGCATTGATTTTTTTTAAAAAAACCATTCCTTATGTCTCTTTTACTTTTCATCCTATCCTTCTAAAGCTTTAGAAAGTTTCAATCTTTGATTAAACATCAAAGAAAAATAAAAATATTTGTACTAGCCTTTTCCACCTTCAAGGTGATCAGTAAACTTCACTAGAATCAGTTTTCTTGCCCTAATAACACTATTATAATACTACTACTACTATAATAAGTACTACTGTTAATATAGTAAGTGAACAGTTTCAGTACTGACGGTTTTTGACCTTTCTTCATAATAATCCGAAAGAAATTGTATTGTTTAACATTTTAGCCCTACTTTGGCAACGTATTCGTTTAACGCAGAAGCAGTTCCAATGATACCGTAAAAGGCTTGTTTCTTACTACCCATCGTAGTCCGGAATTTGGTTGTCCAGACAGTAGGGGATCGGGTTCCTCGAAAAACCCTAACGTCCGGTGCAGCTTGGCATGTTGATTTTCATGAGTTCTGATGGGTCCGTTGAAAAAATAACAATGTCATCAGCAAACCGCAAATGATTTAAATATTCACCATTTATTTTTATTCCCTTGTTATTCCAATTTATCTGCTGAAAAATCATCTGTAAAGCTGAAGTAAAAAGTTTTGGAGAAATGGTATCTCCCTGCCTCACACCTTTACCAATTTTGATAGTTTTGGTATCTTTATGTAACCGAAATTTTGCACTTGCATTTTTATACACACGTTTCACCATGTCAATGTACACATCCTCAATGTCTGTTGATCTTAAAGAGTTGATGACTGCTGATGTTTTAATAGAGTCAAAGGCCTTCTCATAGTCAATAAATGCAACACACAATGGAAGTTCATATTCATGTGTTCTTTCAATTAATTCTCTTAATACTTGAATATGGTCCACTGTACTGAATCCACTTCGAAATCCAGCTTGTTCTCTTGGTTGAGCTGCATCTAATTTTTTCTGCAGGCGATGTGTTAGCACTTTTGTGAAGATTTTATAAATAGCAGGTAACAAGCTAATTGGTCGGTAATTTTTCAAATCCTCTTTATCACCTTTTTTATGCAAAAGAATTACTGTTGCAGAATCCCATTGGTTTGGTATGTTACCGCTGTTAAGACATTTGGTAAAGAATTTTGCAAGTATGTCTTCTACATATTCTCCAGCTTCTTTTAGGATATCTAATGTAATACCATCATCGCCAGGGGCTCTTCCTTTCTTCATACTTTTTATTGCAAATGAAACTTCTTCTTTTAAGATTTTAGGAGCTGTTCCTTCGACTATTTCAGTGTCTTCGTTTAATCCACTGTTACTTTCATATAGTTTTTTGTAGAATTCTTCAACTCTTCTAAGTATTTCTTCCCTATTTCTTGTTACGGTGCCATCCTCTCCTTTTAATGCAATGATGTGTTTCTTCCCAATAGACAAACTCCCTTTAACAACCCTAAGGCTCTTGTTATTTTCAATGGCCTTCCTTACTAGCTCACAGTTGAATTTTCTTATGTCTTCTTTCATGCTTTTGCGCAGAGGTACTGTTGATGATATATGTGTGTGTATATATATATATATACACACATATATCATCAACAATGGTTTACCATTCACCAAATTAACCTCCTTCTTACAGTCTTGTATTACGAAGGACAAAGTGCTCGAAAGCAGGACTGTCCTTCCTAAAGGAGGACATCTAGCCACCCTGCGGCAAATTCAACAGCAAACCCGAGAAATGGCTCATGAAGCGAAACAAGGCTATTATAAGTTGGCGCAACTCTCCTATAAGGCAAATATATATATATATGCCAATCCATGGGCTTACACAGAAAGTTAATAGTGAGGGTTACAGTGCCACAACTCCACATACTCATGTATGTAGGCCTTATGTACAAAAATTCATCGCATAGTAGGGTTACAACCCCCATCAACCCCGCTGCGTATACCTGCATATCAACTAAACGGTAACTACTCCACATTTTAGCCAACGGCGCTTAAATATCTGGGGGTGGGGGTGGTGGGGGATAAAGCTAACTGGCTGGGTACAATGCGAAAAAAAATACGTTTCATTTCAAATTTGTTGCAATCTAAGGACACTAGTTTGTAGCGCAAGGATAACTAAGGTCATGTTAGACGAGGAGCTACAATTTACTTAAAGTTCCGAACTTCCATCGCTTAGGGTTACGGACTTCTGTCTTCTAGGGTTCCAAATTTCTAGCGTCCGAAGGATCAAACTCTCAGATTACGGAACAATCGAAAACAACCCGACTTTTCTGGCATCATGAGGAATCAAATCCAGGTTCGTTCATTATCTAATTGCAGTAGAATCTCGCTCATCCAGACTTGATGGGACTGGACCCAGTCCGGATTAAACGGAATAAGATTTAAAATGTCTATAAGACACCTTTTAGATGAGTAAAACTATTAGAATCGATGTTTTGTATCACAAAAATGACTTTTTCAGCCTTAATACTACAACGTGGGACTACTTTTTTAACCTACGAATTTATTTAGGATAAAAAATAAATCATCTTATTGATTGAAATTCAAAGTTTATTAATTGTACGGTACTAAAGAAAACATACAGTAGGTTTTAAAATTGACGTACGCTTTTTGACGATTTTTTTAAGTCCGCCCGTATAAACCGGATGTCTGGACTAGCGGGGTCCGGATTATCGAAACTCTACTGTAATTCCCTAATTAATAAATTCGAGTGTTAGAAACTCCGTTGCCACTATGTTACCTCTAAAGTTTACTGATGATTAAAGCTGTGGGTGTGCATAATTTTCAAAATAATTAATCAAAAGTACTGAAAACATCAATAAAAATACAAAAAAATACTAATAAAAATACTAAATATTAATAAAAATACTAAATATTAATAAAAAATACTAAATATTAATAAAAATACCAAATATTGATAAAAAATGCTAAATATTAATAAAAAGCACTAAAAACACTAATGGAATCAAAAACTGTTGAAATGTATAAAAAAAGCACTAAAAACACTAATGAAATCAAAAACTGTTGAAATGCATAAAAAAAAAATACTAAATTGCAAGCTAATGAAAATGTAAGTGACATGAAATGTACTGTAAGTGAATATTTGCTTTCAAAGTAACGAAAACGTCCCACGCACGAGTGCTATAATACTTGTTTGTTTGCTTATTTGTGAGTTTCACGAATGAAGAAAAAATCAGAGAGTTCTGAATTCAATATTTTATTACTTTCTGTGCACTGTTATCCCAACCAGAATATTGCTAATGATATTTTGTTCATCATAAATACCGTTTTTGTGAATAATAAATCAGAAATTCAAAACACACAGTGAACTATCATCCATGAATAATTCATGATTTCACAAAACAACAAACTTTCACTGTAAGAGTTGAATAAATGGTAGAGAACTTCCGCAATCAACCTAAACAAGCAACGATGATACACGAAAACAGTTTTGGAACTTCATACATAAAATTTTGCATAGACTTGCCGAATTACAAAATTGTGACTTTTCAAAAATTTCAAACATAGTGCAGAATAAGATTACTGCAATGAATGAGGAATGGAAATCTCTTGTAGAGACTGAAACCTTCCATCTCACACTTAAGTACTAGATATAAATTTAGTGCTATGGAACTACAAAAACAACGACGAAAAAAAATGTTGTTAAACTATAATAATTCTACTTAAAGGCAATAATTTGATTTTAATATTCATAATTAATGAAAAAATCGAATTATTTAAAAACGAAAATACGCATAAACGCAGTTTAATAAGATCCGTAACAATTTTTTACAACTGTTTTGGTGGGAAAAACGTCCCACCTTCTTCTTTACCTGAACGACTGTAAAATAGACGTTACAGTTCATTTTGAACTGCTTTTATGTGTATCTCTGCTTTTAACTAGTTCATGACGTAGTGCATCGATAACATTCTCAAATGCGAATTAATGTTTATTATCCTATAGAGTATGATAAAAATTCATAGACTTTTTTTTTCATATTTCGTTAACTTCGAATTGCTATATATAATTAAAAAAATTTATCGTAAATTTGTAAATAATATTTATTAGATTACTAATTATGATATTTAGCAAAAAAAATGCAAGAAATGCTCAAAATATCCTCCGTTTGCTTCAGCACATATATGGAGGTATTTCAGTAAGTTCTCAAAGATGTTCGCACATTGTTCGACAGTTATTTTCCCTCAGGCTACTTGCAACGCCATTTTTAACGCTTTTGTCGACCTGAACGATTTACTAGAGATCTTCTGTTCCAGTAACGACCAAATAGAAAAATCCATGGGGTTCAAATCCCGAAGATTTGGCGGCCAAACATCTTTGCCCCAAAATCCTGGAAACAAGTCTTGGCACATTGCAATTGTTGTAGTCACCCCATGCGTCGGTGCCCGGTCTTCTTGCAGTGTAAAACCGTTTCCTACCAAAATGCTTCACCGCCCATGGCTGCAAGGTATCTCAAAAAACGACATTTTTATAAGTTTCGGTACTAATTTTTAGATTCCGATCGTTGAATACCAAAAGTATCTTTCCCCGTGGTGCTAGATACCAGCCCAAACCATGATGGATGCAGGAGAATGATTGCGAGCAATAAGTTTCATGGCAGTTGTCTTCTTTTGGCCTTTCTTGAGTACTTGTCGATGGTTTTGACGGTTGGGCCAACGCTGGATAGTAAATATTTTATCGTTCGTAAAAAGAATTTTTTTCAGACGATCACCAACAACTAGCCTAAACATAAAATGCTATTTTTCCAACCGTTTTGCTTTCATTACGACACTGAGAAAGTGTGCTTGGTCTGTTTTATATAGCTACTCATTCCTAACTTCTTATGAATGATAACACGAACACTATACTCGCTTATTTTGAGTTTTTTCGCCAACTTTCGCACTGAGCGCTCTTGATGGCGATAGATTCTACATGGAACCTTGTTGATGTTCTTTGGTGTGGTTATAGTGGTAAGACGACCACTACGAGGACCGTTCAACGTGCTTCCCAACTCCTGAAAGCGTTTTATTGCAGCATAGGTCTTAGATTCTTTGTATCCAGTCATTCTGACAATCTCAGCCTGTTTCTATCCCGGATTTATGCAACTCAACAACGGTTGTGCGCTTGTTATATCGGCCCATTTCTTATAGCACAACAAAATCTCGTTATTAGTATTACATACTTAATTGTATTAATTGAAAACTACACAGAAACCAACACCTTTTACTGTTGCGACTTAAAAGTCGTAAGAAAAAAATATAATAAAACAATAAAGACGCAAAAAAATCTAAGAACTTTTATCGCACGCTGTATTTATTATTTTATAAATATAATATTGTTCTATAATTATTGTTTTATTATTATTGTTTTATAAATGTCGTTTCATAATTATTATTTTCGACTACTATTCCATAAGTTGTTATACCTGTATTTTCCACGTTATTATTTCACTATTAATCGTTAATTAACATTAACACTATTTATCGTTATTATTTCACTATTACTATCATGAAACCAAACCAAACCAAACCTTAAGTTAATCGCTTTTACTGCAAGTTTTGCTTAAAAAACGTGTACTGGAATCGAACCCTGTTATAAGAGCTCGGCGGTAGTGACAGCTCGTCTATTACGTCCAAACTTCTGAAGTCCTCTTGCGGAAAAGTTGAGTGTGATTGTTTATCGATTATAGCATAACCCGCTTATAGCGTTAATTTTTCGCTGGTAACTTGTATATCGCTATAAATAATTTTTGCTGCGTTTTTGAAATGTTGGCATGTTTGCATTTGCCGGTTAATTAAATTTCCGTAAAAATTCTGTTACAAATCTCTACTATAAACTAATATGGAGATTCATTTTCACTGTATACCAAGTGTGTTTCATGCATAGTTTATACATATCTAATATGCAGAATATATACAGTAAAAAGTGTATGTAATACACAATATAAATCACACGTTATTTCATAAATAAATCCAATATACAGTGTAAATCAGTACAAGGGAGTAGATGGATACTAATATACCTGTACAGTACTGGATATATTAAATGGATAAAATATGCACAATGCAGCAAATTAATTCAATAAATCTACTGCAAATTAACTCAATAAGTGTACTCAAATTAATTCAATAAGTGTACTCAAATTAATTCTAAGTATACTTCAGATTAACTCAATAAGTATACTTCACATTAACTCAATAAGTATACTTCACATTAACTCAATAAATATACTGCAAATTAACTCAATAAGTATACTGTACATTAACTCAATAAGTATACTGCATATCAACTTAATAAGTATACTGCAAATTAACTCAATAAATATACTGCAAATGGACTATTGTAGATAATGAATGGGCAATTAATGCACAGTAAATAGTAACTTATTACACAGTGAAATTAGAATACACAGAATTAGCACTATATACATTAGCATACAATAAATGTATATTTGAAATTTGATATTTATAATCAAATATTAATATACATGACAATCAATCAATCATTGACTGACTGATTGATTGATTGACTGAATGAATGAATGGATGAATGCTCAGTATATATTAAACAAATAATTAATATTGCGTAAATCCACAATCTGTATACTGCAAATAGATACTCGTTACATATCAAGTGTCATCGATAGATTTGCGTTAATTTACAATTCTCTCACTCTCTTTGTTTTTTACTTATCCCTTTGCAATATCGTTTTATCAGTTAATTTTTCCACCAAAATTCCACGATTTCTCTTTTTTTTTCTACATGATGGTTTTCAGATCCATTTTTGCTGAACTATCGCAAGGCATTAGTAACTATCCAACGAACACATATTGTAATAAATAACGTGAAAAACACGAGAAGATGACATTTACTTGCTTAGAAATAAATTTTGTCGAGGGCTGCTCCATGGAAATCAACATTAGCTTTTTTTTCCAATAATTTGTTTTGTCATGCACGCCTGAATAATCGCCAGAAATTTTCATGACAAAGTCTCTAATTAGTTTAGTTAATTAGTCTGTAAGCCCAACTCTTCTTTAAAACGCGGTTAAAACACTAATTTAAAAATCAAAAAATGATGTTTTTGTAATTTTCTTAATTAACCGCACTTTTTTTTTTTAGGAAGCAAGTAAATTAAGGGGCTATTCTTTATCGGCGATTTAAGAGCCGTATTTGTTAAATTTCAGCGTTACTAAATATATACATTGTCAAAAAAACCTAATACAAAAATCGCTATCAATAACGCTATTCTAATTAAGGAAGATAGCTGGCAGTGGGGCGGACTCGGTCCTCCCAAAAGACACAAACTTTGGGCATTTGAAGGGCGCGAGTGTTTGCCCATTCGGGGGCGCGAGTCCTACGCCCATGAGGGCGCAGCGGTCCGGTGGCCCAATACGTCCCTGCTTGGAAGTCCCGGCAATACTTTCACAAAATTACATCGTTCCGATTAACACCTTTTTCTGTTAAACGATGCTTTTCACCCTCCCTTGAAAGTCTTTCATGGGAGAGTTTATTATATCTCTTTTACATACTCAAAAAATTTAATTTCTTTCTCAATTAACTGTGCATATAATTCGTAGATAACACAGCAAAGTATAGCTATAGTCAAAACACGTATATGAAACTTACATATATGTGAAAACCGCATATATACCAAAAATATCGAGCTTCAAATTTTCTCTTATCTTTTTAATGTTATCTAAACCAGCTTAATTGCGATTTAAGGCATACAAAAACCGCATACATGCAAGTATTTTTGAAGCCAAACGAATGTTTTATTATAGAATTTAAACCGGATATATGCAAAACAAATATTCATCCAAAGTAAATATGTAGCTGGCAGCCCTTATTTTTAAGGATTGTCTCTCCCCATCGGAAATGGCTGTCAACCCTTGTCGAAGTTTCATTTATTAGTTTATTCACGGCTTTGTTTAAGTATTCCTCTCTTTCTGTGTTCGAAATCACTGTCAAAATTTGTTTTCGTAACGGCTCCGGTTTGGTAAAGAAGCTGTTTCTGCCCTAATGCTTCTTCAAGGCTATTTAAAATCAATAAAATCAATTTTCATTTAAAAAATTTTATTACTTTAACAGATAAAATCTTTAATCAGTACATTGTAGTACATGGACTACTATTTAAACCAAATTGCAAAGAGACTGGTATTAAATTGATCGAAATGCATGTTGAAGCATACAGGTATGCATTTATTTTATATAAATTTGGTTTAAATAGTAGTCCATGTACTACACCATTCTGCGAAATAACTGGCAACAATATATATACGTTCGTAAAGAGATTATATATTGTCCTTCGTAGCTCAGTGGGTAGAGCCTCCGCCCGGCAAGTGGAAGGTCGTGGGTTCAGGTCCCACCGAAGGCAGAAATATTTATTTTCTTTCGAACGTTTCACCATCTAATCACGCCATACCATCGGCGTTGGTATCACTACGCCAATAAACGTTGATTGATTGACATTGTTGTTTGATTTAATCTGCGTAGTGTTCGATTTATATAAAATAAAAATACAAGTTCGTAGTTTAGATTTAAACTTGTCCTAATAATTACATCGTAAAATATCGTTTTGATTTTTGTGTATTTCTCCTTTATTAGCTCATCCTTTCCGTCATACTTAATTATAATCTACTCTAAACCAAGTTACCCTAAAATTAGTTTAATTAAAAATAAGCCCAACTTTAATTCCTTTTCGTAAATTAAATATTTGGTGAGTTTAAAGGTAAGCTAGTAATATAATTTAAGAAGAAAAACAATTATCTAAACTATTCAACAGCTCAAAACTAAAAATTTTCAAGGGCAGGTCTCCCGGAACCGCCCCTTCCGTAAGACATCCCTGGATCTGCCCTTGGTAAGTATCATGTTGAAACTCTGACGACTGTACCAGCGAGAAGAAAAATGGGAAAATCTATACGTGAACAAGGAAAGGAGCATAAATTTTCTTTAAAGTTCAGTACTCAATTCTTTAAACATTAGCGTTCTAAATCTTTAAACGCTTAAAGTTCTAATAAATGTCGTTTTAATCTGTCACTGTTGATTTGCAACTTGCCGTATTCATTTACTACTTCGACAGCGTGTTAACTAACGGAGTTAGGAAAGCTTCACTGCACATGCGATCCATCATCTGCTTGCTCACTTACGGCTTCAGAAATCGTGTCGCTGACATTTCAAAATCTCTACAAGAATTTTAAAAGATTTCCCTCAAAACCCGAGTTAGGAGTGGTCACTTGGTGTTCTCCAATGAGGCGCTATTCCCAAATAGAAATTCCCACACGAGGCTTCCTTGATTCGAATTTTCAACAAGCTTGTATATAGACTTAGACCTTTTACACACTCTCTTTGTTTTCTCTTCACTTGACGAAGTGGGCAGTTGGCTCCCGAAACGCTGTATCTTTAAACCTTATAACAGTGTCGAAATAACATAGTTGTTTTATCTTTATATAAAGTCTCTTACTACCTTTAATATCACATTTCTTAAATATCGTACGATAATTCTTATCAATAAATTATCGTCTAATAAAACTCTGAAACCAATCTTTAACCATTCAAAACCTCATCTGCATTAAACACTTGTTGATTTGGTAAAAGGATTGAAATAATAGATGGCGTGAAACCCAGCATATCTCACCATTATGAATCATATAAAATTTCAATTAGGAAGTTCTGTTGCGCTGATAAACTATGATTTAAAAAGTTGCTAAGTGTTCAACTGGAAAATGTAGTTTAAAACTTAATACGTAGCCCAGACATCGAATGATCCTATAGATGCTTATAAGCTGTAATTAATGCCTATAATTAATTAATAATTATTATCGATACTTATAAAGTGACCAGAATAAACGTTAATGAATTTTAAAATACAAAAAGGCGATGCTATCATTGAAAAATAGGTTTCTTTTAAAAGCGTTTCGAAAGAAAAAAGCCATATATCTCGTAATTTTATGAATTGCACTGCTGCCTATAATTAGAGAGTAATCTAAGAAATCGGATATAATCAAGACGCCGTTAAGAAAAACAATATTGTAAGAGATTTTTACATAACCTCAGAATTTCTCAGCGAAATACAGTAATTAGTATGAAATTACACGTTATACAGACGGGAGTACGTCAATTTTTAATGTAATGGCTAGGACACGATCATACCTTTGCGGGGCCCTAGGCCAGACACATATTTGGGGCCCCTTACGAAAATTTAGAAATGGCCTCAGTAGCGATCTGAGCCCATTTCGAAGGGATATTGCAAAATTGGTCCCATCATAAGTTGGATAGGTAAATACAGTGTTACCTCTTGAAAGGGATGCAAGTAAGGGACGATTCCTCTGATCTGTAGCATATGTATATATCAACACATGTACCTCCGAAGAATGGACACCTCTATTTAAGGCCCAAAATTCCCTGTCCCGTGGGTATCCCTTATTAGGAGGTAACACTCTAATAACAAATGTACAATACTACTGCGCTAAAAAATTTTATTTTTTAAGGAATTGGGGAAAGATTTTGTAAATGTCAAAAATTTATATATAAAAGTGAGACAACATTTTGCCTTTATTTAGGCCCCTAAACTTCTGGGGCCCCAAGGCCCGGACTTAGGACGCCTTTGCGGTGATCAGGCTCTGAATCTGGTATGATCGCCCGGAGAGCTATACTGCGGAATCAGCTATTCCTCACACACTTTACAAGATCGTCAATCAATTCTTGAAGCAATCGATATATATATATATTTCCATACTAACAAAATTTGATTCCTCTTCCTTCGGCATAATAATGCGAATTATGAGTGAATTGGAAGATTATCCCCTTTTACTTTAAACGCCAGCGTATATGTTTTATTATTTATAAGTATTGAATTGTGTGAATTTTCTGGATATTTAAAAATTGGATACAAACAATATTCTCAAAAAGTTCATACATAGGCTCATCATTCATATTTTATGAGTTCTTATTCTTTAATTATGCATTATTAGCCTGTTTAAAATAGAAGAAACAGTTTTATGTTCAAAATGAAAGTGAATGAAATTAAAAATGATCCATTGTAAATTTTTTAATTAGAAATTTCTTGAATTTTAATTTTAATTTAAAATTCCCATATTACTGATGAATTAACATCAGAAACGTTAAATTGTGGTGAGTGCTAAATTGTAGCAAAATGCAAATTCATAAACATCACGAAGGAAAAGTCGTCTTCACAACACAAGTGTAATCCTCTGTTTTAAATTACTAGAATCTCAGATGGCGAAATGTCAATTCGAATTTACATTATAATTAAACAACCAATATAACAGCAACAACTGTTGTTATCTTGACGTTGATATAAGATATAGAAAACACAACGTTCCGAGTGCTAAATGCTCCCATTATCAAATGGATGCAAGATTAGTTAGTTAACAATAAAACATGTGCAAAAACTATTCAATTCAAGTAAGTTAATATTGACTACGTGTGGTTAGAACTAAGTCTCAAAAATATTGCTTTATCCGACTTGTTTATATACATGAGGCATTGAAAACAACAGCGGTATAAGTCACAAAAATGACATTTTTGAGTTCAGTCCGTGGAAGTTAAGTCCATCCTCTGGGGGTTGATTTGTTGCCTGCAACACTGTTAAATGTCCATGGTGTAATTAATTGCTACAGGATATGGCACCAGGTCACTGTTGGCCGAAACGAAACTGGAAGTACGTTGGACACAAACCCTTCTGTATATCATCTTGAGCAAAAATGGATTTACACCATTATTTTTTCAAGGCCTCATATGTCACTAGATTCATGAAAACAGAAAGCTTAAAAAATCTTCTATCTTGGGAAACAACACAGAAATTTTTATTCTTGAAATTGACACATTGAAAACAAAATTATCATATCATCATTAAAATGTTTAGAACTCGGCTGAACAGTGGCGTTGGAAGGGGGAACCTCGTGGAGATGGAGCCACCCTCCATTGGAAATTAATGTAGATATTTCCTTCAATACTAGATTACATATTTGATTTTTTAAACTAGTTGAGAGTCCGCCTTAATTTTTAAATTGCTGTGGCAGCAGGCGAACCATTATCCAGCTCCGTAAGAAAAGAAAAGAATTAAGGAAGAATAAGAGTTTTCTTATCACCTCCTCTTAAATATTGAATGGTGATAAAAAATATCTTACATCACTGAATGATATTTAGTTATCGCGTATTTATTGTATACCGTTGGGAATGAATTGAGTTATTTGGTCCACAGACGAAAGCTGATCTTCAATAACTCTGGCTGTTCAGTCTGAATGTGGAAGCGGGTGACACTGACGTCAACGCTCTAGGGCGTCAGGAATGAATCACGACATCTGTAACCATAGCACAATGGATGTTGTCATCATACCCTGAATGATCAAACGCTCACAGCTTCCAATTCAATTCTGACTAACTATTGGCTGCAGCCTATTCTGGAACTGGTTTCAACATTCAACGAAGATTCATACCTTATAATTTCCCTTTAGGTCTACGGAAGTTCTTCAAAAATAACTAGAAATGGCCCGACTAAAAATGGAGATTACATCAAGCTAGTGAAAGTATAAATAAATTATTAGACATTATTACCCTTCTCAGGGATAACACAATTGCCAAATAATGGTCAAAACACACGGGGCGAGTTTTAGTTTGTGATTTTTCGTGAGAGAATTTATTGTACTTAATAACTTTCGATACCCATGTATAAGCTCAAGCTAAAGCTTTTTTAGGTATAGGATAAAAAGAGACGCCGTTTCCAGCCTAGGGTCAAACTATGAGCCCTCCGATGAGCCCGGAGTGCCTCGACCGCTAGACCAACGAAGACTGGAACAGCGCTCTCTTTCTCCATATATATATAAAGATTTAAGATTATTACCCTTCCCAGGGATGACACAATTGCCAACTAAATTTATAAATAATTATTTGGCAATTGTGTTATCCCTGAGAAGGGTAATAATATCTTACAACACATATATGTATAGAGAGAGAGCTTTTTTGTTATAGGGGAAAAAGAGGCATCGTCCCCGACGTAGATTCCAACTAGGGTCTACCTGTTGAGTCGGAAGCGCCTTAACCGCTTGGCCATCTAGGACAGGAACAAAGCCCCATTTTCTCCATATATATATGCCAAGCGGTTAAGGCGCCTCCCGACTCAACAGGTAGACCCTAGTTCGAATCTAGGTCGGAGACAATGCCTCTTTTTCTTCTATAACAAAAAGTTCTAGTTTGAGCTAAAGAAAATGGGTGTCGGAATTATTACGTATTATTTATTTTCATATAAAAATTTATTATTGCTACTCTTTTCGTGAACCCTTAAGCGCAAAAGTCGTGAACACTAAGTTCAAGGGCTCAACAATTTAAAACTTATTGGGGGGCTGAAGTAAATTTTAAAAAATTATGTAATCTGGCGTTAAAAGGAATGTGCCTTAATATACAGTGGAGGGATTGAGTCCCCTGAAACCCCCCTTTTCAACGCCACCAATTGAACTATGCAAAAAGATCAATGCATATAATGTTATGCCAATGACAATTCAGAAAGCGGAGCATGATTTCGTGACGTTTTACTGATTTTCACGGAAGATCTTCTCAAACTGTTGCAAGCCTTGGGGACTTTGACGTCCTGGAAGAGCTTTCAAAAACTCGTCATCTTCAAGAACTTCTCAAACAGGGAAACGAAGTCGACTTTTACTAACTCGTTAACTTTCAAACCCTGTTGCATACTAACTCCGTCGACAATCACATACATTGAAAATCCAAAATAGCTTTCAAAGTACTTGAACAAATTATTTGCCTTTTAAAGATAAAACGTAAATTCCAAATTTTTCACTAATTGAAACTGTACGTCTCTTCCGAATTTGATTCTACTTACGTAATTAACTTACGGTGATTTTTTACTAAACTTATGAAACTTGTGGTAATTGTTTTACGCTGACAGGACAAATAATGTTGAATTGCGCCAAGTCCAATATTTTTGCAAAGCACCCGAACTTCTGCCATCTGGAATAGTGTTTCCCAACCGACGGGCCGCAACCCGACACCGGGACATAATGTCAGTTACACCGGGCCATAATATCAGTTACATCGGGCCATAATATCAGTTACACCGGGCCTTGAAATAGTCTCCCGGACTTTATCGTTTTAGTTTTCTAAGTATTTTTCATGAATAAGTATTTTATCGTGGAAATATTTTGAGGATAATGACATTCACAAATGTGCCGAAAAGCTCAAACCCAAAGCGCCTAAATAATATCTGTGCCATGGGTGCACATATGGGGGGTCACAGGGGGGGGCTCGAGCCCCCTAGTCGTTTAAAAATTCTATTTGCCCGAACCTGCTATGCATTTATTTTCAAAAGCTTTACAGTCACATTTTAAAATAAGGTACTTTTTAGCTCATTACTAATTGTCAAACAGTACCAATTATTTTTGTAGCGTTTTGGTATCTTGTACATTCACTAAACTTCTCGACAGCTTTGAGAAAGAGGTAATAATTTTTCTCAGGCCCCCCCCCCCCCTTGAAGTACTCGTTAATTTTTCTCAGCCCCGCAGAAGTACTCATATGTGCGCCCATGATCTGTGGTGCATATACCAGTGACAAAGCAGTGTATTTTTAAATATGTAAGTATTCATGAATGATTGAAAATGTTCAGACACCGAAATCCTTTAGATTTCGAGAAAAGTATACCAATCATTATAACCTGTCATAAAAAGCTCTTGCATGCCAATTACAATAATTTATAGTGCATCTTCTGTTCTTAAAACTAAATGAAAAAATATCCGTATTGCAAATGCCGGGGACCAATTTCTTCAGAAAAGTGTGTTCTAATACTCTTTATGATAGTATGCCATAATTAATTATCCATACTTATGTTAGTATAATGTATGAACTTTAAAAAAAAAATTGAAAGGGGTTTACGAGTAAATTCGTTGGCACCGGGCTCTCGTCTTATAAAAGAACAATA
>QLNU02015003.1:77765142-77812183 GCA_006491805.2 Dysdera silvatica
TCCGTGTGTTAGAACCCCCCCCCCCACGGATTTCATGAGACGCATGAGGTCTTGTTCTATACACATGTTAGTCCACGTTCCAGACTAATGTGTGCCCTTTCGCCTAACAGCAAAAAAACCCTTTTCCTTAAAGTAAGCTAAGTCTTGCACGGATAGTTTTGATACAATTTTAGTCATCTTTTGAATGTACAATTGAGCGGACTTCGCACAGGGTAAGTGTCCGGCTGCATGGAAATAGGGAAACATTTCAATGGTTGTGTTTAAATGCAAATCTCCCAATTTTCGGATCTTTCAGCGAAAATAAATCGCATTATATGGTCAATGCACTTCAAAAGGTTCACCCACAGCTTTAGTTGTTCGACTAAGAGATTGAATGTTATTCAAAAAGTCATTTAACTTTTGCAAAGCCTCAGTTACTGCAGATTCTTCAAGAACATCTCATTCATTTTGTTCTTTTCTTACCAGTGCATTGGAACATATTTCTAAATTCTGCATGGAGTCTTCTACATCGGGGAAATTTTCCTCCATCACATTTATGATGTAATGTAACCCCATGCATGCGGTCACTAACGTAGGCCAACGTTTGGCGCAGTATGACCTAGATGCTCTTGTGTCATAAAAATCCAATGAACTAGCGTACACAGGATTTCAATGCGGCGCAGTATGATTTAGATACTTTAACCAATTTTGTCAATCTATGACTAGGCAGCCGCGTCGCATGCTAAACTTTGTATTCTCCCCTTCCCCAATTACATCGCACATAAATAAAATTCTATATCAGTAGATTAAAAAAAGTATAGGTTACAACTTCTATAGGAATTTCTTTACATAAATGACGTATAAAAAAAGTACAGCGCAAAATTCTACTCTGTAGAAGTAAAAACCTACTTTTTCCACATATTTTCTTAAATTTACAAAAAGCTATTAGGTTTAACGTAAGTATGAAGTGAATCAATATTGTAGCCCATTTGATAACAAACAAAACAAATAAAATTGATCCCATCATTAGTAACAGAGATAATGGCTGTTCCGTAAATATTGGCATTTTGAACATTTGAGGGGGAGCTGCAGGGGAATTTTTGGGTTTTTTTTTTAAAAATGCTCCTCTAGTAGTGGACTATCAATTGGACGAAAAATAGTTTTACTCTATTTCCGCAGTCTGATGTTTTGGGGTCTTCATTGACTGGGCTATATTTTATTTCTTCGATTTGCAGAAAATTTCGATTTATTGAAGTTCGATTTATTTTTGTTCTATTGCGTATATACAGGGCCGACGAGAGGAGGACAGTAGGTGCTGCAGCCAGGGGGTTATCCAGGATTCATCAACTGGGGGGGTGTTCAAGATTTGGAGTGAAGGTGGGTGTGGATTAGATTTTGTGTGTATTTAGACATCATTAAGTGGGGTGCACCAAAAATCTGGAAGGGTGTTGGGGGGGTGTGTGTATAAATCCCTGGCTGCAGCCCAAGGGCCCGAATGAAGTGTAGGTGTCGGCGCTGGCAAGAACTTTTCTTACACCGGGGTTGGGGTCTGCCAGACTAGTTTTGCTAAGTCCAGATTGGTAAGATTTTGTATTACTTTTAATGTACAGTTTTTTTAATTATTATTCAGCAATACGTAACTGGAACGAAGCAATACTGAAAGAAGTTGCCGCATTAAGCTGACCAATATTTTTGCAAAGCACCCGAACTTCTGCCATCTGGAATAGTGTTTCCCAACCGACGGGCCGCAACCCGACACCGGGACATAATGTCAGTTACACCGGGCCATAATATCAGTTACATCGGGCCATAATATCAGTTACACCGGGCCTTGAAATAGTCTCCCGGACTTTATCGTTTTAGTTTTCTAAGTATTTTTCATGAATAAGTATTTTATCGTGGAAATATTTTGAGGATAATGACATTCACAAATGTGCCGAAAAGCTCAAACCCAAAGCGCCTAAATAATATCTGTGCCATGGGCGCCCATATGGGGGGCAGGGAGGGGCTCGAGTCCCCCCTTAGCCGTTCAAAAATTTGATTTCCCTGAACCTGCTATGCATTTACTTTCAAAAGTTTTACAGTCACATTTTAAAATAAGGTACTTTTTAGCTCATTACTAATTGTCAAGCAGTATCAATTATTTTTGTAGCGTTTTGGTATCTTGTACATTCACTAAAATTCTCGACAGCTATGAGAAGGAGGTAATAATTTTTCTCCCCCCCCCACAGAAGTAAATACTCGTTAATTTTTCTCAGCCCCGCAGAAGTACTCATATGTGCGCCCATGATCTGTGGTGCATATACCAGTGACAAAGCAGTGTATTTTTAAGTACGTAAGTATTTATGAATGATTGAAAATGTTCAGACACCGAAATCCTTTAGATTTCGAGAAAAGTATACCAATCATTATAACCTGTCATAAAAAGCTCTTGCATGCCAATTACAATAATTTATAGTGCATCTTCTGTTCTTAAAACTAAATGAAAAAATATCCGTATTGCAAATGCCGGGGACCAATTTCTTCAGAAAAGTGTGTTCTAATACTCTTTATGATAGTATGCCATAATTAATTATCCATACTTATGTTAGTATAATGTATGAACTTTAAAAAAAAAATTGAAAGGGGTTTACGAGTAAATTCGTTGGCACCGGGCTCTCGTCTTATAAAAGAACAATATTCACCGGCCTTGATCTCATGAAGGTTGAGAAGCACCAGTCTTGGAAATCAAATCTCGAAATACGGAGTGGTAGAAAAATAACAAGCGTTTTATAACGCTGGGATTCAAACTTGGAGTTTCCACACGATCAACAAATGTGTTACCCCTAGACGATCATGATCAAATTAACCATAAAATAGTGACGACGATAAAGCAGACAAGGATCAATTCGCAAACTTCATACCAAGCTTGCACAAGCTCATGTCAAGATTCAATATCAAGCTTCAACCCCACCATATATAAAAGCAAAAAGCGTAGAATCAACGTACCACTACGCAACATATATTAGATATTAATTCGAACGTTATACAGGGTGTTATTAAAGTCTCACTCCATTTATTGGTGTACATGGCATTGGTTACGTGAAATATTGAAAATGACCTCCTACAGCTAAGGGACTACATCACAAGAACTGCGTAGGGTGTCACACGATTGTGATGGTGCGTGTCGAGACACGCTTGGATACCCACAGTTGTCATTTTCGACATTTCGTGTCACTAATGTCTTGTGCATCGATAAGTAAACGGTGAAATTTTCCGAACACCCTGTATAACAGAAGTTAATTTCTACAAAGTTTTTATTATTATCTGATATAATAACAACCGTTGTTTGATAAATACGAAATATAAAGTTTTAAGCACAATATACCATAGTCCTGTACGAACAGCCATAATCCCGTTATTAGTAAATGAGCAGTAATAGACACCAGGGTCTTGAACTGAGTGCCATATTTAAGCCGAAATCAACTCAAACTAACATAATTACTTAAGCTTATTTGTCATTTATAATGGGTTCGGTAGCGACACACCTGTTTCCTTCAGAAGAACTTGCAGACTGATTTATATTTAGTTGCAAATATTGCTGTGGGCAACACGTACACTCATTCTTCAAACTTCCAATTTATATCTTGCAGTACATTTTGCAACCTACAAACAATTGCCACGGTAAATTTTATAGTCATGAAATTTCCTTCCTTATACAGATGTGATTAAACTATTGTAAGGTTTCAAAGTTAGCTCCTCCCTCCTCACCTTTACATACATCGTTACACTTCTACAGCCGAAAAAGGAAACATTCGTGTTATATTTAACAGCGTCTAGCAAATCATTTACCTCTATTAATACACATTTCTCATAAAATGCTTGTTTATCGTCTATCATGATTAACTATGGAATATAATCTAATCTGTCTATCTAATGGAATATAATCTAATCTGTCTATCTAATGGAATATAATCTAATCTGTCTATCTAATGGAATATAATCTAATCTGTCTATCTAATGGAATATAATCTAATCTGTCTATCTAATGGAATGTAATCTAAATCTGTCTATCTAATGGAATATAATCTAATCTGTCTATCTAATGGAATATAAAAAATCTAATCTGTCTATCTAATGGAATATAATCTAATCTGTCTATCTAATGGAATATAATTTAAGCTGTCTATCTAATGGAATATAATCTAATCTGTCTATCTAATGGAATATAATCTGTCTTTCCATAAATATATGTAATGCATTCTGCAAGTCCCGTTTCGCTCCTGTAACTCTAGCTGTGTACTTTTTTTTTACTTAACAATCCTCAAACATTCTTGTGGTGTGTCCCATTTTCTCTTCTTTATTTCTGTTTATTCTATTTTTTTTCTTTTTTATCTTTTGTCTGCTTTTCTGTGAGTGTGGTCAGCAACGAAACAAATATTAGCTTTCTTTCTTTCGCAATCCAATCCGTCTTCTGGCAATTCAGTCCTTTTTAGTATTGTTTGAGTTCTCTTATACCCTACAAATCTGGCATATTCATTGTACGCGATTTGGGGAAAATATTACTCCACTTATGTCCAAAATAATCCCTATTTTCAGCTCAAGATTTCTAAATCATCCAAAAAAGCTTTTTTACGCTTTCTTAATTGCTTTCACGTACATCTTAGAATTTATGCTCAAATGGTTAGTTAAAACAAAACAATTTTGTTTCTTCAGCAGTTCAAGCTGAATGAGAAAAGTGAAATTTATTTTTCTAATCAGGTGTGTTCAAAGAGCTATCTCTGAAATATATAAAGCAAGAATTAATTCACGCCCAATTACCGCGAACAAGGGGACTATAAAACACGTCTGTAGAATTAATTTCCTAATTCTTACTTAATTCATTAAAACAAGATAATTCTCAAACGACCTAAAGCCATCAAACTTTCTAGAAGAATCTATTCTCAACATTTGAATATCGCTAAACGGGCTTTATGTTTAATCATTATCCAAGCGTCTCCATTCGTGAACTCGTTAACGACGAGACAAAATTTAATGGTGCTTAAAATGAAAAGGTAGTCTACACAAAAAAGTAATCACAATTGGACAACGTTTGCTAAGAAAACTCACATATATATACATCATCATTATCAACACCCATTTTCAATCCACCGTAGGTCTCTCTCTCTGTTACAGTGGCGAGTCCAGAAATTTTGTAGGGGGAGGGTGATTTGTTTCCAATTCCTATTTTCCCCCAAGTATCCCGCATTTTCCATTTAATTTTCCATGATATAATGTCAGATCAAAGGGAGGAAGGCGATCGCTCCATTCCCATTGAATGCACCAGTATTCTGTTATTATACATGCGCAGTGAAAGCAATACAGAGGAATAGTGAAAGAAATGGTGAAAATCAAGGTGAAAGAAATACAAAGAAATAGAGAACGAAATTATGAAAAGTATGGTCAAAAAATACAGAGGAATTTGTCTTCAGTTCACTCTGTTGATCAGACGTGTTGGCAAGCTGGACCTACAGTTTAAAGAGGGTTTTCAACCTCGGTCACCACAGTCGAAGTCCTACGCTTTTACGGCGAAATTCGTTGTGTCACCTTCCCAGGAAGCAGCTGCTACCCATGCTGCTCCAAAACGCTATTATAAGGTTTAGATGGTGGTGGCCATAGTCCAACCACATCAGAACCTTATAACAGTGTATTAAATCTTACGCTGTAAGCAAATAGTTTGTAATAAGAAAAGTGGATCTGCTAAAATATATTTATTAAAAATAACGCACTCATTACAATTTTAAAATGGCAGAGAGGCCACGGGAAGACTTGTAGGTAGCCCCAAGTGAAAAAAGGTTGAGAGCTACTGATTTACTTAACTGTGATTGCGTGTATTTTGTATCTTCTACTCGCAGTGTAGCAAGTATTGCAGTTCTACCAGGACGGTTGTCACTTTTGACTATGTGCTAGTTTTATTATTGTGTGTATCTTACGTAAGCAGGTTTCAGATCCCCCCTCCCCTTTGTTAGAAAAAATAAGCAAATCTCAAACCCCCTCCCCCAAAGATGCTTACATAATACTTGAGCGGCCCCTAATTTAACATTATAAAAAACAACGTAACGTAGCAACAAGATATTGTCTGCTTAATTACAGTTACCAGAGTCCAAAATTTCAAATTACTTAAAAATTAATAGAAAAGAAAATAAACTGACGGGGAATGGATGGGGCGGGGCGAGATTGAGGGGATAATGGGGCTTTATATGACGGGAATTAGGACAAAAAAAAAGTAAGAAATAATCTGGAATATAAGGGCGAACGGGTATTTTAAACTATCGACTTCGAATTTTAAAAATATGCAATAACTTGTCATCAAAGACAACGTTAATTATGTATTTTTAGTGATATAATAATAAGAATAACGAATTAGCAAAATGTAATCCTTAACGTATCATATATATCATGTCTCAAAACAAATCCTATCGCAGACTATGTTCGTGATAAAAAGAATGTGGAACTCAACAAACAACGATAGTGTAGGGCTTTTGTGCATACGGAAAACGAGAGGGAGAAACGTGGGTTGCAGAGTTTGTACAACACCCACGCCTGCATGTCTGGCGAATACGATAATTGTGCCCAGCATTTCTAGCCATACCCTCAGCGGATCGCTGTTTCTGCGCTGCTGCAACACAGGCGGCCAGCAGATATGCTATTTTGAATATCGGACTGTTTATGGAACTGCCTGGGCTGACTGCGATCATTTTTATGACATATTTCAAGCTAAATGAACATATTATAATAAAATAATAACAATAAAAATATTACCACAATTTCTTTTTCCTTGTAATGAAAAACTGGTCGTTGTGCAACACTGAAACCTGACCACCAGCCGCCACCGATATTCACAGGCCTATGAAAATGCATATTTTCATCAAAAAGCGATGTTATTAAAAGATCGAGTTTAATAGCCCAGAAACAGCTTTGCCATTAATAAATTAAGTAGGGTAATATACAGCGGAGAATATTTTTTTAAAGTATTTTCTTTCTTAGTGACTAAAGCCTCCAAACTTACTTCCTCATCGACTAATGAAAAAAAACTTAACTGCCTTTTAATGGCAAATTTTCAGCCGCAATTTATTAATAATTATTAAATAAGAAGGGAAAACTGCGCCTAATGCTTTTTAATTGTGCTATTATCAGCTCAACAGAAAGAACTAGGTTTTTTGTTTTGTTTTGTTTATTTTTTATCAAGAAGTTTCTGTCCTCGAGACTAAAAGCAAGCTGGTAGTGGTTTCAAAGATCTCGTTTCCAAACTACAAAAAAATCCTTATTTTAAACTTGAAAATGGCAACTCAAAGAAAAAGCAACGACAATACTTTTTTTTTTTTTTTTTGGTATATCATTTACACGTGGGCCAAATCGTTCCTTGGACAAATCAAAGAACAATTGTTTTAAAGAATCGTCTTGGGGGATTCTTCCTGGTCGGTGAGGGGTCCACGCGGAGTTCATGGCTCCCTTCTCTGTGCTTTTGGCTGGCTGGTTAAGTCAGGTAGTGCGCGTTCGACAAGGATCTTAGAAGGATAAGATCGCACCTTACACAACTTCCTTTTCTCCTTGGAGACTGTCAACCTCTTCAGAATTTTTCAATTTTCCTTTTGAATTCTATTCCTCTTTAACTTCCTCTTGTTGTCTTTGAATCTACCACTTCTGGAAATACAGTTCCGCTTAATCGGACAATTTTTCCGATTATTTCCACACGCAACGAAAAATTTTGCTTGGCTGTCATAAATGAGCAAACTCATTCAATAATTCGGTGATTGCACGGTTTAAGGCTTCACCAATACTTTCCGACATACTATGCTTCCGGAATCACTTTTTTTTTCGTGCGTGTACATTTATGTATGTCCTAAGGATATGCCGCCTGAGAAGAGTTAATTTGATTTTGTTTTTGTAGCGTACGAAAAGCGAAGCTCATGCTGCGCCGGGACCTGGAATTTTCCGTGGAATCCTAGCCTCTACTACAAACAGAATTAAACCCTACGGCACAGACGAACGGCACGTATTCTACGACACCATTTGGTGCCGAAAGCGGATTAACAGCGCGTATGACGAATGCGTTACTACTATGCCACTGCAGAGCAGTGGACCTACATTTTCTCGAGGAATACGGGCTTC
Source organism: Dysdera silvatica (assembly GCA_006491805.2). NCBI lineage: Eukaryota > Metazoa > Arthropoda > Arachnida > Araneae > Dysderidae > Dysdera > Dysdera silvatica. The sequence continues at coordinate 77,773,252 of QLNU02015003.1, forward strand.
TACACAGAAGTAAATTAAACCCAGAACTGCGGCACAAACGGACGGTACGCGTTCTATAGGGTGTCCCATAAAGAACGAAAATTTTGAGTGCATAATAACATACAAATTTATTGGTGAAATTAAGTAATTTTAATATTACATATTTTTGTAGTGTATGCCACCTGTGATTAATTATGAAATATGATATTACTCAAATGTCCTCCACGACTCTGCAGGCACACTCTCGCTCATTCGATGAAATTTTTCGTAACTTTTCGGCATATTTGCACCTCTAGTTCTGAAATTACACGCTGAATCTCGGCCTTGAGCTCTGGAAGTAATCGTGGTTTGTTGGCCTATACATGAGATTTAAATACCCCCACAGAAAGAATGCCATTCTCCATTCCTACCTGTACAGAAAACAGATGACAATCATGCGCTACTCGGCGCTCCGTGTCTACTAACCACAAAGACAACAGATGAAAATCGTATAACGTTCAGTGCTGCCAACTTACTAGAACAGAAATGGCGGGTATTTCAAAGGTTGCGTTCTTTATGGGACACCCTATACGACACCATTGGATGTCGAAACCGAATTAACAGCGCGACAGACGAATGCGTTACTAATTACTTTACCGTAGAGCAGTGGACCTACATTTTCTAAAGCAATTCGGGCCCCTCAAGGCACTAGAACAGCAGGACGGTAATCGCTTTCTTTAGGTGGGGGGGCACTGTTTGGAGTCGAAATCAGGTCAGCCACTCGCTAAGCGAACGCGTTACCACTGTAGAACGCGTCCATCCGAGATGGGAGCTACATCTTTATGTGACTACCAAACCACTGTAGGATTACAAAAAAACAAATCTCCTAGAAATAAAACCCGACCCAATGCATCCAAGAACAATAATCGCAGATAAAGTACAATTGGGAAGCTAGCTCGATTCAAATCGGGCTACAGAAATTCATATCGCTATAACTATTGCACTTTGTAGTGGAAGGCTGTTGTGTATAGTTGGATTGAAGATATTCACGCCCTTCTGAACTAGTATCTGATCGCTCTTTGGATGAACAGTTCGGTAAGCTGTCACATCAAGCCAGCTGAATCATGGACGTCTGAAATCCAATTATTGTTAATGTTTGATCAAAGGGAAAATGTGTGTTCAGAAGAGATAGTGATTGTAGCATACTCAAACTCCTTACACACAGGCCCTGCATAACGTTGATTCTCGTTAAAACATGTTTTATAAATTATATTTATGTTTTATTCTATTTTAAACATATAAGAAAATATATGCCAAGTAACATTTAAAATATTTCAAAGAAAATCGCCATTGCAATAAACATTCAACCAATCAGTGGAAGCTTTTCACGCATGCTCTCTGAAATGCAATATTATAATAACGCCCAGTACTGAGTTACAGTATAACACGTCCAAGAAATGTATCCTCGGCGTTAAGAAGAACAGGAGTTTTAATTAAGGATAATTTATAACGAAGTACCAAAAAAATAATACACGCTTGAAGGATTTGAAAATTCTTAAAAAATAATTTACATATGAACAAAGAAAGCAGTTTACTTTTTTTCTACTGGTTTTCGTACTACGCCTCTCTTTAAAGTTTTTTAACTTTTAATTAATTTATGATTAAACTAAATAAGTAGTTAATAAATCGAATAATAAAGTAAAATTGGTTTAGCAATTTAGCAATCAATTCAGTAAATAAGTAATCAAATGAAAATTATATGCAATATGATAAGTACTAATCAATTAATTACTTGGTTAAGTAGTAACCAGTTAATTACTCGGCTAATTAGTAATCCGTTAATTCCCCAGTTAACTAATTAATCCATTAAGTAATTAAGTATTGAATTAAAAACTATTATCTAGTCTGTTCATCAATCAGGCCATATATTAATCTACCATACACTCTCAATTAACGGAGTAGAGTTCGTTTTGTTAGTTATATTAAAAGAAATAATATGTATATAATATGATATTAATTGGAATATCCTTCATCCATGTACAGGAGTAAATCTCATTATTTATCGTTCTGATTTACCAGTTTTTAACTTTTGTATGTAAATTTCTTCCCTGGTACTTTGTATCTTATTTCTATAAAATACAATATATACAGTAAAACGAAAGTATCAAAAGTATAATCATAACTTTCAAAACATTCTAATTTGTTTTAATCACAGTAAATTTTAGTTTATTTTAATAATACTAAATATATAATTTATGTTAATAATACTAAATTTTAAATTTATTTTATTCACGCGCTAATTTTTTAATCTGGTTTTATCATACTAAATTTCTAGTTTTTATTGTAATTATAGTAACTTAATTACAGGCTGAAATTAAGGATAAGTATTCAACTATGATCGAAATTCACAATAAAGGTATTTTTTGGCTAAAGAATGAATTTTTCACAAAAAGTGTGACACATTTAGCAGCAAGGACTTTGTGTTAATAACGACGAACTTTGAAAAGACTCCTTTATGGCCGAACAAAGGAAAACGACCCAATTAAGGAAACAACTTAATGGAACGACGAACAATGGCGCTGCGCCTCAAGATGTCGGACATAAAAATGCCAATCAAAGATCATTATCTCAAATTATTATATTTTATTATGGCATGGAAGAATGTATTCTACAGAAGCCATGAAATATGCAGCACTTCACTTTGTGGGCTTTATGTGAACGGCGTTGCCACTGAATTCAAGGAATTGAGCAATTTTCTTAGTATTTCCGTCCTTGTAGTGTCATTTTTACGATTGTTAATAACAACAATGTCCATAATTTATTTAATTGTTTTATATCATCAATTTAAATTTTAATGTTGGCAACAACATGGGAAAAAGTTGTACAAAACTGGACAGTCAGATAAAACGAGATACTTGGTCCTCCAGCACTTGCGATTCTAACAATGTATCGGATAATGCTACAAATAGTAGTAAAACACTCACAGATTGCGTGGAATCGCTTTGTGTGAAGAAAGGAGAAAAGCAGACGAGAGAAGGTAATTTAAACTGACTGATTACAGTAACAAAGTACGAAGCTTATAATTTTTTTTGAAGTTCAAATGAATGGATCGTCGAATAAAGGGATACAAGCAGAATGGCGAGTATAGTAGTAACAGCAGATTTCAAATCTGCATATGACTCCATCTGGAGAGAAAGATTCTTCATTTTGCCCAAGACTTTTATTAGCCAAAGACTATGAAAGGTCCATTTTGGAGATGAACTATCCAAAAGTTATAATCTTCAGGTTGGTCTTCCTCAGGGTTCAGTCTCTAATTGTATTCCTTTTAATATATATATATATATGACTTGATTAAGTCTTTGAAGTCAATCGACGAAATCAAATGCTTACTCTTCGCAGATGATTTGGTTTTGTGGACTCCGACTCCCAAGAAAATGGCCTAAGATAAAATCGAAAAGACTTTAAATGAAATACATGAAGTGTTGGACAGATGGTGTATAGAAAATAACATGACTGTAAATTTAAAAAAAACTGCAGTCCAGACCTTCACTCTTACGTATCAGAACATAGAACCTAATTTATTTTATCAGCACCTTCAACTAACTAATGTTGAAAAATTTACCTATTAGGAGTGGTGGTTGATAATAAGTTGAGTTGGAAGCACCACATCGATTATATTTCTGAACGTACAAACAAAAGGATGACTGTTCTGAAACGTCTTGCTGGTTATCTCTTGAGTTGTGCACGTTCTACCCTAAACATCTCCTATAAGCCATTTATTGTACCTATCATTACATATTGCTATAAACCCTTGATAACGATTTCCAATCAATTGCTACAAAAATTAGGGATCCTACTTAGATTATAGGTGATCCTACTTAGATTATAGATCCAAATACTTGAATTATAGGTGCTGTAAAGACTACGCTAATCCACTCAATGCTTCTACTAACAGAAAATAAAATGATTGGATACATTATAAAGGAAAAAGCTATTACCTTGTATGAAAAACTGGTAAAAATTGGAGATTTCAATTGGAAGGACTGCCCAAATGTGCCTAGAAATCTAAAGACCCAGTATGGATTCATACAGAACGTTTTAGAACAAAGAACACATTTTGATCTGAGTAGTGGATTTCAGGAGTTTATGGACCCCAGAATCCTTCGGAGATGGAAGTGATTAATACCAATTTAAATCTAGAAAAATTTGTTTATAAAAATGACAGTTGTCCTAAAACATTAAAAGCCCTTGGACTGGAGACTGTGGACAATAGATAGTCTGAATCAGAATGCCTCAGAGTTTACACTGATGGATCATTTATGACTGACTCTCCGAATACTGTGAGTTTTTTGCATATCCGTGAGAAACTTTAGAAAGGCCCTTGATGGAGTAACTAACAATCCGTGTGACCTTAAAACAACTGGAGGCTCTGCAACTTGAGTATAAAAAGATGGTCATCTTATTGGATTCTAGAGCAGCAATACAGTCCAGTGGTTCAAGTAAGTCCCCTATTTCAAAAGGTGGATTTGAGTGCCAAAATTTATTTAAAAATTTAAAAACTAAAGGAATATACTATACTATTCTCCAATGGATTCCTGGACAGTGTGGAATCTAGGGAAACAACCAGGCAGATATGTTGGCAAAAACGGCTCCAAAGTGCAACAGTCGATGGCCAATGAAACATCTTTCCACATTGCAAAACTTTCTATCAAGAGGTCCCTGAATTTGGAGTTCCATAAAGATCTTTCGAATACAATCGCCGCAAAGGACTGGAAACATCTAGTAAAGTCAGATGTTTCCAGTTCTTCAGATTGGCCACGCCGTGAAGCATTGATTACAGGACATGGTTCCTTGGCGGAGCACCTTTTCCGTATTGGTGTCCTGTCTACTCCAAACTGTCCGCTTTGTGGAGGAGATGAGACTATAAACAGACAACACATTCAGCGATGCAAAGCTCTTTGTGGGGTCACTGAGACGGAGCGCTAGTGGGAAGCAAGATTCCGTATGAGATAATAACAATATACATTGTATTCTTTCCATTTATATATCAAATTCCTTGCCATTGGAAAAAAATAAAAAAAAGATGATGCAAATTTATATCTAGTACTAAATATTTTCTATGTAAAACAGTTAGAATTATAAATCATTTAACACATTTTCTTTGATTATTCTATTTGTTTTAATCGGAATTATATAAATAAGTGAATCTCCTTTTAAAATTGCAGGACGTCCTTCATCCAGGGCCGTGTTTAGGAAGTTTCAGACTCTGATCAAAATATATAGTTCAAGCTGTATTAAAAAATTTTATAATTAGTGTTAAATACACAAACTTTATATACACGCATATACTTACAGGTACTTAAAGAACTACATAAGTATGGTATAAGTAATACAACAAAATAAACTTAGCGTTTTTTATCAATTCATTACTTACGTTTGCTCACGGAAGACTGTGGTCCTTCTATATATTTTATTTGTATTAATCTTTTATGAACTTTCCTGAGAATATTTAAAGATTTTGTTTGAGTTTCAATTAACCTTAATAAATTAAATTTCAGTTTAACGAATTTTGAGAGATAAATGGAATTAATTAAAATTTAATTAAATTTTGAATATTGTTATTAATTTTTATTTATATATTTTATACATTCCTATAAATTACTTCCACTTTACAATAGCGATACCAAATCCCGTTGTAACAGCTAAAAATAAACCTCCTAAAAACCTTAGGCTTGAGGCATTTAACCCACCTGGTACCTCTTCTGCTCTGATCTACCTTCAACTCAAATGCTTCATAGGAGGAATCTTTTTATTTTCAGTATCATACGAAAATATAAATTTTTAAAGTAAAAAATACGCCGTGAAATTAACGGTATAGATACTTATAATTATTGAATTTGGATTGTAAACAACTGATACTTTTTTCAGCAACTTTATTTCAGCGAAAACATCAACACCAATTAAGTACATATAAATACACTGATTTAAATAGTCAAAAATTTGGTTCATGCCTAATCGGATAGCGCAGACAAAACCGGAATCTGACAAAGCCCACGCCACTCAGGTGACACCATACAACTAAAGATTTCTGTGTTAAAGACAAGTAACACAAGGGGACATCAAAGTACGAATAGTCGCGATGAAAAGCACAAACAAAATCCAGGAATTATTTACATAAAATTTGAATTACAAAGGAATTCCCAAATCAAGGAACTATATTTGGATTAGGAATCTGTTAATTTGAATCAATTGGTAATTGGTTTCATAAATTTGGTCCTGAGAAATTTAATTTACAACTACCCAGTTCCAGATCAGAAAACTAGAATCTATGGTTATTCCTAGTTGATGAAGGATAATTTTGCATTGGTAATTGAAAAGTAACAGGGATGTTTAATGTCATATCTTTTTGTTTTTTAAACATCAATAGAAAGATTTTGTAATTCACATGACGATAAAAGGTTAATAAATTCAATTTTTTGCGATTTCATGGATGTATAGTGGCTGGATCTTTATGATTAATAATATTGAAGAATCTATTTTGGAATGACTGAATTCTTCCTGAAATTATATCTAAATTTTAAAGAAGTTTTAAGAAAGAAATCATCTTTGGACTTCAAATTCTGAAGACATGCAAATTTGGTTGACTGAAAGTTATATATTGTTTAAAGTAGCGGTTCTTCAACTGTTATCCGCGGACCCACAGGGGTCTGCGGGACCCAATCAGGGGGGGTCCGCAAGACCCTCCCAGTGTTCCACAAAGATTCGAAAAAATACCGAAACAAGAGCAATTACTCTTTAATGCTAAGAATAAATTATGAGGGAACGAAAAATTCCTTCATTAAAAGGTGAAAATTAGTGATGAAACACTAGAAATAAATACATATGATGCAAATTCCAGGCTTTAAACTTTGAATTATTTCTTATTGGCCCGCAAGGACACGTCATCTCTGAAAAGTGTCCAAGGGTTCGGAAAGTAAAACAATCACTGGTTTAGAGAGTAGGCATCGCTATATTTTTTAGATTAGTAACCTAAGGATTACATCGTCTGCATACAGCTCATTGTATCGGTTTTGCTGCTTCCAATATCGGGCATTTGCTTGATAGTTGATTCAAGCAATTTTCCTGCATGGCAGACTATAATGGTTTCCTCCCTTTACATGCAACAGAATTACCGAGAAACGTTCTCGTGGACTTTTCTTTTTCATAAATGAGACATTAACCAGAGAAACGCACGACAGCACGCAATCCTGTGATTATTTTTGTTAGTCTTTGAATGATCAATACACTATATAGTCATACAACTATTTTATAGTGAAAGACATTGAACGAAACATTAAAATAATGAAGATAATTGAAATCCACATGAAATTCATTTCATTTCAGTTTCATTAAATCCACCCTCTTACTTACTTGTTTCCTAATGAGCTTCTGTCGTTCTAATTTAGTATTTAAGTGCACTTTACATCTCACCATTCGATGATCACTTCCAGTATTAAATCTGTTCAGTACACTGCAATCTTCAATAATTGATTTCTTGTTTGCCAGGATATAGTCAATTTCACTAGTTCCCCCATTTGGGTGTTTCCATGTCCATTTTCTTTGCGGTTTCTTCTTAAAAAATGAATTCATGATGCTAAGGTTTTCAGCTTCTGCAAATTCGATGAGTTGATCGCCACGTTCATTCCTTTCCCCATATCCGTATTTACCAACCGATGTCTCTCCTTGTTCCTGTTGTCCAATTCTTGCATTGAAATCCCCCATGATGAGCTTGATATGTTGTTTCCCCTTGGTATGTAGCTGTTTGATTTCTTCATAAAATTCTTCAACCTCTTCGTCGGTATGGCTTGATGTTGGTGCATATACCTGTACTATTTGAAGTTGGTATCGCTGGGTTAGTTGAACAACGAGCCTCGCTGCTCGATCTGATGTACTTTCAACTTCCAGAAGACAGTCTTTAATTCTTTTGTTGATTAAGAAGCCAACACCACTTGTTCTTCCAGTTTCCGTTCCTCTATAATAAAACAAATGTCCACTTTTAAGTTCCACCAACTCTTCACCTTTTCTTCTAACTTCACTGAGTCCTACAATGTCCCATTTGATCTTGTCAAGTTCTTCTTCCAATTCCTGAAGTTTTGCTTCAGAAGCAAGGGATCGTCCATTAAACGTAGCCAAGGTCAATAACAAACGGCAGCCTGGGCCATTCCAGTGATTCTTAGCACCCCCTGCTTTCATGCCACACTGACCGCTGCCTTGATCAGGAGCACTCCAGCACCTGGAGACTAGGGGCCATGGTTTCTGGTGTGTCAACATAATGGAGGAATTAGCCATAATTTCACCACGCTGGCTAGACGGGTTGGTGAATTAGCCCTCCCCTTCCGCCTTTCTATCCGTGCAGCAAATATTAATTTGCCACATAAATAGAAAGCTCAGCCTGCACCACTTGAAGGCGGGGTAGGACACTAGGTTACTGGCCTGGCCGGTTCCACACATCGTCACATACGTTCAGCGTGTGGGTCTCCTTCCAGTTAGATACCAGCAACCCTTTTGCAGGCCATATATATATATATATATATGTGTGTGTGTGTGTATATACAGTAAAACCACCCAGCAATGATATCTGGTATAACGATAAATCCCGCTAAAACGATAATATTTCTCGGTTCGTATAGTAGTGTTTTAGAGAGATTTTACTGCATTTCCGATTATTTTTTCATTAAAATCGCAACCCTCTCTTTATTTTAACTTTAATGTTTCATTTTATTTATTTAATTTTTATTCTTTATGTTTGCTTTCTTCCATTAAACATTTAATAACGAATATCATTACAAATAATATTATATTTAATTTGCTAGCTTGTAATATTGTAAATTTAATGAGTTCGAAGAATATGCTAAATAGCTATGATATGCGCTCATTGAAACATCTGCCATATTACACGTCTCAATAATTTGTATTTACACACGTGTAAAAAGTAAAACCACCAATTGGACTAAAAAATTGTCAAGTCGCCGAAAGCAATTTTAAAACTTTTTTTTTCCAGTTACTGCCAAGATAAAAAGTCGTCATTTTCTTTTGTCTATATGCATCGAAAAAGTCACTTCAAAGGCCGAAATAACAGAAATTTTTCTTTTGAAATTTTCTTTAGGTTTGAAGAAACGTAATTCATTGGTCACTGCTTTATAACAAAAGAATAAAAGAGCGTTTTCAAATAATAAATTCTTTTTTAAAAAAAAGTTTAAATAATGGATGGTTTAATAAAAAAGAAACAAAGACACACAATAGCTGGTCTTGGTAACAAAACGATTAACTAAAATGCTTTACAAATTTCCAAAATATTTGGCTATGAGCTAACGGGTAAATATACCAAACTCAGTTATAAAATCATCTAGGGAAAAGCAAAAGCAAAACGACTGGTAAAAAAAAGTAGTTTCTTTAATATTAATTCTTCTTTTATTAAAAGAAAATTAGCAAACTTTAATAAAAAAAAAGTAATTTGAATGAAAGTAATTTTATCTTTTCGGCTGAAGCGACACTTTTAAAATTAGCATTTTTTTTTTCAAATTTGGGCTTCATTAACGTTTGAGTGCAGGCTTCATCGCTGGGATATTATTTCTTTTGAGATGGGGGGTTTTTTTTTTTTGCCCAACCTAACCATTTGTATAATTTTCTAATTAAGCAGAAGTAAATACATCTGCAATTACTGGAATGGAAATGAGCGATTAGATCATGGAAATGATCGCCAATAATTATTCTAAATTTTCCTTTTTCCTTAAATTTAAAAATTTACATCTCCACTGTAACACGCAAACACAGGTATGCGTAACTTGTCAAGCAATTTTTTTAATAAGTAAATTCGAGATATTGTGTGATCGTTGAATTTACATTTTTTTTCCTATTCGTGCGATCTTCCATCAAGAAATCATATTTGTTCATCTGCTTGGAAAAAGTTCGTATTTTTATCCTTTTTTTTTTTCACCGATCGAATTCTTCATTTCCAGTTCCTTTAACGTCTCTTTCTTCCTATTCTCTGCTCTGGTAGAAATTGATTTTATCTTTTTTTGTCAGTTTTGTTGTCCTCTTGAAATTAATCATGGATGTTTGGCAAACTGTAAAGAGGAGATCTGCCTTTTTTTTCCCCCTAAGTATCTCTATTTTGACATTTTCGCAATTTCTGCTTTTTGACTCAGCGCTTTAGATTTCGCTTTCCAGCTCAACGAACCTAAAATGCAATTTATAATCCAACATGTTGATGGCGATATTAAAAGTTTTCCGAAATTTTTTAATATCTGATCCGGTATCTAATGAAACTAGTAAATTTCAAAATATTGAAATGCCAGCAATACTATTCGTTTACTTTATCCAATGGGTTATAAAGTAGCTCGGCTAATCATCTGATGCTCAACTGTGACATAAAGCTGGTCGATTGATGAAGTACTATGCGAATCTTACTTTTATTTACTCAAACATGGTTGAATGTAGCTCAGTAAGTAGTTCGATTCCAAGAAACTGCGTAAAATTTGAGAACACCTAATGTAAATTTAGAATGTGGGTGCCAAACTTTAAATTGATTAAACACTCCATAACAACAAATTTGTTAGTAAACGTAAATAGATCGGTTTCCTAACGAGCGAATATCCATGGTAACAGGAAACCAAAATAATTTTTGAGAAATTAAATGTGTGTGACCGTAAATCCCACTGCATTTGTAGTTCCATTTGTATAAAAATTAAAAATTCAAAGGTTACAAAATAGTTCTTACACTGGCGGACGCATGGGGGGATTGATGGTGTTATAACACCCCCCCCCATTGCGATGAAATTTTGCATATATGCGTATGAATATATTGATTTGTAGCTCTGCAATGTACCCCCAACCATTCACCCTTATGAACTCTAAGTACGCTTATAAGTTCTTGTAAAATAATAGTTAATTCTAACTGAGCCATATCTTTAAGAATCTTTTTTACTAGTATTACAACGTTAAAACCTAAAGACAAAAAATTAACCTTACATTTTCAAATTTCTAATCATTTGCAATTCTAATGAAATTTGCATGTCCTAATAATCATTACATTGGGGCTGATTTTCCATTTCTTATGATTCATACTAGGACCTCCATTTTTGTTACTTATAATAATAGAACAAGAAAATTTTCCACACGCAAAAGCGGGACTCGAACTAGTGAACTCCGAATTACCATTCTAGTACCTGACCGCCAGAAAAATATAAGAAAGTACATTAGAAGGCATTTTCAGCATCAATATTAATGCTAAGTGAAAAATAAAAAAAAATCTCCTAACTTGAAGTATTTATTCAACACTCTCATCCATATAAGCATATTCTTTTATTAAGAAGAACTGCTACATTTATAACGAGTCCATTTATGTGAATGCAAGGTCTTTTTTCCTTTTACAAAATCCATCTTACATTCCCTAAGTGCTTATTTTATGTCTCTTACTTTTGGGTTTCATTAGAAATTCCTTAGCAACGTTCTTATCAATCATTTTCTGCCACTTTATCCGCGTTAACGAAAGTACGTTCTTTACTTCACTCAGATTGAATGCAATCACAGCCACCAAATTACTATTGTCGATTTCATTAGATTTGAATATGTGAAAACGAACTGCTTGATTTTGATCGAAATAGTAAATCTTTCCAGATAATAATAAGGATGTTGGGTCCAGAGATTTTCGGGTATCTACTTCCGAAACTTAATTACGAATACAGTTTAGTAGCGAGATTTCGATTTAAATTTTAGCAATATTTGGAAACGAATATATTAATTTGTTGTATTACATTTGTTTAATTCAAATACATTGATATTGTTAAAAATTTGAAGACCTCTATGGCAAATTTAAAATTTTAATAAACAAATTGAGACTTTAAAATTTCCCTTCTTATTTGAATCATTTCCTTGTTAAATACAGTATACGTAATAATTCTCTGTTACAAAGGCATCCATTAACGTTTGAGAAAGAGAATTTTGATTGTATTCAATCAATATCAGTATATATTTATAGAGCCGAGATACGCAAGCATACCTATTCAGATACTGTAACCTCTCCTCCACATAGGCTAATATAAATAAGCAACATATTAGTGAATTGACATAAAAGGTGACAGAGGAAAAGGTAAATATAAGAACAGCCTGTCTAGTCTTGGGCCCCATGTTTCTATATTTAGCAAGAAAACTGCAATATTCAGCTGAATCAAGCATAAAACGGACACGAAGGTCATTGAAAGGAACATATAATATAACCCGAATGTTATTTAAAATAAATTCATCAATTAGCCAATATTTTTTTTGCTATAGCTATTTTTTTTTATCCTACAGCTACGAGGGGGGACACTAATAGTTCGGTATATATATATGTACTGTTCATGAGTGCTGACATACAAAAGACAGAGACTTCGTATAGCTTGGACGAAATATATCCTAATGAAGCAGTATTCAAATTATTTAGACATGGAAAACCATGAAAAAATATTTATAAAAATTATACAATCATAAGAAAAACCTAAAATTTCCAAATTACAGAAAAATGCTAAAATCCGAGCCGCCAAAGAATTGCTGCCTTAATTATAACCCCTCAACTCATAGCGTCCATTTAGGCTTTTCATTTTCTTGCGAATAAGTTCCTCTAATTATTTCAATTTATGCCGGCCATTTCGAATGCATTTGCTGTATGGTGATTTTAAAAAATTGTCAACATGACGAAAGTTCCTTAAAGAAAAAACATACTTTGACAAAAGTGACTTGTCAAAAGGATCGAAAATAACCTCTTTCAATGATGGTCATAGTTTCATGTAAACGACAAAGAGTAGTGTGACGATGACAAGTAAATTGGATTTAATGTAATCATCATTTATTAGAAAAATGGGATGAAATTAATGTGGTACTCAACTTCAAGTACGTTTTCCATTAATAAAGATCCTTTGGAACAAAAAGGATTACGTACATATTAACAAAGGGAAATGCTTGCTTTCAGAAGTTTTTTCTTCCATCGAGTGTTGCCCTTAATAATGAAGCAATTTAATGAACGGAACAAGCAAAAATTGTGTAGTGATTGAGAAGGAGGATAATTAATTTTGCTAGTGAATGTCTTACTCTATCATCATCTCATGATGTGTTTTACCAGGTAAATACGCTATTTACAAATCCAAAAAACTCAACTTTGTGAAGGAATAACTCCATTATACGTAAATGCAAAATAAAATGCGAATTTGCCGTAAACGAAAGAATAATCGATATAAAGTTGTATTTCTGAAAATGTATAAATCATCGTTTCTGTGCTTCATTTGCATTGAAAGTACGATATGGCTTCATAGCGTGCAAGCCCTAAAGTATACGTACTACATATGTAAAAGCACGTTGGGATTTCGAGCAATTTTTACGCAATACCATATTCATTGCCTATTGTGTCATTCATATCTTTTTGGCTTAAACATAGAAGTTTCTAAAATGCATATATGTTAAAATGAATGTAAATCGACTTGAAACAACTTCCAGAATATTTTTTCGGATATCCAGAAATATGGTTTTATAAACAGAAACTTTTGGGTAAATGCGTTTGCTTGAATTTATCTTCTTTGTTTGTAATTTTTTTAGGGGACTATCATTTCTGTACACACTTATTTTTGTCTTCTCACTTCTATACAATCCTCTAAAAATACTTACACACATATTAAAACGCAAAGCTAATTAAAATAACGTAATAGCAAACGAAATTGGAAATGCGTATGTTGACATTCATCAATTTCATTACGAAATCCTCCGTTATTACGCTAATATGCGATATTTACAATTAATTATTGTGTGTTATAGTTTATTTTCTTGCTTGTAAACTAACGAAACTCGCATTGCAGGGTCAGAGCAAACAGTACTGTTGTAAAGCGGAGACAAAAGAAATAATATGCTCCCTAGATCTGGGCTGCACACATCATTTTAGGTGAATACCTTCGCCCTGATTACTAAATTTATGGTAAAAATATAAAATTTCCAAAAAAGTTTACAATAGCGCGAAGTAACGTTTTCCAGGAAGAACTTTTACACCATTTTAATCAAGATTATATCCTCTCCGACTCTCAGGCGTGTCTTGTAAGAACAGTTGTCACCTTGTCCTTCTCCACAATGTAATATGATACTCATTTTTTCGCTTACAATCAGTTCTGCCAGTCTCACTAATATATGCTTTACCATAAACTTTACACGATATTTAGTAAATTGTTCTCGTCAATTTTACCCGCTAGAACTCTTTTGTTTTTACTTAAAATAGCGATTCATGTAAGCAGGGGCCGACTATGACTATAGCGGCCCCGGCGCAACTTGCCTTGGGGGCCCCGACACGCGTATACAAATTGAATATAGATCAGAGAAATGTAGGCACCCCTATTACCCTTTGAAAATATAGGTAAGAATATGCTTTCTTATCCCACTTTCACGCCAACGTCAGATGTCCGAGAATTCACTTGTATATATGAAGTTGTGAAAGTTTTGGTAAAAGTAGCAAACAGCGTTTGGCATTGGAGAACCAATTTCGTGTTTTTGGAAACACTGCAGCTCACACCTACGACATTCGTGATCATTTGAAAAAAATACAATGCTACTGTTTTATCAAGATGTAAACAGACAAGAGATAAAATTGGTTGCGAAAAAATGGGCAATAAAAATAACACACCCTAAAAATATATAATCTCCAAAATTTTAAAGCCATTTTATGATAAAAAGTAGCCAAATTACAACACAGTTAAGTTGTGAAATTGCAAGACCAGCAACAATGAAAAAGAGCTAAGTTTAGTTATTCTCAAAGCTGCAGCTGTAGTTAAAATTGCTGTATTGTGGGTGCCAGCTATGATTTCGCTAGATTCGTTGCGGATCGTAAATCTGAAGAAGGAAGGAAAAAATTATTTTTTTGATTTAATTTACTATTTTATCACATTAAATACAATTGTCGAATACAATGTTGATATACAATGTTGGAGATACAATGAGGCCCCGCTTTCCGTGGGGTACAGGCCCTTGCCATTATCTGACTATGTAAGGTAAAGGGAGATTTTTTAATAAATTTTAATATAAGTTTTCCTCAGAAAACGTACAATTACAACACACACAATCTGAACACGAACAACCAGAACATGCACAATCAAAGGGGAAAAAAAGTTAAACACGAGTGCATGATTATACAGAAAATTAAAGTAAGTGCAAATTCAGAAAACTAGAGTATAAATGCAAGGCGCCTGCAGTGCTCACATCTGGGGGAGATCTTAGGGGTCGTTCCCCTCCCCCACCCGAGAAACTAAATTTGTAATAACGTGAGTAACCACAGCAAAAAGAATCTGTTCACTTCGCAGTATACCTATTAAGAATAGGAGATTAAGAAATAAGATCTGTTAAGAATAGGAGATTAAGAAATAAGATCTATTAAGAATAGGAGATTAAGAAATAAGATCTATTAAGAATAGGAGATTAAGAAATAAGATCTATTAAGAATAGGAGATTAAGAAATAAGATCTATTAAGAATAGGAGATTAAGAAATAAGATCTATTAAGAATAGGAGATTAAGAAATAAGATCTATTAAGAATAGGAGATTAAGAAATAAGATCTATTAAGAATAGGAGATTAAGAAATAAGATCTATTAAGAATAGGAGATTAAGAAATAAGATCTATTAAGAATAGGAGATTAAGAAATAAGATCTATTAAGAATAGGAGATTAAGAAATAAGATCTATTAAGAATAGGAGATTAAGAAATAAGATCTATTAAGAATAGGAGATTAAGAAATAAGATCTATTAAGAATAGGAGATTAAGAAATAAGATCCATTAAGAAATAGGATCACAACTGATGAAATATGCATGCATATTACAAAATGAAATGAAAATATTAAAATGCATTCTGTAGTATATTATCAGTTTCAGTCAGAAACATATCGCCCAACGCTACAATATTCTTGGTTCCAATGCAATTACACAGATACTAAACCGACAAAATGGACTAACGTTGAGAAAACATCTTTCGATGTTGGTGATTTCAATCGAAAAATCGACAACTGTACAAAACGTTCATTTTTGAGGTGCACACATTGTCATGAACCGCTATGTTTTAACCATTTCTACATTCAATATCATTACTGTTATTAATTTACTTCAAAAAATTCCAACTTATACAAGTTTGGATTATTGAAGTTGAGTATTTACTTCTTTACATTATTTTTCTATTTCAGCTAAAAGTCGCCAAATATGGCCCTATTTTATAATTTTGAGTACTTATAAAAATGAAATTATAAGTTTAGCAGAAAATTAACTTCATATTCGGGATAAGGAGGCCAAGATCTTTAAAATGCACTAGGTCTCGTAGCGAAGTGCAAAGGACACCAAAAGTAGTTTCCTTTTGAGTGCAGCTTCGAACTGCTCTTTTCCAGTATGCATATATATCTAGTATGCATATATTTCTAGTATGCATATATATCCAAAGGGATCTTCTAAATAATTTTAATAGTAAACCGAAGAAATTTTTCTAAAAGCAAGATCAACCAATATTTTAACTAGTAATTTCTCATCGATTACTCTAGCTAAAATATATCTGAACATATCGACTTACATTTTCGAATAGTTCTAATGAAGCTCATTTTTCCATCTCGAGTTTTTCGATCACTCTCTGCGATTTCGTCTTTTTTGTATGGAAGTGCAGGCACAAAACGAAAGTATCTAACGAAGATTTTTCTTCATGCTCGCATGTTTTTTAAATGATGGAAATCTCAAGTTTTATTCTGACTCAGGAAAAATAAAACCAGACACTTTAAGATTTAAAATTTTTCAAGACATCTTAAACCAGAATATACTTTATATTTTCTTGTATGTTAACATAATTTCTTGTTATACCTATTATTATTTCTTTATTGTGTCTATAACTTATTAATTTCCTCCTTTTAATTAATTTTTCAAATATAGTTCTATAACGATTAGGATTTTATTAGTCAAAAATGTTTTAAAAGAAAATAGTCAATTTTATACTCTACACTTCTTGCTATATATATATATATATATATAGGGTGCCCGCGAATAGATGTTGCAACGTGTTTGAGGAGTAGTAAGTGATGTCATTTTGATGTCAAAATCGTTCACAGTTTTTCAAAATAAAACATAATATAGTGTAAAATAGTAATAGCAGTATACACATAGTAGTAATACAAGTAGTATACAATAGTATACAATACAAGTAGTAATAGTAGCATACTACAGTTGAGTTTCGAAAGATCGAGGTTCCGCTAAATTCGAGGCGATGAAATTTATATAATTTAATTTTCAGAACTCTTTCCTAGAAATTTTTCTTTAACAAAAATACGAGGAATTTCAGTTTTAAAAAAATTGACAATTTATTTCAATTATAAAATCTTTTGTTCATCATTATTAAAGAAACATTAAGTATTTTGTGAAATGTTTTCAAATGCAGAGCCGTGTCTGGCATAGGTGCAAAAAGTGTTCGACATTTGGGCGGTAAATTTTGGATACTACCCCAAACCATTCATTATATTAATTTTTAATCTCTCAATTAAAAAAGACGTTGGCGACTTTTGTTTCATATTATAAAAATAAAAATTAAAAAATATATCTCTATTGCATATGATAATTGTTTTAAATTATGCATATATTAAATATATAAAAATAAACACTCCACATGTCAAATTCTATAAATGAAATAATATTAAATGAATATGGGTGGCGAGACATTGTTTTTACTTCGGGGGGCGGCCAACAATGCAAGAATGTCCCTGTTCAAATGAAATACCATTTTATGCATTTTTTATAGTATTTCGGAAAACCCGAATTTTCATCAATCCTAATTGGTAAAATAAAATCTTTTTTTTTCATTCGCCCTGAAATTGCGATAGAAATAACGTATAGAGTATTTAACACTGTGATCATGACCAACACGCAAAAGAAGCCCTATTTTCTGAGCAGACGGCGTGCAAATCATTTAATTCAATCGAAAACTAGGTTAAATCGGTCTCTCTTTCTCTCTCTATAGTATTGTTTGAAAGGGTAAAAAAATAACGACTTTATTTTTGTTCCTTATCCCGAATGCATGAACCATTTTAATTTTATTTTTTCGCAGAAATATTTTATTTTTTATACTGTTTAAAATTATATATCACAAGACAATGGGAATCATATGAAAATTCAAAGTTGGGGTGCCTGGAGATCGGGGGGGTTGGAGGGGGTTTAACAAAAAAATTCTTTTGTATTAATTTGAACTTACCCATGGAAATAAAAATTTACTGTTTTTTATTGTTGTTGTTTTTCAAATTTCTACTCAACTCTTATTAACAGATGTACACACGGTGGATTTTTTTTTCAAAGAGTATTTATTTAACATGCACCATAAAATATTACATGTTTTGATTTCTTCGTTTAAGACATACATGTTACAGAATTAGTAAAGTTTACGTCCTATATATACACACATCCAAATATGTACAAGGTATGTACAAAAACAACAACAATCAATTGGAGTAAGAATGATCAATGGGAAGCGCAAGAAAAAATTAAATTTGCATGATGTCCAAACTCTTAGCGAAAGCTAAAAAGTCGCCAAAATAACGTTCCGAGATAGGTTCATTTAATTCTACTTTCCATAGTTCACCGTGGGCAACTGTTTTCTTGAGTAGGCCAATTCTAGCTGCTTCCAGAGTTGGGCAGCGTAGTATGACATGATCCACGGTTTGTTCAACAGTTCCATCACAGGAGCATGCTGACGATTCTCGAATGCCAAAACGTCGAAAGTACTGACCGAATCTTCC
This sequence comes from Dysdera silvatica, assembly GCA_006491805.2. Classification (NCBI taxonomy): domain Eukaryota; kingdom Metazoa; phylum Arthropoda; class Arachnida; order Araneae; family Dysderidae; genus Dysdera; species Dysdera silvatica. Next base: position 77,792,011 of record QLNU02015003.1, read on the forward strand.
ATGTCCTGTTAGGAGTTGCGTTAGCTGATATGTGATTTTTAAGTGATTTGCGTTTAACCTATCTTTGACGGAAGGGAAAAATCTTTTTGTGAGGCTTCCGTTCTCAGTTTGTTGCCAATGATCCTCCCATTTGCTGGATAATGAATCTTTGATCATATTTTTTATTTCTATGACAGGGACTTTTTCATATATTAATGGTAGGTCGTCTGATTGGGCTGCCAGCTTGGCCAATGCATCCATTTTTTCGTTACCTCCAGTTCCGTTGTGACTTTTCACCCATTTCAGTTTTATTTTCCAGTTTTTTAGATGCAATTTATATAGAAGATGCCGTGTATTCTCCGTAATGGGAAAATGGCAATTGTAATTTTTAATTGAGTCGATTGTAATCTGAATGTCTGTGAAAATAATGGCCGTTTTTGTGGAATCACTACATACATAGTCTTCCAGTTTTTTTAAGGCTTTTTCAATTGCTATTGCTTCCGCTTGGTTATTGGAACAAAGAGGGTGAAGCCTGAAACTTCGTTTAGTGACTTCGTGACTATTTTTGTAAATTATGTAAGCACATCCAACGCAGTTATTAATTTTACTTCCATCTGTAAATACTTAGAATCCATATTTGATATCATTCGTATCAAATATGTTAATCATTTTACCAGGATGCAGCCAGTTGTCGAGGGGGAATTGATAAATCGTGACTCTGTGTTTTTCTAACTTCTTTCACGTAGCGATAAGTTTCTGATGTTCCTTTAATTTTTAAACAAATCGGAGTAATTCCCGCCAACAGACAGGAAACGTTGTAGGACATAATGTGGAAACCTCTGATTATCCGAATGGAGATGCTTCTCTGAACTGATTTCAGTTTCCTTTGGCTATATAATTTATCTAAAGCTGGGGCCCATGCAGGTATCGCGTAGGTCATCAAGGGAACAATAGCACCTTCATAGATAATTTTTAATGCTGGTGATCCTATTCCCCAGGAGACCTTAGCCATTTTTGATAATGAATTAATTATTTTCAGAGCTTTATTGCAAATATCATTGACGTGGAGGTTCCAATTCAAATTACTGTCAAAATGTACACCGAGATACGTTAGATCATTAACTATTTCAAGTTTCTTGCCATCCATGAAAACCGATACAGAGTGGTTTATTCTTTTACGTGTGAAGTGAATGGCTTCTGATTTATTTTCATTGAAAATAACTTTGTTGTTGGAATTTGATTTAAGCAAATATTTCTAATCATTTCTAATTCTAACCCAGTTTTCGCTGTAATTAGAAGTAGGAGATCGTCAGAAAATGCAATTAGTTCTACACCGGTAGGATAAGTCAACTTCAATACAGAATCAAAGAAAATGTTCCAAAATCCTGGTCCGCAACATGATCCCTGCGGACATCCCTTGGTAACCCTTTTGCTGACAGAGATTGTTGTCGTGTCAAGAGTTGCGATTCTATCGCTAAAATAACTTTTGGCCAGCTGGAAAAAATTTTTCGGGCATCGGAAAGTACACAGTTGCTTTAATATTGCGGGCCACCATGCTGTGTCTGAAGCTCCCTTCACATCCAAAGAAACCATTAAAACTTCATTTTTATTTGATATGTTTGTTTGAATAAACTCTTTTACCCTATAAACAGCATCGGTGGTAAATTTTTGAGCTGTGAATCCATATTGGTTCTCACTTAAGCGCTTCTCTCTGTTTAAAAAATACATAATCCTGTTAATCATTAGCTTTTCTAGTAGTTTACCGCTGAGAGGAAGCAAACTTATGGGGCGATATTTTGAGGCATCGTCGGAAGTTTCCTTGCCAGGTTTTTCGAAATACCTAATGACAGATTGCTTACAGATATTTGGAAATTTGCCTCTATTTGGGCATTCATTAAAGAGAGCGAAATTTAAGGACAAATTCGATAGTTTTACTAAGGATATCGCTACAAATTCCATCGCTGCCGAGGGATTTTTTTGAGTTAATCTCTCATCGAAGTAATTTTACACAAGGTAAATTTTAAATTTATTTTCTGTGTCTACATCGTTGTTCACCAATTACCTACAGTACTCATGATAGTTTGCATTAGCTTCGTTCCCATCATTAGGTACGAAATGGTCCATAATGACGTCAACGGTATCTTTTAGGTTATTTGTATAATCGCCGTTCGAATTCTTAATTGTGTGTAAGTTTGTTTGAGGATTAATTTTGTTGGAGACTATTTTGTATAATATGTTCCATGTTTGTGCTGCTATTGTGGAGGAGCAAAATTCTCTCCAAGATTGTAATTTTGAGATTTTAATTTTATCCAAGTATTGTTTTTTCCAGTCAAAGTAATCCTTTTTTCTCGCATCTCGCAAATTAGTATTATTGTAAATTCGTTGAAGTTTTCTTCTTTTTGCAAAGAGAGAGAGAGAGCGTGTGTGTGTAATAAATATTACATGCATATACTTTAAGCTTCTATTTCTATACTAATGTGTGTTTCGAATACATTTATATTACTTTCTGCTACGTGCAATATCCTTTCGGATTTAAATTCGTAAAATTCTTTAAGTCTTGTCTGACGCGCACAACAACGCCGATTTTAATTTGAAACGATCTAGAACTGAAAATGGAAGAACTCCCTGTCCGGCCGCGTCTATCAATTTTTAGCATTTCAAATATCGCCATTACGGATTGCCCTTCTTCCTTAGATCAAGGACACACACGCGCGGAAAAAAAAATATACGTTAATCACGAAAATCTCTAATTGGCCGACAGTTCGCGCCAAATCTGTATGTAGCCGTTGGATGTGACGTAACGAGCATATTCGCGGGAAAAAGTGTGAAGAAGCGTCGGAGCTTTCAGGGAGGCCAGACGTCAAAATGGCCAACCTCTAAATTAATATTCCTCTTATTATTACGTTACCATTGTAACCAAGATTCGTATCAAGTTAGCAGTACGCTAATATTGAAGCAAAGTGCTTTAAATAAATATATTAAATAAAATCAGAAGCAATTATTTCTGTACGAATAATTTCCACTGGCGACATACTGGCAAGCCGCTATTCGAAGTCTTGAACTGCCTAATATAACAGCCAAGAAAGCCCACATAGCCTTGCCGCCGTACATCATTTCCCTTTGTTTAATTTTGTTGAGTTTACAGAAAAGAAGGCGTTTAAAGTTGAATCTTGCCCGAACATTCCAAGTCTAATTAAGGAAACTGGAATGTCCGACTTCCATCCAATTGATGATGAAAAATTTTCCGTTCTCCAAGAGCAGCGATAAAAGCAAGAACTTTCACTTCCAATTTAAATCGCATTTATCAAACGAAAAGCAGACGATATACCAGTCTAAAGAACAGAGTAGGAAAAAATTTTGCCTTAATCTAACTGGTTGCTACTTTCTTTTGAACTGGTAAAACAATCGCTGATTGGCCAAACGAAAATAAAGTCCGGAAGAAGGAGACGCGTCACCATCGGTAAAAAGTATCAACAATCAAATATCAACAAATATCAACCAACACTATCACGCCGGAGAATCAATCCGAGAAGGTTGTCGGGCTCACCACACCTGAGTCCAGGAAACGAAACCCAGGACTCCGTCCTACGTTAGCCCACCCACCACTTCGCCGGCTGGCCCCTCGGCCGCCAGAAACTCATTCTTCCCTCACAGCTCACCAACGAAATTCAAATTTGCCCGCCCATATCCAATCACAAACACCTGCACCCCCCACAATCACTTTTATCATTCCACCAAATTCTACCTACTCCATCACACTAAATTAACCGACTACAATATACCGCAGTTGTTAATATAATATAATATCCCACCTCACCAAATAATTACTTTTTTCTACCCCCACCAACTCGTGAGCACCGTTTGAAACTCTGCTCCCCTTGCCTCGTCCACTACTATCGCTAATACTAAAACACCACATCAATAGTCTGCCTTGGTAAATCCAAAACAAATATCAATAAAAATCAATTCGCCATCCGTAAACAACTTCTTCCCACCCTACACAACATTATCATTCACTCATTGGGGATATACGAATCTTTCGTAGGCGCCCCCTCTACATGTTTATCATCGGTAAAAAGTGTCCACCATGAATTTAAAATAATTGCCGTTGCGGTTAGAAAATAAAATGCATTCCGCAGTAAACACCTTCTCGAATTACTATCATAAGTGTGACTGAACACATGGTATATGGCCTGTCATAATAAAACTGTCATACTGTTTTCCCCATGGTATAAATATATTAAAATAAGTTCTTTTCATAATAATACAGTGGAACTTCTCAATAGTGGACACTGACAGGGAACGGAAAAGTGTACGTTTTTAAGAAGTGCCCATTATTGGGAAAAAAACAAAAATACGTAAAAATTTTCAGTTGAAATTTAACATTTATGAAGCTTGATTTAATTAACTATAGTAAATATATATACTAGCAGTACGTATTACGTTTATAAATAACACTCACCTTTTACAACGATCTCTCTGTTTAATTATCCATTTCATTTAATTGTACAGCATTACAAATTTATTTTGAAAAAAAGTCTGAAATTTTGGTTTGCTTTTTATACATTTTTACAATTTTCCCTTCCACGTGAATTCCTAATTCAGATGCGTTTTTTAGACTATCTGGATCATTCTCTTGTAAAAAATACCTTTTTAATTTACTAATGCATTAAATGGCTTCTTTCTTAGACACTATTTTCATAATATTTTCTTCGCTTTCAGCAATTTCTAGCTCCTTATCCAGTTCTGTATTGCAATCAATTAGGTCATCAACATCAGTGGATTGATTTTCAGTTGATAATTGTTCACCTATTAACGTGTAATCTTCATAAGATTCAAGGAAGATTTTCATAATGTCATCATCAACAGTTTCTGTAGTGGCTTTGTTGGTGATGGAAATTCCTGCTTTTATAAAACAAGGACCCATAGTTGCAGCTGTGATTTTTTACTGAAGAGCAAATCCACAATATTGCGTCTAAGATACTTACACTGCTTGAAAGAGAGCTTGGTGATTTAGTGTCTTCCATTTTTGCTAAAAGGTGTCTTACAATGCACTGACGGTAGTAAGTTTTGAAGCATTTAATTATGCCTTGGTCCAAGAGCTGGCCAACAGAAGTCGTGTTTGGAGGAAGAAAAATTAATTTGACATTTTCCAAAGCAATGTCAGGATGAGAAGAAGCATTATCTAAAATTAAAATCATTTTCTTTTTTTCCCTCTGCATTTTTCTATCAAAGCCTAACAACCACTCAATCATTAAATCTTTGTTCATCCGCGATTTTTTATTTGCCCGACATTGTACGTCCAATGCATTAACATTAACCCTTTAAAACATCGTGGTTTCATAGCTTTACCTATGATCAAAAGACTTTCAAATTCACCTATCATACTCACACACAATATAACAATTAGCCTTTCTTTGGAAATCTTTCCTCCACTGCATTTTTCGCCTTTGAGACTCATACTTTTGTATGGAAAAGCTCGAAAGAAGAGATCAGTTTCATCACAGTTGAAAATGTTCTTATCATCATAACCTTTGAAAAGATCCTTAACTTTCATTTTCCAGTCAAAAACAATTTCGTTGTCAACAGACGAGTTTTCACCGCATACATTTTTATAAGAAATAATGTGTCGGGCTCGAAATTTATCTAGCTAGCCACCCGAAGCCTTGAAATCAGAAAGTCCCTTTCTTTGAGCAGTTTCTAGTGCTTTCTCTAGAATTAAAGTTCCAGACAAAGGAATGCTCTTCAACCTAGCACGGCTAAACCATTCAAATGTTAAGGTATCCACAGCTAATCCTTCTGTTTTAGGGAAAGCTCTTTTGGTCTCTTGGTTACCATTTTCGGCCCAACATTTTAAAAGTTCATCATTCCGTTTTAAAATTCCACATACTTGAGTTTTCCCAATGCCCAACATTTCCGCTAAATCACGCGCACTTAATTTTTCAGCTTCTTTTAAATTTATAACATCGACTTTCTCTCTTAAGGATAAGCGTTTGCGTTTTGGCAACATTTTTTTCTCAAATGAAGACAGCGAACCCTACTGCAACCGGCATATGCAAATTCTAAAGGACTTCTGCAGAAAGTTGCATACGGACGTCGGTGTCACTTATGTTAGACTAGATTCTCACTTCTTCAATCTTAATGTTTTAAATGAGAGGTGGGGCAGGGGATTACTCTTATCTATTCAAAGACAGCGTTCTTGAAGGCGTCTGCTGCTTAGGAGAATGGTTATCTCTGAATCACAAATTTCTTGCAGTTGTTGTTCGACTTTATGGAAAGCAATTTTTTTTAAAACAGAACCTACCCACCCCCTTTTGTAAATTGGAAAAATGAAAAGTGTGCTTAGAAATGTTCTGCGCTCCCGCCCCGCCCCCCGCGGCGGCAGTCATTCATCGTGTTTTAACGATCTACAATATCTGTTTACAATGTAGAGTACAAGAATACATTTTTTGCATTGTCCGTTAATTTTAATTTTTTAGTGTCCGCGTCCGTTATTTAGAATGTCCGCTATTTAGAAGTAAAACGTCCATATGATTCAATGTAAATTTGCGGAGGAATTGAAAAGTGTCTGTTATTAAGAGATGTCCGCTATTCGGAACTGTCCATTAAGAGAAGTTTCACTGTATTATATTTTTTGTATCACTTTTACATTAGCCTTATTTTATTCAAATTAACAAATACGTTGGTATTAGTTTTCAATCTTATTAAATTTCTAAGTTCATTCAAAATGCGGGATAATTAAGTTTTCTTTAATAAGATGACAATTTTAAAGAATATTTTTCTTAACATAACTAATTACTTTCCTCAATATGAAAAAGTAAAAAGAACTCGAAATATCCACAAATCCCCGAAGTATGCAAAAGACAGTTCCCTTTCCAAAGAAATATTTCTTAGACTTTTAAGATTAATTTACGATTAAAGTAAAAAAGATCTGGTCCAGTAAATTACTTTCAATGTCATTGTTACAGATAGCCTGTCTTTAGCACCTTGCCAAATTTTGGATATTTTTAAGAGTATAGCAAACAGTGATTAACAGGTTCTGAAAAAATCGATTAAATTCAGGTTCTCTTGCTCTAGAGTCGTGCTTGAGAATTAAGCAAAACATAAAATACTGCAAAAAAACTAAAAATCTGATCACCTTTTTCAGTATCTTTTATCGTATTTCTAATTTAAAACTTCTCGTGGAATATTAATTACTTAAATTTTCCCCTTTCATGCTTTATAAAAATAGTTTGTCATCAGCTATTTTTATTTTTATTTTATGTTTTCGTTAGGAATTTAACGTTGGGAAATTTAAAATACATTAAAATAAAAATATAGAATGTATTTCGACTCAAGAACTGGATAATTATAAAATATATTTACCAATCTCTCTGTGCGCTAAAAAAATATTCTTACAAAATTTTGAATTATAAATATCTGTTAGTTTCTTGTTAAGCGAATGGTGTTAGGAAAATTGCTCCCAAGTAGCTAACTCTGCATTCCCATAAAAGTTTGGAAAGCGTCCGAATTGCTGTGGAATGAAATTAACCACTACTCCGAAAATAATGGCAAATTATTAAGTAGAAAATGGCAGCCACTCCAGAGCCTAATTTCACAAATGGTCGGAAAGAAACCTTTAAACGGGATTTACACTACATCACTTTTAGTGTACATCCCGAGTGAATTATTCTTATTTACATATTTTCATCCAGTTCTGTAGTTTCACTGCACTGTTCCTCTGTTTTATTGAAATGTTCTGCTTCATATCGTGTTCAAATTATTTTTATTTAACTTTTATATCTGCTACGATTAAACCAAGAATATTTAAATCAGTGAGAATGAGGAGCACGCTATTTCCCGCGTATTTGATTTGCTGTAATCGCTGCATTTGGTATTCAACAAGCGCTCGTTCTACTAGTATATTTCAAGAAACGATATCATATGCCTGCCTGTCTTGCCACTTAAGTGATATTATCATAAAATAACTGCCATGAAAATAGTTCAATAACAAACAAAAAAGTAAGAATTTTTGCACTGTAACAAGAATTTGATTAGCGGATGTGAAGTACCGAATAGTGAATGAGACAGAAACGAACGAACTCCGTTTGTTTACATTTTTCACTACGCACTTCACTCTGAATGAATCATCGGTTCAAGGAATGACTCTTTTATAAAAAGTTAGTAGGGGGTCAACTTCTTTCAACCTTCATCTTGGATGTACACTTTGGATGAAGCAAAAATGAAAAGCAATCTACACTTATTACTTTGGATGATTCTTCCAAGGTGAATATTGAAAGTGACAAGCGTAAATGAGGCTTTAGATGAGATTTGATGAGAGGAGCGAAGGTTGGATTCAATAAAATAATATAATCTACTGGCGAGGGAGGGGAGTAATAACACGCGATTAGAAGTTGGCGGTGGCAGGTCATGAAGCTGAAATCTAAATCTCTAAAAGTCATCTCCTACAGAACGAAAGTTCAATACCCAAAATGCATGATCAATACCCAAAACTGGTTGATTAATACCCAAAATTGAGTGATCAATACCCAAAACTGAGTGACCAACAATGCGTCTTCTTGCTTACAATGGATTCGTGTGTTATGCCTAATGATGTGGGTATTCCGAAAATTTTTCCAGTAGGGGAAAGTAGGGAAAAGTGGATATAGGAGGCAAAGCGGATCAGCTTAATGTTTAATAATCCAAACATAGGAGGCAACAGTGGTCAGTGCAAAAGTGTTGAAGGTGTGCGTAGGAATAAATTGCACTTATTTCAGCGCTAATGAAATACATGCGCAGCGAATAAAGTAAGAAAACCTATTTTTCGATCGTTCGCTAAAAGTTTTGCAAGTTAGTGAAGTGTCAATATAATAAAAGTTATTAATAAACACTAAATTAACTTAATTAAACACTAAAATATAACACTCAATTTTGTGAACGATATGCCTGAAACAAGTAATAAGTCCGTTACTTTAGATAATGTTTTTGTGTCATTATTGTTAAGAATTCAGCACAGGCAGTACTTTGTCAAAATGGCGTTGAGGACAAAGAGGATCCTTTTTGATGGGGCAAAATGGATAGGTTATCTTGTGGGACCCTGGCCCTGGACCACACAAGTTAGGGACCTCAAAATTGTTTAAATTGGGACAAATGCAATTTGCTTTTAAATATTTTTTATTGATTTTATTTTGTAATATTTCAGCGCAATTTTGAATATAATTTAAATTCACTCTGATTTAATTTTGATAAACTAGCACGAAATTGATGACATGCACCTCTAGCCACATGGACCACACAGTTTTCACTAGGGAACAGCTTTCTTTTATAATTGATGATCTGGCAACCCTGATTGCAAAGTACTTCACTCAATTGAGGGAATAAGTTTAATTACATGTGTTTGTTGCGTTGGTTGGTTACAGTCAAAACGTGCACAAATTTTAACAAACACCCCTGCTAGGAACATTGCTGGAGCACAACACGGAAAGAAAACCCGGTGTGCACAAAGTACAGGCAAGCCTAAGAATACCATCGAGCATCTTGGCACAGAGACAGAATCTACGTCGCAGTCTTAATTTACTTAATATGTAATAAACCATATGCTGATCCACCAATAGGGAACTGGATAAAGTGTTCCTTCTCTAACGGATGGGCTCGCGAGAACTGTACCCACTATGCTGGCATAGGAGACTATAGGTGTCTTAAATGCACTATGTGAGAACAGTTTTGGTAATTTTTTCTGCCCCGAAAACATGCTGTGCATACGTTATAATACTAAGTTTTCTATTTCAAAAACAACCTATCCACTTTGCCCCACTCTGGGGCAAAGTGGATAATTTGACCTTTCTCCTTCAAACTTTCTTTTTAAAATTTGGTAATAAATAATATCGTTAATGGTTCGTAATATATTTCTTTGATAACAAACTATTTTATTTGTTACTATAACTACAAACTATTTTATTTGTAAACTATATTATTGTTATTTCGACACTGGCGTAAGGTTTAAAAACACGACGTTTCGGGAGCCAACTGCTCCCTTTGTCAAGTGAAGGCAGAATTTAATATTTAATTTTATTTAAAGAATTTTTCAAAGAAATATTTAATATTTCTTCGATGTTCACAGCAGTAAACAGTAAAGTTTTAGCGTTCACATATTTATTTATCACACTTTATTATTAAGATGAAATTAAGTGATCCGCTTTGCACTACTCTCCCCTACTTCAATTACTAAATATCTAGTGTAAATGTAATATAATATCTATTAAATAACATTTGTTTTACATGAGATACCGCTGCCCCAAAATCCTCAGTCCTATATTTATCTGCTCAGAAAGGAATACCGGTCCTCGGAAAATTTTAAAATAAAAATATTAATTAAACTCGTTATTGTTGCTTCCTACTTCTTAATAACTGTTACTTTAACCTGTTAATAAATAACAGCTCGGTCAGGGGTTGATAGTTGGTATGATAATTATACCGAAAACTTATATTTGGCACTTAAAAAATGTTGATTTAACAAATACAAAAATATATTGTATTAAATACATAAATAAAATTCAAAACAAAAATGTAAATGCCTAAAATTAAGGAAAAAATAGATCATAACATGATATAATGAAACTTTTCCACAAGAGGCTCATTTTTTCTCATATTTTAAGGTTTATTTATATGTAGGCTATCTACTAATATTTTATACATAATAGTTTTGCGTGTGAAAATGAGCTTTTTTTTTAGATTCATACACCTGTCTAACAGCGTTATTTCAAAGTAAAATAAGGCGTAAGCCCCTGCGACATCGCTAATGGGGCGATGGCGCCAGCTGAAAATGTTTGGTAACTTTAAATATTTGATGAAATTTAAAATGATTTAGTGAAAACGTAAGATATATTTTAATAGGATATTAAAATAAAATTTGGTGTTCACAAAGCATTCTGCTTTATTCAGTCAGGACAGCGGGAAATTATGATTATGTTATGAATGACCGATGATAATACTTTTAATATATTAAAAATTCATTCACGCATCTAATATGATTTTGTATTTAAACTTTTTAAGATTATATGCGTACACAGAAAGGGGAAGAGACAGGGAGAAGTATTGACATTTTTTGAAAAGCAAAATGTGTTTTTAAAATGTCAAGACCAGAAAATTTTCGGAAAATTTTGTGTGTAAAAATTTTCCGCGGAAAAATTTCCCACCTATATCTCTAGTTATACCATTCTTTGACTGTTCATTATGTCGACCAGTTTTTCCCTGTAACGGCCAATTGTGTTGACCCTGGGAAGGGTAATAATATCGAAACTCGCGTCTGCGCAGTGAGTTATAGGTTGCACTAGAATTCCTAAAACGAAGACTGCGAACGCGGCGGAAAAATTTCAGTTGATCCTCTGTCCGCTCGTCTGAGTAAAAAAAAAAATGCACAGCGGTCGAACTTCATTCAGCGTCAACTACTTCAGTTTTCACACTGTATAAACTTCGCGTTTGGAGGGTCTTGGAAAAAAAGAGTAAAATGGGGTTTGACGACATCCTGGATGTCCACGCGCTCTGTAAAATATAATGTGCCTGATAGTACAGACAGATGCATTGGTGAAAAGGATTTGAACGGGAGGTGGGGGGTGTGGGGGGAGATCATGAAAGAGCTAAGAAAGAGAGAAACGCTGAACATAAGGTCTGAGTCAAAATGATAGCCCACTTACATATTTACTAATTTTATTTACAAACAAAACAAAATGAAGTCAACAATATGAAAAATATAGAAAATATATATGTATTACGCTTCTACTCACAAATTAAGAACAATTCATGTTGCCATTTGGATAAGCAAAATCTTTAATGAAAGGAAATTTGACAACAAAATCCTGAGTCAAAATGATAGCATGTGTCATATTTTTTCATGCATATACATATTAATGTAAGTTTTTTCAGGCCATTTGCATACATTGCTAACAAATACTTCTTCCTACAGTTGAACAATGAATTGTGGATAAAATTAGAACATCAAATTATACGTACTTTATCAGTGACAACACTTTATATTTATAGTAATGAAAACGAATGGTCAAAATGCTGATACCGTGATTCAAAACGATGTAACACCAAAAAAAAAAACACATATGATCAATATCGAATAAAGCGTCTCTGCTCTGAAATAACAATAAATACCTTTGTAAGCATAGATGCCACTAATGCTTGAAGTTTGTTGGCATCATTTTCTTCCCAAGTCTCTTCTATTGATTGTTTTAGTTCATGAAAAGAGTTGTTATGTCTTCCGTTTTTGTACACAGAACGCTCTTTTTTTTCACATATATAGGTTATAAGATATTATTACCCTTCGCAGGGATAACACAATTGCCAAATATGATCAACACAGAAAAGCCTCCGGGGCGAGTTTGTATTTTTTTCGTGGGAATTATACGCAGAAATTCCGGCACCCATGTTTATTAACTCAAGCTAGAGCTTTTTTGCTACAGGATGAAAAAAAATGCATCGTACCCTACATAGAATCGAACTAGTCTTTCCGCTGAGCTCGGAGCGCCTTGACCACGAGGCCATCGATGAGCTTCGTTCCCCATCCTTGATGGCCTCGCGGTCAAGGCGCTCTGAGCTCAGTGGTGAGACCCTAGTTCGATTCTATGTTGGGTGCAATGCATTTTTTTTTCTCCTATAACAAAAAAGCTCTAGCTTAAACTAATAAACGTGGGGGTCGGAATGTTCGCACACAGTTATTTATTAATTTCAATCAGTGTGTGATATTGGCTACATCATAAGTTTTGTAGTACTCACTACTTAATATTACACATATTACAATATTGGCTACTTACAATATTGGCTACTTAATTGTGTAATATTGGGTTTTTATTCATTAACGAATTAATAGCTTTGGCTACAGCCGAGGTTAATTAGCAGTCAAATTACAGTATGCATAGTATTATTACTATATTAAACTGGTGTGGAAAGTATACATTACAGTATTAAACTTTAAATATAGTTGAGGAATATAGAAAATCCTGTTTCAGGGTACTTGTGTAAAACTTATAAGTGTATGTTTCTCTAAATATGCATATAGTTTTATGCAACAGAAGAAATAACATGAAGGAAATCAAACGCTTGTGGGCGTGTATTGCGTTATATATTGCACGCTTGACCGGTACTCTTGGGCCTTCAAAACCAGCATCTGGGGAGGGCGCCAGCTTAAAGGGGCGCCAAAAGGATGACAGGCGGTTATTCATATGGAGACACAATACGTTTTGTTGGTACTGTGCACGAATTATATTCTTTTAATTTTCCCCAAAACGATGGGAAATTCTTTTACAAAATATTTCAAAATTAACATTAAAGCAACCCTCTGACACCTGATGGAAAAGTGATATCGAGGCAATCCGGCCTCTACGAAACCAGCTGGAAAATATTATGTGCTCTATTAAATTATAGATAATGGCAACTTCGATAAAGAAACTCAAAAGGAAGCAAAAAAATTGTGCGTTAAAATAAGAAATTACACTTTCATTTGTACCCTGATCATTTGGCATTATGTACTTTATAGAATAAATTCTGTCGGCAAACAACTGCAAGAGAAAATCAAAAATATCTATTTTACTTACCTTACAGTCTATTAATAATTTGAAAACCTTCATATTAGAAAATCGAATATAATCAAATTATGGGAATGTTCTTGAATCTATTTTACTTACCTTACAGTCTATTAATAATTTGAAAACCTTCATATTAGAAAATCGAATATAATCAAATTATGGGAATGTTCTTGAAACGGCAAAGACACTAAGTGAAGATGTAGGCGGAAAAACACAAGTTAAATCGTCAGTTAAAGTTTGTAGAAGAAAAGAATCTCGTCAATTTTAATATAAACGTCCTAACGACATGTCGCAAACGCCAGAAGATAAGTTTGAAATCAGTTTCTTTTTGCACGATCTTGAATACAGCCCGATCACCTTTGAATAAACATTTTGAACAAATGAAAAACCATAGAGATAATTTCATTTTTTTTTTTAATTTATCAAATTCAATCGATACTAAAAAATTACTATAATTTAAAAATCCTTTTACCATGTGATGACAACAAAGCTGTAAATGGTATAGAGCTCTGAGATGTGTGCATTTAATAGCATTTTCAGTGAAGATAAAGTAAAACTTGATAACCCTCCACGTTCTTCACTTTGTTTGTTTGTTTGTTTGGATTTTTTATAGCGCAAGAGCATCTGGGCTATACTGCGCCAAACATGGTGTTCTTCAGTTTACTGCATCTAATGATTATCCTTTCCTAATTTAACAATTACATTTAGAATATTATTGGCCATTCCTGTAACTGTAGTCAGTGCCAGCGCAAGCACATTTGCGGCCCCATGCGAACGATGTGTGCACCCCCCAACCCCCGGGTAAAAAATCGAGACCCAATACATCTTTCAACACAGGAAATGTGAAAAAATACGGCACATTACGTCCTTTTATTATAGTTATGGTTAAAACGAAGTATAATAATTACAGCTTATCTCATAACATAAATGATAAAAGCAAAAAGCAGTCTGGGATTTTACCGTTGAAGGAGAAAATTGTAATTCTCAATATCTTGTAATAATGCACAAAGATACCAAAAGGAAAATGCGTCCTCCACGCCTCTAGGCAGCGGCACTGCTCGCGTCGATGAAAAGCATAGTCGTAATAAGCCAATGTTATGCAGAGTTCAGTAAATTGGTTAGATATGGCGCAGTATAGCCCAGATGCTCTTGCGCCATAAAAAAGCCAAACAAACAAACAATAAACAAACAAACATAAATTGGTTAGAGGAAATTTTTTTGATGTAAGAAGTTGAGGGTATGGAAAAACAAATGGGTAAAAGAAACATATATAGGGAAGAGTAAATATTGGTGAAGCCATTCAAACGAAAATAATTCATTCACTTCCATTTATTTATTGCAAAGTTTAACTCAATTATCCTACAGTATTAAAAAAATAATAAAAATGTCGTCATGCCGCCCTAGGCGGCAGCAAATTTCACCAATATGGTCGCATTGGGCCTGACTGTAACAAATAGTGAAAGTTCATTTTTAAAATTTAAATTAATTAGGACATATCTAAGAGCAAGCACTTCAGAGGTGCGCTCATAAATCTTGCATTAGTATCAATAGGAAAGGACGTACGTGCTGAAATAAGTGTTACGAGTGTTATTTCTGATTTTGTGAATATGAAAGCAAGAAAGATAATTTTATAAATAAACTGTAATCCAATAAGTTTTCTTATTTATTTTCTTAGTGATCCATTCATTCATTCTGATAACTTTCTTAGTACGCTAAAATGTAGCCACTATAATTTTCGGCAATTGTTATTTTTCGGGTGGCGAAGGGGTCGCTCAAATCCATCTTGGTCGCCAAAAAACCTCGAGCCGGTCCTGATTGCACGTGTTGATTCATTGCTTTCTTGTTACTTTATATGCTAAGAAACAGCGTCACAATTTAAAATAGCGGACACATAATTTCCCGTACCCCAACGCCATGCTTTTTCTCAATCAATGCTTCACAGCACGCAAGTTCTTTGTGACGGCACCTCTCAGATTTTCTAGCTCCAAAATATTTACGTGCGTAAAATAATTGGGCAAGCAATTTAAGAATAACGCAAACGATAACGGGTAAAAAGCAATATTTGAGAAACTGGCTACGGTTAAAACTGTCCAGCGTTTGGCAAACATCCAAGACAAGTATTATACTACATGGTTTTGGTGCCAAGGCCAAAAAAGTCCAAAAATGAAATATAAACCAACGGTGTGGTTGCCAAGTAGATTTCATGGGACGGAAATCTCGAAAGGCGTTATTAAATAACGTGCTATGTATGATATGACACAAAAAAAAAGAACCAAAAAGAAACAAAACACAGAAATAACCAGTCATGTAATTTGCCTCGCGACCTAAAGGGGCGCTATTGCCATGGGCGTCCATGGGCGTAACAAGCCTTGAGGTCTGGGAGAGCGCTATATTCGTAGGCGCAATTAGGGGAAAATCTGGAGATAACTTACTCTCCCTAGGAAAAATGTAGCTCTCCCTAAAAAAATTGCAATTGAATGTCAGGCGCAGAACATTGGGGTGAGGGCTATGAGACCATGAGGACCTTGAGGCTAATTACGCCAATATTATAACCCTTACCCCCCAATACTTCACATGTGGCATTTATTGGCAATCCTCATTTTTCTAGAAGTGGGGAGGCGAATCATTTCTAACTTCCCGCCCTTTCCCAGTCACACTTAATGATAGTAACTCAAGAAAGTGTTTACTGCAGAATTCATTTTATTTTCTAACCTCAACGGCAATTATTTTGAATACATAGAGTACATTTTTTCCCGATGGTGACGCGTCTCCTCCTTCCGGACTTTTTTTCATTTGGCCAATCAGCGATTGTTTTACCAGTTCAAAAGGAAGCAGCAACCAATTAGATTAAGAAAAACCTTTTTTCCTACCCTGTTCTCCGGACTAGCATATCGTCGGCTTTTTCTTTGATAAATGCGATTTAAATTGGAATTTAGATGCAAGTTCTTACTTTTATCGCTGCTCTTGGAGAACGGAAAATTTTTCCTCATCCATTGGATGAAAGTCGAACATTCCAGTTTCCTTAATTAGATTTGGAATGTCTTGGCGAGATTTAAATTCAAACCCCTTCTTTTCTGTAAACTCGGTAAAATTAAACAAAGGGAATTCTTCCATTTTCAGTTCAAGCTCGCTTTAAATTAAAATTTGTGTTGCTCTGCACGTCAGACAAGACTTAAAGAATTTTACAAATTTAAATCGGAAAAGGATTTTACGCGTAGCATAAAGTGATAGAAATGCTTTCGAAATACACAGTATAGAAATAAAAGCATAAAGTATATGTGTAATGTGTGTGTGTGTGTAGTTGACTTTTATTGCATATAGCAGTCGTTATCTCTAGTATCATGTTATTTTGAAGTATCAGTTGCACACCATTGCCCTTTTAACCCTTAGAAGCCTTATTTTCAAAATTAAATTTAAAAATGTATTTATTGCAGTAGCCAGATAAAGGGAAAAATAATAAAAAAATCACAATACTTATTTTATATATTTATTTCGAAAAAAAAGCAGGTATAAATTTTGATACTTTAGACATTAAGTCCATAAATATGTCGCACTAACTGTTTAAAAGTCCGGTAACAAATTTAAAACTTAAGGCATTTAAGGGTTAAAAGAAAATCTAAAATATTTATTAGAATTGGAAACTTCCCGAAAATTTACACGGTATCGAAGAAAACAGGAATTACAATGAGGGTCTGGGATAGGGGAGAAAAAGGAGACATGCCCAACGGCCCAGCATCAGGGACTACCAAAAACTGCAATAATATAACCAACATAATTTGTTGAAGGTACCGATCTGCTAAACTGCCCAGGGGCCAATTAATATTGTTCCCGGCTCTGAATACAACACTTCTATTCTTTGATCCAATTTAGGCGTTGGCGCCAGAAAGGGATCAGGGGCCTCAAACTCCTCACTGATGATAAGCTACGTTGGTCCCTTTAACGTCAAGTCAATTGATCTTTTTCAAAGCTACTTGAATCCCATGATTTTTGAATTGTGACGCTCCTAACTTTAAGATATTTGTTAATTGATTTAAATTTTAAAAAAGATTCCGAAACTTTTAATGATTTCATAAGTGCAATCTTACAGATTGCTGTATATGTTTAAGATTCAATTCCAAGATACGTTTTAATAGAGTGATCTGATTAAAAGTTTAATACAGATTAATAATTATTTAATACTTCGGAATTTTATGACGCCAACTTTCAATAAAATCTATATTTAACCTCATACTTGATTTTTGCAGAACTATATACATGTGTGCTACATGTGCACATAAAATGCCTTAAAGATTATAGTCCCATCGGTATAACATTGCAATAAAGATAATGCTTATTCGCATCAATGCATCGTATTTTGCGATTTTATGGATCAAGAACAGCAAAGCTCATGCTACTCGTATGTCATGGCCTTCGGTCTTCCAAGAATCCGAACCTCTGCTACACCAAGGGGAACAAACCTCGGTGGGTAGAAAAACGTCAAGCGTTCTTTGATACCATTGCAAGTCGAAACCAAGTTAATGGTACAATCCATATTTTGTGGCGCAAGGACAATGAAGTTCATGCTATGCCATGGGCTTCAGTCTTCCAAGGAACCTTAACCTCTACCAAGGTGATCTAACCTCGGTGGGCAAAAAAAAACGTTACGCGTTCTACAATACCATTGCAAATGAAACCCAAGTTAATTGCACGATCCGTATTTGGTTGGTTGGTTATATTTTTATGACGCAAGGACAGCAAGCCATCCATATTTGGTGAATTTATTGCATAAGGATAGCAAGTTCATTCTATGCCATGACCTTCGGTCTTTCAAGGAACCCGAACCTCTGCTACATCAAGGGGACCAAACCTCGGGAGGCAGAAAAACACGCGTTCTACGATACCATTGCAAGTCGAACCCAAGTTGATGGCACGATCCATATTTTATGATTTTATGGCGCAAGGACAGCAAGTTAATCCTATGCCATGGCCTTCAGTCTTCCAAGGATCCGAACCTCCCCTACACCACGGGGACCAAACCTTGATGAGCAAAAAAACGTCACGCATCCTACTATACCATTACAAGTCGAACCCAAGTTAATGGCACGATCAAGAAATGCATTACCCCTACTCCACCCTAGTTTAGTGCACCTACGTGTTCCCCGAGAAATTTGAACCTCTTAAAGCTTGGTTTTACTTTTACGGCATTAGGACAACAGGATCATTCTGCGCCACCTCTTCAGGCCTTCAAGATACAAGCTCCAGACTACAGTAAGCAGTCATGGTCCAGACTACAGTAACAGTCGTAGTCCAGACTACAGAACAGTCGTAGTCCAGACTACAGTAACAGTCGTAGTCCAGACTCATACAGTAACAGTCGTAAACCAGACTACAGTAACAGTCGTAAACCAGACTACAGTAACAGTCGTAAACCAGACTACAGTAACAACAGTCGTAAACCAGACTACAGTAACAGTCGTAAACCAGACTACAGTAACAGTCGTAAACCAGACTATTAGTAACAGTCACCGTAGTCCAGATCACAGAACAAAGTCGTAGTCCAGACTACAGTAACAGTCGTAAACCAGAATAACAGTCGTAAACCAGACTACAGTAACAGTCGTAAACCAGGACTACAGTAACAGTGTCGTAAACCAGACTACAGTAACAGTCAAACCACCACAGTAACAGTCGTAAACCAGAGAATTGCAGCACAGTCGTAGTCCAGACTACAGAACAGTCGTAGTCCAGACTACACTAACTGTCGTAGACCAGATTACAGTAACAGTCGTAGTCCAGACTACACTAACTGTCGTAGACCAGATTACAGTAACAGTCGTAGTCCAGACTACAGTAACAGTCGTAGTCCAGACTATAGTAACAGTCGTAGTCCCGACTAAGGAGATAGGTGAGAGTTCAATCGTTGTATATTTTTGCACTATTGGAAAAACACATTAATGTTACTGCCCCACCTCAGGTTCTCAACATATCATAATAAAGGGTAATAATGCCACTCATTCATATTATTACAGGGCCATTCTTAGAAGGAATATAGTAGGTGCCCGGGACCTGTGCCAACAAATGCAGGGACGGTCGTAGACCGTTTATTCTATTAATGTATTACCTTGGATTTTTAATCGAAGACAATAATAAAGATTTTGTTCCATTTCATGTAAAAATTAAAAATATTTCCTCTTTTTTTGCATGGTAACTGTGTACAACTATACGTATAGATGTAAAAGTAAGCATATATATATACAGGGTGGTCCTAAACTATATGTCAAAAATGTAAAGGCAGGTAGAGGGGACCTAAATAAGCAGATTTCGTATAGGAATGTGTGTGCGGTAATGACACATTAAAGCGCTAGCTTGTAAAGCAGTATGAATCACAGGAAACTGAAAAGACAAGTAAAGACAAAAGAAAACAAAAATTTATTAATAGTTTACAAGAGGTGCTCGAAAGAGCGGCCACCAACAGCGATACAAGATTCACAGCGACGGCGCATGGATCGGCGTACATTAGAAAAGACGTCAGGCATGTCGATCACATGTCCAGCAGCAACAGGCAAGCGGGCAACAAGATCTTCTTCAGAAGTGACGGGACTCTCGTACACCAGGCTTTTAATATGACCCCAGAAGAAAAATCCAAG
>QLNU02015003.1:77812283-77846206 GCA_006491805.2 Dysdera silvatica
CTACGGCTCTGACACCATTTGGTGTCAAACCCAGTTTAGTGCCACAATTTTCCGAAGAAGTGGAACCTCATAAGGTCTAAGAAATCAGACCCCGGACGATAGCGAGCAGTTAGTCTCTAAGATATTTTTTCCCACCGTTGGGAGTAGAACCCGTATTAATATTATGCTGGGTGAACGTGTTACCAATGCGCCACCGTAGAACCGGTCTTGAAAAGGATCCTGAGGTGGTGCAGTGGTTAAGGTCTTCGCCTGGCGCTCGGTTAGCCCGGGTTCGATTCACAACTGTGCCAAAAGTAAGACTACTTACCGTAGTACGGGGCTTGGTTCCCTAGGTCTTAAGAAGTTCATATTTCCCGGAAAACTATAAATCCTGACGCAGCATAACCCTTGTTGTCCTTGCGTCGTAAAACTCAAACAATAGATTGGCAAAGGAAAAAAAAGCTACCCCGACTAATGTAAAAAGCTTGTCTTCATTTATGTGCTTATGTGTGCCGACAACATTGATCTAAAAATTACCGATTCGTACCTATTTCTTGGCCCCCTAATGCCAATTACAACCTGATGATTGTTTGGATTTTTATGGCGCAGGGACATATGGGTTATACTGCGCCAAACCTTATGCAAGAACTCCGTAGACGTATTAGACTAGCTGGATTTCTTTTTTTTTTTCCGAAAATGCAGTTTCATTCTGAAGTGGAAATTACCACTGCGTTTATAAAAAGAGGTCTATTCTAGCAGTGCCTATCACAAGTGCTCTTATGTGGATCAGAGACAAGGAATCTGAGTATAAATGCAATACAGAAATAACAAATAATCCAAAACAGTATGAAGTTGTGTATGCTTGAAGTAACTGTGAGAAGTCAGAAGAAAATGTCTGGAAAAGAGAGCAAAAACTAAGATTTCGACGGAACCATCGTTGAAGTAAAAAAAAAATTAATGAGCTGGCAAATTAAAAGAACTGATCACAATAATGAGGAACCGAAATTCTTAACTAGATCCTAAAGGGCAATTCAAGGCCAAGGACACAACTTCAAATAAGACAGACGAAATAAAACAACTGGTGTTGGAGTAAGGTGGAAGTGAATTGCTCCGAATAAAGCTTTACGAAGGGCACTCGGGGAGATCTCTGTCCAGTAGTGGACGGATAATGGTTGAATGCAATGATTTCCGCTTTACCTAACACTGCAAGTCAGTTATATTCTCAAACGTTTATATCCTTTTCTTATCACATATTGAAAGTAGCCACGAAATCACTCCATAAGCGCTTAAATAAAATTTAAAATGGAGCTTTTATTTATCGCTGCTTGGCAGTGGCGTAGTAATTCAAAATTTATGGGGGATTAAGTGGTTATGGGGGGGGGGCAATTGGCTTTAAAGAAGATAATGTGGTTTTATATCCAATAGGGATTTTCTCCCCACCACTTCCTATGCCACTTGTGCTTGAACATAAACATCAAAATATGCAATGGATCAGTATGAAAGAGTACTATAGTTCGTTCGCGAAAATTGACCGATGGTGCCATTAGAATTCAAAGGAGATGACATCACAAACGGGCTAGTTCATTACAGCAGAGGGGAGGACATCATTACAGCAGAGGGGAAGGACGCCATTTCAGAACTGGTTTTCGACGCAGACAAGCGTTTACTAAAAACCAATTCAGTAATGACGTCCTCCCCTCTGCTGTAATGAACTAGCCCGTTTGTGACGTCAGCTCCCGTGAATTCTAACAGTACCATCGGTCAACTTTCCGCGAACGAACTACAGGTATTACTTTTCTATTGCTTTAGAGTATTGATTATGGTTAGTTAGCTCTTTCTACGGAGTTGTTATGGGATGATTCGCAGATTTCCTTTCTATAATTGGAGATTTCAACATAGACATTACAAACAAAAATAACGATTCGTCAAAACTATTAAACTTAAAAACTAACTCATACTTTCTTTATCAAATAGCGTTACTTTAAAACTATTTTGTTTTAGGTGAGTTTGGTAACCAACCGATATTTTAAGAACATGGTCGGAGATTTTAGGGATTTTCTGCCAAAAGCTGGTGCTTTTTTAAAGTAAAAAACCCAAAAAGCTTAAAATTTACCACAAAACGAGCTAAAATTAACTACAAATTATATTTCAAGGGATGAATAAGTCTCTCCTACCGGAGCTGTTGTATATGTATGTATATAAGCCTTCCAATAAATCATATAAATCGAGGGTTACTTCCGTTACGTCTTCCCTTGGGAGAGACGGGGAGGGGGATCAGAGTATAACAGTGGCTAAACAGGATATAATATTATTAACCATACGTTGGCAAACTTAATTTCAGACACTATGTAATTTTAATGGGGGGAGAAATATCCCCCGGTGGTCCGTGATAAATAAAGCAATGCTTAAAGAGGTCCGTGCGCGACCGAAGTTTGAGAAACACAGTCTTAGAGGGTCATTGGGGTTCCCTAGTGTTTCGAGGAACGCACTTTGAGAAACACTGCTCTAAGCTACATGACGGCTTAAAAATAACGTTTCTTACGGTTACGTTTCTTATGCTTTTTACGGTTAATGTTTCTTACTGTTACGCTTCTTATGTCTTTTACGGTTAACGTTTCTTACGAAAGGTGTAACTTCTGCAAGTATCGAAAGGAGGATGCCAAAAATGGCCCATGGGCGTTCCACAACAAATCAAATGCCATTCGACACGTCCCACAGAGTAAATAAAATATGTCAATGGGCGCAAAGCTGTCAGATCATGCAGTCACGAGTTATAGGTCACAGAAGGTCATCCTGTGAGGAGGATCTCCAATGTTATTAGAATTTTGTCTATCAGCGTACCACAACAAATCAGATGCCATTTGACGCGTCTCACTGAGTAGATAAAAAATGCCAATGGGTGCAAAGCTGTCAGATCATGAAGTCATGAGTTACAGGTCACTAAGGAAGTGGGTCAGTGTTATTAGGATTTTGTTTAGCAACGTTCCACAACAAATAAAATGCCACCTGTAACTCGTGACTGCATGATCTGACAGCTTTGCGCCCATTGACATTTTTTATCTACTCAGTGAGACCCGTCGAATGGCATCTGATTTGTTGTGGAACGCTAATAGACAAAATCCTAATAACATTGGAAATCCTCCTCACAGGATGACCTCTAACTCATGACTGTATGATCTGACAGCTTTGTGTCCATTGACATATTTTATCTACTCAGTGAGGCGCGTCGAATGGCGTTTGATTTGTTGTGGAACGCCGTAGGCAAAATCCCATAGACTTCTGGCATCGTCCTTTGTCGTTATTTCTATCAATTGAGATTCTAGTTATTTATATATAAATAAATAAAAGAGGAATTCAGTGCACAACCATATATTTAAATCGGAATTTAATTCACAGAGATGCGATTTCTTCAAACTGGTTTTGCTGTTTTACAACATCGTCGTCGGAGATACATCAGAAAAGTATAGAAAGTTTCCCTGAAGATGACAGGAAGTATCTCCTTTGAAACAATTATAAAGCATCGTGCCTGCTCATTGAAAACAACGTTTGTGTAAATTTCGATTTAAATAGTATCCCCGTGTTCGATTCCTTGGACGGTTCGTAAAACCGTTTATATTAATGCAGCATAACCTTAACTGTTCTTGCGCCATAAGACAAAAGCCTTTGTTCACTCTTAGTGAGGGAGAAAGGATTTTTAAAATGTCTGTCTTTGAAAAATATATATTGACCAATTTACAGCAAAAGGTAAAAAGTTACTTAACCTTGCGCTGTGATTTTGATCATACAATTCGTATTACTTTCAAAAGAAATGGCATACATATGATAAAATTGCTAACGACCTCGCTTTACTTAAATTAATGAAGCAGAATCATGACTTAATGAGAAAACAATTACAGTTTTCTCATGATGTCACATAATGACTTGATAAAATCACTTAAAAAATAAAGACTCGAAGAATTCTAAGAAATTTTTCCATTCCGGGAAATTTCTCATTTATGAAAATATTTTTTCATTGCGAAGTTAATGAGAAAAGTTTTTGAAGACAAAATAAGAAGGCTGGATGGAAATAGATTTAGTTTTAGCGTTAAAAAAGAATGCATTTTGAGCACCATATATTTACTTTTAAATTTAATTAATCTTATAGTAAACAGCTTACGAATTAAAATAGTGAAAATTCCAACTTCGATGTGATGCATGTGCCTTGATAGAAATATATATATATATATATATAAGGACCAGAGACTTAGCCAGGGTGTTATGGGGTTGTAACCCCCATCGCAATGAAATTTTGTATATTTAACATAGGAATATATGAGTTGTAGCTCTGTAACCCCTCCCATTAAGCCTATAACCCCTTATGAACTTTCTGTTTACGCCACTGATATGAACCAGGACCAACCATGTCCACTTAATTCTAATAGTGGGTTCGTTTTAGAAAAACAGCAGTAAAATTAAGATATTATTATAAAACATTCCAAAACAATTAATTTTAAAACATAATTATTATTTAAGACCAGATATAATTAATATCTTAAGATCAAATTTAAATAATATTTAAGCTCAAATATAATTATTATTTAAGATCAAATTTAAATAATATTTGCTCAAATATATTATTATTTCATAAATAACATTTAAGCTCAATTATAATTATTATTTTAAGATCAAATATAATTGTTATTTAAGATCAAATATAATTATTATTTAAGATCAAATATAATTGTTATTTAAGATCAAATATAATTGTTATTTAAGATCAAATATAATTATTAAGATCAAATATAATTGTTTAAGATCAAATATAATTATTATTTAAGATCAAATACAATTATTTAAGATCAAATATAATTATTATTTAAGATCAAATACAATTATTATTTAAGATCAAATGTAATTATTATTCAAGATCAAATATAATTAGTACTTAAGATCGAATATAATTATTATTTAAGATCGAATATAATTATTATTTAAGATGAAATATAATTAGTATTTAGACAAAAAGATATTGAATTCAATAGCAAAAGTAAAGATTATAAGCGCAGTAAATGTTAACTTCAGAAAGCTCATTGCAGCAATAAAACATTGACTTTTGGTTGGTTGTATTTCTATGGCGCAAGGACAACGATGGTCATTCTGCGCCTGGCAAGATTGACTTTTGCTTTCCAATTTAATATGCGTACCGCAATTACATTACAAAGGATAGGAATGCAGCAGAAATAACGATGCAGTACTGTTTTAAAATCTATGACGAAATTTGAAGCACATTGAAAGAAGCCGAGCGGACGAAGTTATCCCTTAGAAATGGCGACCGATTAAAGCGTGTGCAGGCGCGCGGGGTGTTTCACATCCCACAACTTACAATATGTTAAAAGAACCGTCCGCCCTTGCTTCTGAAACTGGCCAAACTCTTTCCTGTTGCCTTCAAAGTCACAATCTTTTGGGGTAGGGTGACAAAGTGAAAATTCCACTTATTGTTCCCTGTAAAATTGGACGTTTTTAATGAAATAATGCTATATAATCAGATGGGGTGCAAAGCACCCCGCGCGCCTGGGTTAAGGCGACACTGGTTAAAAAAAATCTACTCTATACTATGAAATAAATGTGCTTTTAAACTATCTGTCTCATCTTAGCTCATTCATTAGCTAATCTTACACAAATAATCAATAAAATAATAATATACTCTAAAATTCAATACCAGCTAATCAGTTGTGACGAATGAGCCATTACCAGTGATTGGGAAACAATTAAAATTGGCCAACGGCCATAGCATTCTGAAGATATCAGTTTTTGCCAGGTCAACAGCGACCTTGTTGGTGAGTGACATTGCCACAGTGACCTTATTGGTGAGAGACATTGCCACAGTGACCTTGTTGGTGAGTGATATTGCCACAGTGACCTGTTGGTGAGTGATATTGCCACAGTGACCTTGTTAGTGAGTGACATTGCCACAGTGACCTTGTTGGTGAGTGACATTGCCACAGTGACCTTGTTGGTGAGTGACATTGCCACAGTGACCTTGTTGGTGAGTGACATTGCCACAATGAAATTGATAATGAAGTTTAAGAAACGTTAAGAGTGGTCGGCTTCAAGGGTGGTGAAAAATTAAGGAAAACCAAGTATTGCTAGTCACGGGGTGATATCCGTCGCCCACCATTATGACTCTGATTGTTCTGGACAAATGATCTACCGATCTCATCTCTTGATAAAAATTAACTCCTCCCCACCCCGAAATATTAATATTGTTTTAGGTAACTAACTACGTTTCTCGATAACTACAACCGTCTGTGCAAATTACATACTTTTCTCATTTGTTCACTTCGCGGGCTTTGCTTCTTTCTTTCCAGGAATACCTAGTCGCTTCCTGCTTTCAACTTTTCCATATTGATTTGCATGGCATTAAAACAGAGAAAAAGAAATGTATTTAATATATATAACATGTATTTTAATGCACGAATTCCACCTCAGATGTGTGTTTTCAAAAACAAATTAATACCCTTTAATTAATTACATAAAAAATGGGGATCATGAAAGAAAATATTATGGATATATTACAAAGACTAAACCCCGCAAAACTAAAAATGGCATAAAAAAAATCTATTATTAATATTTGTTTAATGAAATATATTATGTATTAATATATTCAATGGAACAATTAATATTTAAGGAAATACTGAAAACTCCCACTAATACTGTGCATATCCTTATGAAATCATGCACCAACAATGAAACAAAATCACAAATAGCCAAAACGTTGGTCTAATACACAAGTGCAGAATTGGGCAAATAAAATTTTTAAACGGCTAAGGTGGCTCGAACCTCCCTGCCCCCCATATGGGCACTCATGCTTATATATTAACCAATTTTAATTCTAAACGTAACCTAATTACATTAAATAACGTTCATATAACACACATGAATGAAATCGTAAATATTTTAAAATCGAAATATTACGCAAAAGAAGGATGAAGACCAGATGTAAACAGTGATAAAATGTAACCAATTCCCACTGGTTGACGCGCATGAATATTGTTAAAATATTTTTGAAAATAACCGGCTGTTAGCTCTTTTATTGAATACGAAAGAGGGCAGGACCCTCAGGGAATTAGTTGTTAAAATTTTAGCTGCACATCGCTAAACATAAACTTGATTTATGTGGTGTCTCAGTCATGAATTCTGGATCTTTTCTATCAGCTCTTCTTCTCTAGAGTCTATAGAAAAGGAGTTCCTCTACCTCTTGAGTCTAGAAAATATATAAATAGAATTAGAGTCTAGGGAATTGAAAAGTTATGGAATCGGAGCTGAAATTTCCCTGGCACAGGTAATCCGATTCAGAAAGTGAACAGTGTTTACTCCAGAGATGCACCTGAAGAATGTTATTGTTTTTATATTATGTGAGCCAATTATGTAAAGATTGAATTGTTAAGGATACACGGTCTTCAAATATTTCGAAATACACAGGTCTTAGACATTTTAAGTGCAGAGTATTCAAAATGCACGAAATAACGTCTTTTTTTTTTCTTTTTTTTTTTGAAAAGACAATAAAAGAACAAATGGCCTTTAAACCATCTTTTTCTACTTCCTGACAACTTTTTTTTTCTCTGTTTTTAACTCTCTTCTAATTCGTTTTCGCGATTTCCTGTTCTTAGCCATCTTCCCTCTAAGTTGAGTATTCAACAAGCAACTGGTTGGACGTGTGCTAACACGTGACAGTGAAAGGGATATTCGGAGTCCATTTTGCTGTCGTCTGTATTCGGTGTTAGTCGCGATTTTCTTTCTTTTCAAATTTTGTGGCAGTGATATGGCTATGGTGAAATGACAGCAGTGTTTTTAGATGAAAAGAAAACCATAAATTCTGAGATCAATTTCAAATTCAATCAAAATCAATCGCAAATTCAGTGTATTATATAATATTAATAAATTAATATGAATTCCATTATAATAAAATTCTCTTTATAATGAAATAATTTAGCGGTCCTGTGGAGTTTGTTGGAGTGAAAATCTACTATGAATGCGTGATATTGTGTATATCAAAAATATTGGAATTCTTAAAGAAAGCTATGTCTCTTTAAGATTAAATCTACAGACAAGCACGAATTGATCCACGTGCTTTTAAAACTCAAAATGAATCCATCAAAGATCGAATTAGTTACATAAAGATCCCGCAGTTGATATTGAAGATCGCTCGTATGATCCTCGGCATCCAACTAGGTTCACTCGTGTAGAAGGTCACGTTGGAATGAAAAGTTCATTCCTGTGTAACATTCAAAGCAGGGATAACGAACTTACCATTGGCTATGTACTTTAATTGATTGCTAATGTCCTCGGACGGTCGCGGGTGTAATTAAATGGGTGTACATTTAATGAGCTTGAATGCAGTTCTACCCTTAGTAAATTCCTATGTTATGTTTCCTTTAGAAGAATGTTCAAACTCCCTACAATTTAACTGCATAATTGGTTTTCTTAGTCGCCCCTCCCACATTGGGAAACCCTTGAATATTCGGATAAAATATTCATAAAACTGTTGAAAATTTCCTTTAGTTCAGCTAATTATTTTTATATTAAATTTGAAACAATACAGAAGCGCCCAGTGATTCTCAAACCAAACAGAGAGGGTCACGAGTAAATTGTTGGTATGCTAAGAAAAGTTAATCTTGAAATTATTTGCAATCATATGCATAAATAATATATAACACTCAATATATAGTGTGTATATATATATATATATACCATCATTCATCGTTTCACCTATTGTCAATCCACTGTGGGATAAAATCTTCATCCGCATGTTTCCAGTTAAGTCGATTCCGGATTTCTTGTTGCCAATTTAATCCATTATATTTCATATTTTTATCAATCCATTTCGTCTTTGACCTATTTCTTGAACGTATAGCAGGCCTGTAGCAAGTCGTTTTTACAAAGGGATGCTCTGAAAGTTACAGAGGGCTCAGAAGGCTACAGTAGAGGCTTAGAATTTGTTAATTTTTTAATGTGTTTTATTAATATATTTCATAATACTACATATCTTAGCAGGTTAATATTGACAAGTCTGAACCAGATGGAACATCCTTGGCTTGTGATAATATCGCCGGTGATTCATCTTTAATGCACGTTGTGGGTTTCGAAAAAACATTCATGGTTAAGTTAAATAATATAATATAATATATATATATATATTTAGCGTCTTGTATCCAATGGAATCCGTTCTAGGTTCATGTATTTTTGTTTTTGTAACCTATTCACTATCTACGAGGCTCGAGATGTCCTGGGGGACGAAATGTCAGCGGGCGAAATGCTGCAACACTTTTTCGGATCCCAATTCCAACATTTATTAAATATTCGAATCAAGTTTTCAAAGAATCTTAAACGACGCCAAAGTAAAAGAATAATTAAGTAATGGTATGTTTCATTTGTACTACAAGTGAAATTGATAGCGATCTAATATTCAAAGTTAACTTCCAAATAATAATCACATTTTTATAAGTCGTGAATAATTTTTTCTGTTGTTGCTTTTTACAGTTTGGTGGTTAACTGAACATTGGCGGTTTTATTGCGTCATACACACTAAAAACAGGGTTATTTTCTTCTAAACCGAATTCTTGAATTTTCAAATTGATGTCAACTTTGGACAACTAGTGAAAGAAAATTTCAGCATTTCATTTCAAAGACGTCCATTCTTTTTTCATTCAGCAACGTATTATCTGAAATACCTTACTTATTAAATAAGGATTTCTGAACTATGGTAACTATTTGCAAATTTGCTCGGTCTGGAGTAAACATTAAGAAAATACACAGTTAATGTTGTGTTTTTTTTAACACCCTGTATTGATACTGGTAGCCATAATGGTGATTAAGGGCAAGACCGTAGCCAAGATTTCATTTTGGGGATTAAAAATTTTACAGCATGCATGGCCGTAGCCAAGTTCCATTAATATTTGTTTCGGGCGGGACCAGTCCCTAAGATCCCACCCCCCTTTAGATACGAGCAAGATTACGGGAATAAAAAAAGAAGATACATCCATAGGCATGGCTTGATATCAATATCTATTGATGGGGAATGTGTTTCTTCTGATTTGATAAAGATTAATGCAAAATATTAATAATGGGATTTAATTAATTGGTTATCACCACACATCAAGATGAAGATCTTCCCCCTTAGTCCTTGAAACGCAACGTTATCAATGAATTTAGCTGAAGTGCAATAATTTAAAGAGGATAGAATTGTGGAATAAGTTATAATCATATATTTCGAATTAAGACAACTATTTAATTAATTAATCATCAATGGTTTTATACTAATCCAATAGATAAAACCTGGAAATTTTATTTCCATGTTTCAGGTGTTATTATATAATATGCCATCCTGTAAAGGCTATAACTTCTAATATATCGTGGGAAGGGTAATAATGTCCAATATATCCTATGAAAGGCAAAAACGGTCAAATCTTTTATATATGGATAAACGAGCTTTGGTTTGAGCCAAAAAAAGATGGATGGTAAAAGTCAATTTCCTCGATATTATGTTGTATTATGTTTAGTAGATTCTGTCATTTTCATTTTGGATTTGTCAAGTCTTCGGTTCTTTAATAAAGGATTCAAAACATAAATACCTTAAGATAATTAAAAATTGTCAATAATTTTGTCCCTAATATTATTTTTTTTTAATTTCCCACTAAAGTTACGAATTTATAACCTTACGCTTCTTTGCTTTCCTAGTCTTGAAAATTAATAAAATTAAATTTCAATACCCATTTTATGACATAAACTAGAGTTATTTGTCAAAAAGCTCTGATTACAGCCACAAAATGTGAGTGATGAAATTTATCTTTTGATTTAAAGTATGAAGATTTTGTCATCATGTAGCAGTTTCAATTCTTTTATCTGATTCAAAAATGCAATTAATATCATTGCCTCCAGTCAGTGTAAATTCATATAAAATGCTTCAGTGGGAGTTGAAAGGTGGAAATAGTATATGCCTAAATGTGTGTGTGTGGAAACTCAAATTGAGAAATTACAGAAAATGCTTACCTAAATTTTCAATTGAATTGAAATCAATTAACATTGAAATCGTTGATGTCATTCTTTAAGAGCGATTACTTGTACATAACAGAACCATATCGATACTCACACACACACACACAAACACACACACACACACACACACACACACACACACTCATTGTTGATGATTCGATTCACTTGGGAATTCACAAATAGACAATTATTTAGCTGTGTCCAGTATTTAGGTAATAATTTGTGTTTTTTATTTATATATTACCAATGCCAGGCGTTTGACTATTTAGTCATTAACTTTGGAAAATGGCAGCAGCTGTAACAGATTTTGCGTTATCTTGGATGCACCACCTGTAGGCCTACTATATTACACCCTTTGAGAAATGTAAGTGAAGAACTTGAGAATTAACTCTGCAGTTCTTCAGAAGACAGCAGTGGCGGCTCGTGATTTCCAGAACGGGTGAAGCGGCGAGCCCCTCCTCCACCCCCCAAAGAAACACGAAAAGTGGTTAATAAATTTCCGTTTCCTAGCAAAATAATTATATTTATTATGATATATATATATATATATATAGGACCTGATATGGTACTACATGTTGTACAGACAGAGATAATATGTGGAGACAACAAGCAAAATAAAAATATGCAATATATGCTTACCCAGTCTTTATTTTTTGAATATAAGTTCGATTCTTTTAGACTTGCAAACTTGTCGATGATGTGAAAAAATGGTTGAGTTTCTATTAACTCTTTTAGTAGTTCCTTTTCAATTGAAATTTTTAACAAGTTTCTAAGTCTGTCTTCTAACATCGTATTACGTAGACTGATTTTGATTCTGTTTAAGCAAGAAAAACTCCGTTCTACGGAAACACTAGTGGACGGAATAGTCACTATTAAGCAAAAAAGTTTATAAGCTTCTTTAAAAATGTATCTGTTTTCTGTTAAAATTTCCATGAATGTTTGTAATTTCATATCTCTATACTGCTTATCCAGATATATGTGTTTTAATTCATTTTTCAATCTTTGGAAGTCAGTAAATATATTGGGGTAGTACACATTTAAATTATTTATTGTTTTTGTAAGAAATTTATTGGAATACTCTACAAATTTTGAAGTATCCATTAATGTAATAAAATGAAGCTTTTCCATATCTTGAAAACGTGTAGTAATTTGTAAAGAAATAGTATCTAATATTTCATAAAATATGAATTTTATATTTTGCAAGAACTTTATTTTGTGTGAGCGTCACTTTTTTTTTGTCCCTCACGGTGTTCAGTTGGAACTGTTGTTTTCGAAATCACTAATTCGAAAATTTCTATGAACGTATCCTCATTTAGTTTGCTGTTTAAGACCATTTGCGTATTTTTAATTTGTGAGATGCAAAAATTAATGTCAAATGACTTATTTTGTAGTACATTGAAGAGAACATCCGTAAGTCCAAAAATATGGTTAAAAACAACAACCAAAAGTGAAAATTCAAAGTCGTTAAATATATTTAAATAGCCGACACTCTGCCTAAGCGAAGTTTGATCGGAGGTTGGATCGTTCATAATCTCAGTAAATACTTCTTTTAAAGAATCCCATTCTTTATTTATAACACTCAACATTTTAGAGTTTGATGTCCATCGCGTAATAACAGAAGTAGGAATTCGTTTTCCGACGACTGTATCGACCACGTGAGTTCGTTTGGCAGAATGATGAAAAAATGCAGGTATGCAGCTTACAGTTGCAAAAAATATGCGACACTGTGAAATGCTGTTGCAGCTTTGTTGTAGCACTAAATTCAGACGATGTGCCAAACAATTAATAAAAACTGCCTGTGACGCTACTTCTTTAATTTTGGACTGAAGACCATTTAAGTGCCCTGACATTACGCTTGCTCCATCAAAACGTAATCCTATAAGTTTTGATTTATAGTTAAATTTTTCGAGGCATCTTGATACAAGGTTAAACAATGCTTCGGCAGTCCGATTGGAACTGACGTCATAAAATCCCAAAAATCTTTCCACCAGCAATAACATACCTAATTATGATACTACATTGAGATTTTTGGACAATATCTGTGGAATCGTCTACTTGTATAGAAAAAAATGCAATCCTTTATTTCTTTTTCGATATGTTCATTGATATATTGCCAAATGCAGTCAATTATTTCATTCTGAATAGTCTTAGAATTGCCGGCAAACATGGGTGTGATTTTTCAAAAGTGCTCATGAATGTCCACAGGGCTTATCGAAATGCAGTTTTCTAACAATTCTTTAAAATTACCATGATTAGTGGAGGTTACATCTTTGTGATGACCATGAAATGCTAATTCTTGCTTCCCCAAGTAAAGAACAGCACGAATGGGCGGGCAATTGAATGAAACGTCTATTAAGCTGCACATTCTCGTTGAAGCGTTTAATATATATTGCCTAAAGTATTCTTTTAAAGCATCCTCGGTACCACTTAAATTTTTTTTTAAGTTTGAAAAACATAATGTACAATCCACACGATCAAAAGAACCTTCATGTTTGTGAAGAGCACGGGTAACGTTACCAAAATCATTGAAACCACTCTTATTCCACACATTTGATTTAACACCAATGATTAAACATGGCATACAAAAAAGTTTATTTAAATAATAACTCCCACACAGCCATTCAAACTCCGAATATCACGAAATCTTAAAATGCCGATTATATACTTTGTCCTTTTTTTAAATTATAACAAATAAGTCATTAAAATGTATAAAAAATAATATATAGGAATTATATAAAAAATCGACATATTTTAAATATCATATTTTTTTAAATTATTGAAAATATATTTTTACTTTGTCAGTTGGTTTTAAAATATAGGTATTTATGATATAAAAGCATATTAAAAATTTCAGAACTCTAGTGCGCATAGATCTGAAGATAATCTCTGCGCAATATAGAAAAAGTGATTTTGAGAAAAAAAGTGTTCAAGTTGGAACTTGGTAACATGTAATAGTTATTTTTATTTTATACAATAGTGCAAGAAGTAATTGAAGAATTTTGATGCGGTTTGTTTTAAAACACTGCCAAAAATCGATATTATTTTTTAAACTAATAAATAAAAAATCGATTTTTTAAAGATTTAAAGGTCCTGTGTCCCCTTAAGAAACAAAAACACAACGAAATTACACGCTTCTACTGTTACCACTCAACGTGCCTCGAAATACTTCAGGGTAATTAAATAATTTTAACAGATATAACACTAAACTGTTTGTAGTTTGAATCAAAGTTTGATTCAGTCCTTTCATTTAAATTTTTTTTCTTTT
The DNA here is from genome assembly GCA_006491805.2 of Dysdera silvatica. Classification (NCBI taxonomy): domain Eukaryota; kingdom Metazoa; phylum Arthropoda; class Arachnida; order Araneae; family Dysderidae; genus Dysdera; species Dysdera silvatica. The sequence continues at coordinate 77,826,562 of QLNU02015003.1, forward strand.
ACCAGTAACACACCCCACAGAAAATTTTTTACCTCTAGAAACCTCTGTGGTAATCAAAAATCTCAATTTTTATTTCTGATCAAGCCATACCTCTGTTTTGGTAATTTTTACCTTTTTCCCCATGCAAAACCTCTAGATTCAGAGGTAAAACCTCTGATCTGGCAATACTAGCTGACATGATGATGCGATAAAAATTTCTCTTCTCTGACAGTACTTGCTTTCGCCGTAAATATTCCATCGCCATGGTAACCATGTTCGCAAAACATTTCCGTTTTGAAGCGAAGCTCTGAATTTCTATCGTCGCTTCATTCGGCCCTTTTTCTCGGCGAGCAATATTTCGTTGGTGCGTTTAACGCGTTTAAAGCGCTGACTTAAAAACGTAGCCTTCTGTTCCTGAATGTAATTCCAATTATATTAAAGGAATTAAATTCAAAAAAAAATAGTGGGCTCAAAATAAAATTCTAAATTTTATTTTTCTAATCAAATTTTAAATTTGACAAAAAAATAAAAAGGATTTGGAATTTAAATTAAAAAAACTGTTCAACCGCCCAATTTCTTTAGGTGAAGTGCCGCTTCACTCGCGTCACCCGACAAGCCGCCACTGGAAGACAGTAGATTCCATTGTGCAGGTACAAAACTTCATAGCGGTTGCAAGCGACGTCAAGAACACTAAAGTTTGTTATACGAATCACTTCTTTTGGCTTTTGACTTTTGTCTTTCGTGGAACAGAATTTGAGCCGCTTCGCTTTTTATATCGTTGTCATATTCTTCATTGTTATTATGGTAAGGCGTATGTGAAAGAAGAATTTCCAAAGCATTACAGTGCCCTAGCCTAGTGCCGCCAGGGGTTGCACTCACCGCCTCTGGACCATCTGAGCTGAATTCGACCCTGAATAAGCTTGGCTACGTACAAATGTATTGTGATTCAGAGGTCGCAGTAACCCTTTGGTCCCACCCCAGGTAACTTATAGCGTAATCTTGGAGCGCAAAATAGGCAAACAAAGCGTCATTGTCATTACTACAGACCTTAGCATCACCTATTGAAGAACTAAAAACCCAGTTAGAGGTGGTTTATTTCAAAATTTTATAACTGGTGCGCCATATAGTATCAAATATGACAGTCAGATAATGTATAATATATATAATATATCCCTAAAACCTTATTATATTAACCTATAAACCATATGGCACCCTATTTCATAAGGTGATAATTTCTTTACAAGATGATTTTCACGGATTCACCCCCTGAAAAAACGGTCATTGCTAACAGCAATCGAGAAATGTTCAAATAGGATTTTTAAAGTTCCAATAATTATGATTATCTGACGTATAGTTCTTCGTTGATTTTCAGCAATTTTCGATAAAAATAAAATACAAAAATGCGCTCAGTTTACTTTAGTTTATTGAAACTCAATACCTGGACAAACTGAGAAAAATGAGTCTCAGCAGCTGGCCTAGACGACTAGACCGTTTTTTTCTTCAGCTTCGACTTAGTTTTTGGAGACAGATCAATTTCTCGGCTGATAACTGACATTCTTACCTAAAGACATTCAACATTTTTAACAGCGCTACTCAGAAACGGATATTTTTTTAGTTCAACCGAAGTAATTTATTTACTTCATTACATTATCCTATTACATTTACTTCATTACATTATCCTATTACATTTACTTCATTACATTAAATTAAAACCATTTACCCATTACACTAAATAAAACTATTTACCAGATTATTTCCATTACGTTGAATTAAATCGGATTACGTTGAATTCAACCGATTACTTCATTATGTTGAATTAAATCAATTACTTCATTATGTTGAATTAAATCAATTACTTCATTATGTTGAATTAAATCAATTACTTCATTATGTTGAATTAAATCATTTACTTCGTTAAATTATGCCATTAAATTTATAAAAAATAAAAGTGAAGTGATTGATAAATGAAAATGTAGGCAAATAATTATTTTATTAATCATTTAATTATTAATTTGTCATCACTGTGAAAGCCTTGAATAACTAAGAACTAAAAAAAGGTAAACTAAAAGAAGAACTGATTAATGATGAACAACAAAAACCTTCTACAGTTGTTCCAGAAAATAAAGAAAAAGAATGTCCCCCACATGCGATGAATGAAGAAACGAAAGTAAAAAAAACGGTAAATGATGGGAAAAAAGCATGATAAAATCTGATATTAGATCTTCTAATCACTCCAAGAACACGTTCTCTTCCTAGTTTTTTACAAGATCACCATGAAGATTTTTTCCCTTCTATCTCTTAAAAACTCATCTTGAAGATTTTTCAACATTGGTGTAAGTTTAAACCAGATGTGGGGAGCCCGCGGCCTTATGGCCACATGCGGCCTTTTGACCGAATTAAAATTTTTCAGAAAAATCCTTTTATCATTATTAATCTAATTTTGTTCTTTTCTATTTGCATTATAATCTTAAATTGCTTAATATGAACCTAAGTAAACTATAAAAGAGTAGAAGAAGATTTAACGAAATAATCTTCCTTGATTGACTGATACAAACAAAACATATGCGTTTCGTACATTACAGCTAACAATGCGGCCTTCTAACATTAAGAGCTAACTTAATGTGGCCTTCTAACATTAACGGCTAACTTAATGCGGCCTTCTAACAGCTAACTTAACGCGGCCTTCTAACATTAACGGCTAACTTAATGCGGCCTTCTAACATTAACGGCTAACTTAATGCGGCCTTCTAATATTAACAGCTAATTTAATGCAGCCTTCCAACATGAAAAGGTTCCCCACCTCTGGTTTAAATCGTTGTTTTAAACCTTATGCCAGTGTTGAAATAACTGTTGTTGTGCAATCTCCTGGTTGATTGATTGATTGATTGGCTTTTTTATGGCGCAAGAGCATCTGGGCTATACTGCGCCAACAATCTCCTGGTAAAACTTTGTATTGTATTGTTTTGTTGAAGATCTTGTCCCCTCCAGTTTCTTACACGTTCTTCATGAATATCTTCTCCCTTCCAGTTTCTTACGAGTTCTTCATGAAGATCTTCTCCCTTCCAGTTTTTACAATTCTTCATAAGAACCTCTCTCTCTCTTCAGTCTCTTATGGGATCTTCATGAAGATCTTATTCCATCCAACTTTCTTTTTGGAGGTAATATACAGAGTATCCGAGCAAGTTCTTTATCATTATAAAAATCCATAACACAGAAACGAAGCAGTTTACTGAAATGCCGTTTTCAGTAGGAGAATAACTTAAAAAATAAGTTTTTTAACACAAATGCCTAAAATGTCAGTGTAGAATTGCTGTAGAAGTACATATAATAATATCCGTTGTTTACTTCATCTCCTACTCTACGTACATATACAAAATTTTAACATCATTTACAAGTTGCACATTCTAATTACTTTTTATACATCGTATTTACAATTTGCACGTTACTTACATCATATTAAAATAAAAAATCACACAATCTAATTATAATTAAATGTTGCATAATTAGCTTGAAATTAACCATAAATCTTAGTATGTAGAATTTAAGAGAAAAACAGATATCCAGAATAAATACATTCTAGTTGTGTAAGAAGCCTAAAATATTAAATATTAACATGGATATCATATAGAGCGTAGTTTTTAACTACGCTCTAAAACATTCATATAAGCAGTCAATATGTTTATAATAGTGCTCAATAATGTTTCGTTTTTATAACAGATAACCCTTTCGATACGCATTGTTACACGCTGAATGTTGAACAGCAGCTGGCAAGAAAGCATTTGTTGATTGGACAGTCTCCGTGCAACTAAAAAAAGCCCACATTAAGATTTATTAAATGTAATTTATACAATGAAAAACTCTTTGATTATACTTCTTTTGTCGCAAACCACGTTTCAATAGACCGCTTTGTTTTTTGGTTGTGAATTTTTACAATAACAAAGAACTTTCTCGCACACCCTGTACACCCACTTTATTACAACGTTTCGTAATGTTCATCACCCTCGACTTAGAATTCTTCAAGTTAAGTCCATTAAACATCACATAAATATTATCAAATATCAAGGGCAAAGACGATCAGACACAAATAACAATCGAGTATCCTTTGGCACATAAATACGTTTATTCAGTATATTATAAGTGTATATACAAGTTAAGATTTCGTTCCTGAATTAACTCAAGGTTAAGCCCGCATCTATTCCACGATGAACAAAAAGTCAGCAGCGCAGCCTCCCACTTAGCACACGATTGTAAATACACTTAGAACTTCAATGAGATAAATAACTGAACATATGTAAACCAGAATTTTAAATGTTGCTTAAAATTTCCTGATCTGGGCTCAACGGCCAATCGCTTATTCTTGAAACACGAGTGCATCACTTCAATCTGCCGATAACTTCTGATACCCAATCAAATCAATTCCCTTTTCTCGTATCAGGCCTTTAACTATCTGAAATTACACTTTGAATATGCCTGGGTTTAGCAGACTTTTACAATACCTTAATTATATTTCATTTTAATGCGTCCTCGTTCACCAATGACAATAAGAATTTAATCCCAATTAATCACAAACACATATGATATTAGTTCAATTAAATTATAAACGATCATTACATTACAACCTCACAGTTATTAGGACTCTTTGACAATAATAAACACTAAAATACACCTAAACCAGCTATTAGGACCCTTCAATTAATCAAACTACATTCAATTACTAATATTATCTAAATAATAGTATCTAAACGCTAAAGTTTATATTCTTCCTATCAACAAATTTTTTTCTTGTGAGATTGGTAATTTTATATTTAAATGTATTAAATTAAATCTTAATAGAGATATTTATTGTCCAATATACAACAATAATCCATATTCTACTAGAGCTTGTGGAAATTTAAATATTCCATTTTCAAGAACAAACTACTTACATAATAGCATTTTAGTGTTGTGTCCTAAGAATTGAAACTCTTTCCCAGATGATTTGAAATCTATAAATAATGTCTTTATTCAAATGCAAATTAAGAAAACATCTTCTAACATCTTGATATTTGTATATGGATACTGGTTTTTTGGAAATTGATATTGGTATTAATGTTTAATTAATACTTAATTATTAAAAAAATAATATTTTTTAAAAAAATCAATGTTTGTATAAAGAAATAATGTTATTTATTGTATTTTGCATTGCCTCTGGTTTTGTGTTGACTTTTTGAGGGTGTTGGGAACTTGCCAGGTCTCTGAATCTTTTTTTCCCATCTCCTTCTTGGAATAGTTTATCACAACTAATTGTAAATATTTTGTAATCTATCCATTACTATGCTGAGAAAATAAATTGAATTGAAGGTTAGTTTCACAAAATAATTAAGAAGTGCTTAACGTTAACGATACCACAGAAGAAAGTTCTTGAGCCAGCTAAGCGCGCACACAGTCCTTGCAGCACGCAGTTCTGCCTGCTAACGTATAAACGTCCATGTGGAATAGGAAAACAAAGCTAGTAGTCTAAACGTCCAATAGCTTCAAAGAGGAAACGATGAAAGCCCCATCAGTAAGCAAATTCCTTGAAAACTGTTATGAAGACGACTTAAAGTAGACTAACTGATTTCCAGTTAGCGTCTTGACCTCTCTGATAACAAACCTCCAGGAAGATACTTTCAGCTACTTTGCATTTACATTATCGTTCCAAAGTGCCTACCAATTGCTCCATAGCTCACAGAGTTAATGCTACAGTTACAATCGACATCTAGGTTCCTAATCTCCGTGGTTGCCCTGGTAGACTTGGTTGCCCATTACACAATGACCAACAACATTTTTATACACTTTTGTTACGTCATTATCGTGACGAGATTCCCCGGAAACACGAAGTGCCCTCTCTAACTTCTTTATATAATTCTTAGTTGAGTTCGAATGTCGCAGTTGGATTATCGTTTACAGCGATTAGACCATTACCTTTTTAAACTTTAATAAAAAATAAAGGTCAATTTTCATCAAATCGTCATCAGATGTTCATCATCACAGCTCCTCATATTTTATAATTATTAAAATAATCGCCAACAATTACAATACCAAATATTCAAATAAACTATTGCACAACTTCTCTTTTCATCAAAGTAATTACATGTCAAATACCATGAAATATACCATGGGTCAGTAACGCAGAAAAGGGCATAGGGGGCTCAAGCCCCCATTGAATATCAAAACACATTAATTTTCTCTAATGCCGCATCACATGATTTCCTTTAAATCCACTTGAGCCCCCCGGACCCCCATAGTTTTTATATTGCTACACGTGCCATGGAAAAACTGGAGCTGGAACTGAAATTTCATCAAAAATCTCATTTCCGTAACATCTCCACGTATTCTTTTATTTTATGGTACCTATATTCGATCTAATTATCAAATAGGCTTCTAGATATCTCGGTAAATCTTCAATCCGATCTATATATAGCGCGTCCTTCAGTTTATTTCAAATTTTCACATAGAAATTGGACATTAGAAATATTATTTATTAATATTATAATGTATCCCCCTTTAACACGCGTAATTTAATTGCAACAAATACATTTGAATGATTCAATGAATAAATATAACGATCTTTGTGATCCGAACATACGAAAGATTTTTAAATCTCCAGTAACACAAATATATCGATTTAGCTGCCAATTTGTAGCCTTCTAATTTCGCAACTTAATCATTTCCTGGCCAATTAAAATGCGATTGTCAATAAAAATAAATTAATTACTCTTCTGGCTCTTAAAAACAAAGAACATCAATTTAATTAGCATCCAGTGGAATTTTCGAAAGACAGATCAGAAAACTTTGAAAAACTGTGACGTTTTCTCTCTCAAAAGCTTTGGATACAATTTTTTCTTCTGAATCGGTGTCTGACAGAATAGTACCACCTTCAAATAGAGTTGTTAAGTACGCGTCACTTGAAGCATTAAAAGCTAATTAAAATTTCCATCAATACTTCCTGTTTCATTGCATAAAAATTCAGTTCCGCTTGGATGACTAATGTTGTATCCTAACATAGTCAAATACCGGATAAGCTTCTCTTTCCTGTTTGAAACTTTTTCTTTTACATCCGTGTTTCTAGTCAGGAAATCTCCTGCGATTAATAAAAAAAATATATTTTAGAACTGATAAAAATTGCATTCCAATTAATAGATACTCAAATTGGTAGAAGTTTTCTGATAGTTTGAATTAAATGACATTAATAGCCGAAATTCACCAATTCAAGACGGTATCGTTAAACGTTCGTTCTACTTCTTAATTACGAAAATTAAGAAAAAATTCATCGCTACAAAGCGCTACCTTAAGACGGTGATTTTATAAGTTTTAAGGAGGATTTTGATTAAAAATGATTTGTTATTCATTATTTTCACTTCTGCGATATTCTTAGGCATAATACTATTCTGAATTTCATAAGTGTTATTATAAGTAAGTTTTTAAAACTTTATACAAAGGACATTCGAAAAAAAAGTTACACTCGAACATTGTAGGTCTAGAGCACTTTATTGGAACAAGCACTACAATATAACACACATACCCCGCACATTTCTTTTTCTTTATATAATCGGCAAGTCGCTGCAGACATTTCTAGGGACGTCACACTAATTGTTCGATGCCCTGACGATAGAAATCCGCTCCTTAATTATGGAACTAGTATAGAACAGCTATCTTATCCTGGTCGTCGTTGGCAAATTGGCATCCAGGCATCCACCCAGATGTTCTTTTAGTTTGCCAGACACGTGAAAATCGCAAGGCGACAGATCATTCAAATCTGTGAAACAAAGCCTGCGTTGTGTGTGCCGTGTGAGATGGTGCATTTTTGTGCAAGAGGACAATGATTTGTTTTAATTTTCCATGCCTGTTGTTTTTCACAGCTGCTCACAAAGCCCTTACAGTTTTACAGTATGACGCAGCATCAATGATTGTGCCCTTCCATATAAACTCTGTGTATGCAACTCCTTCGCAGTCGAAGAAAATGGTACCCATGTATTCACCCGCTGATAAGGCAGCTTTGAATTTTGTTCTCACAGGCGACGGGCAGAAGACAATTGGCGATAATCCAGTTTGTGACGCAGGATGGAATGAGCAGTGCCAACAGATATTCGCAACTCCTTTGCAATGTGTGCAATGGTCAATTTGCGATTGCTGACAATCATGTCGTTCATACATTGCAACACGTCTGTTGTGCTCGTCATTGTTGGTCTTCTTTGTCTTCCCGCATTGGTCAAATTTGTGCGGCCGTTTTCAAACTTCTGGCACCATTTCACTATTACTGGACACAACACTGCATGTGACCCATATATCGCTGATATTTCACAGTGAATATCCGTACACGTAGGGCGTTTTGCACACATAAAAACGCACTGTTCTGCGTACTTCAATGCTGGAGTATGTTTCCAGCTGACGCGCCATTTTGTTCGCGTTCTATGCCGTAACGCTTGCCAGTACTTTAACGAAAATGAAAAAGTAAGTAGTCGTAAACCTCAACTCTCTTCGGCACAGGCTTATTGCGCAGTGTTGCCATTTTTAGTTAGATAAGTGTAACTTACTTTTTGAACGCTCCTCGTATTTATACAATCTAAGACACAAAAATTGACGCACTAAGAAGTTATGCAATTGAGACAAAGAATGGTGAATGTGATGCACAGAAAAATAAATTGTTACAATTTCAGAAAAATTGAATGATTTATTCAGGAGAACAGCTACAGAAAATGAGTAAATCAATGGCCTGGATGCAGACTGTTACCAGGCGTAACACTAACTCACAAATTTGGCGAATGGTGTGCTGCGTAATGTTTTGTCAAATATTGTCTCCAATTATCGGGTTAATTTGCCGACATTCTGGGATGGTTACAGACGCCTTTCCATCAGCTCCCAATTGTACTCTATGGAGGTAGGAGATGAAGAAATCTGGCGGCACAGCTCGCCAAGCAAATATTCGGCAAGCACGAAGACAGTCAGCAAAAACGTGCAATATGCGGCCGGGCATTATCTTGTTGAAAAGTCAGCCCGGAGTGGTACAAAAAAAATGGCAAATATATGGGTCGTTTCATTTCTTCAGCATACCTCTGTGCTGTAAGTACCACCAATGATAACCAAAGGGGTTCAGCTATTAAAATAAATGGCACCTCAGACCATAACTCTCTGCTGTCGGTTTGTGTGGTATAAAATAATAAAGATAGGATTCCAACTCTACCCAGAACGTCTCCAAACACGTTTGCACTGATCGTCAGGATTCGGTTCAAAATGGGACTCGTCATTCAAGACAATTCGTCCCCAGTCAGTGCAATTCCAGGTCAGGCGAGCTCGGCACCAGTGAAATTGCTCTTAAGGGTGAGGGGTAAGCGGCGTATTCGGCGACGCGAGTTTGGGTTCTGCACTCTGGATTGCCTATGATTGATCCTGTTGCTAGTAGTTTGATATTTCTGTTTGATCTTTCGTCGCGGTGTTTCCTGACTGCGATGCCAACTCCATAGTTTCATTAACATCACGTAGGCTGGTGAAGGCTCGCCCCCACACACTTTCGTCAACAAAACGTAAAGTAATAACACATCTGAATTTTATTGAAAACTGCTTAAAAGTGCATGCATTTTTCTTTTCTGGATGCCAGAACTGCAGGCTATTTATTAGTTATTATTATTTCTTTTCTGTACGAACGTTTCACCATCTAACCATGCCATAACATTGGCGTTACTATTACTACGCCTAAAAAAGTTGATAAAAATTGTTTCTTAATTTAATCTGCGTAGTGTTCGACTTACATTTCATAAATATCAGTTATTCCTTTATCTTCAGGTTCTCAGAAACGCTTTATGTGGAGACGGCAGTCATACCAGAGATTTCCAAACCGTACGTCGGTTTGAAACCTCCTGAATGTCGTGTAGTCAATCGTTTCGGTCTGAGGCGTCGCAACTTTGACTAGCATTTTATATAACATGTCGCATTAATATATTCATAGAATGTGTTTCGTATATTTCGGTATATCTGGGAGTCATCAACAGTTTCTGAAAGGTGAAAGGAGCCGTATGTTAAAACAGTTTGAAAATCCCTTGGTCATACCATCTCCCTCTAAGGGTATAAGGGCGGACAGAGAATATTAGAAAACAAATACGAGCTTTTTTGTGGTCCCAACGTCTTACTATAGAACTGATATAATATTCCAAAGAAATAATATTCTATTGTAGTTAATAACGGGAGTATGTTAACGTTTAGAAATATGTAGGTTTTATATTTTTATATTCTTTGCAACCCATCGCGAATAATTGTTTGCCTGCCACTCACCAAGGAGTCATGGATTACAGCTCCTCTTTAAAAGAGCTGAAAGACAATCATAGACAAGTTGCTCTCCGATGGATTCCTGCCCATTGCGGCATACCAAGAAATGAGGCAGCAGATTCCCTAGCAAAAACGGGTACAAGCATCCTGCAGTCCACCCCTTACGACACCACCTTTAAATCTGCTGCCTCTGCTATTCATCGCAGGGTCAGCACTTTCCATAAAAGCAGCCTCAACGAAAGATTGGAAAGCAAGCCATAGAGGAATTCTATAGCTAAACTGATGAATCGACCAAGAGGCCGTTGCGGCATTCAGACTAACAAAAGAGCATTGACTGCCTTGCCTCACCTTTTCACCGTATTAGAATCTTCAACAGTCTCCTGTGTCCTCTGTGTACAAGAGATGAAGTGATAGACGCTAATCACCTCCCGACCTATCCCGCTCTATCGGGGCAGGCTGCATGCCAGGTACTGGAAGGCCAGAGATTTGTTGTCCTCTCTGCAGCACTCTTGATGCTCCCATCTACGTCTTACTTCTAATCAACTCCAGGACCGTTTTAACCTTTTTATTAATATTCACTCTCTTTTAGTAATACATGTAAACTTCCATCATTGGTAAAGGATTTCTGTCCGTACAATCAGCTGCATTAAAATAAATATATTGCTTACAACTGAACAAATTTTCTCTCTGCATCAGAAGTGAACTACTTACATTATCAAAAAAAAAAGATGTTAAGCACGTGGTTGCGAAACTTAAAAAATAACAAGGTTCTAATAAAGCGATGTAGTTCATAAAATGGTTAATCAATGCTTCATCAGATTTACTTTTTAAAAAATGACTTACACTATTTCTTTTTATTCATTCATATCTTTCTTATTATTAGTCGTCGGAAATCCTCTTATACAACAGAATGCTTTCTATCCTAAGCTGGTAAGAATCGCCTCAGTATTTTACACCCATCAATGTTATACATTTCATAAACATTTTCACTGAATTATTTTTAACTTTTTAATTTTAATATTTGTATTAGAAAACAGGCGAGATTGGCACTCGCATATAATCGGTTCATAGTGATATAAATATGCTGTTCTTATTTTAAAACGCTCTGCTAGAAATTAAACCATAAAAAATATCTTCCATAAAAACAAATTATATGTTTCACAAAACTTCAGATTTTTTTTTATCTTGCTTGATTTTGTGAGATCAATCAGAGAACACTTTCAAGAGCAGGCGCGGAATATATACTTCAATGTAAAGTGGAGCTTTAGTGGTGCCTTTGGAGACTAACTTGTAATCGGTATAATAATATTGATTTACGCTAATTTTTAAATCGGGTAAAAATTACGACGCAGTAGCGCATTAAATTCAGATAAAAATTTAATAAAATGTTTTGTAAAAAAATTACAATTACTCAGTTGTAAAGCAATGCTGCAGCCGTAATAGATTGCGGTTTTAAGAAGGTACAAAGTTGCTAACTGTAAAAAAGTGGTACGTGAGACTTTAGGAAACAAATATGAGTGTAACAAAAATGACGTAAACGTCAACAACTTGGCGAAAGTTTTGGCAATATGGCCCGTATACGCAATATATATACCTTTTTTTGATATTTCATTTGGAAGACGATATATGTTATTCTAAAAACATTACATGTAAAAATTATAATCCTTATTCCCTCTTGGCATTCCCAAAATAATTATCAAATCGCCATCTGTTGTATCTCAGCGACTGTGTAGCCTTCGATGTCGTGATTTCTTGTAAACTTGGCTGGCAAAATTTTAGCTATGGCGAAAATGGTAACGTTATCCGCATTTTAACCGTAACATTCGTTGAAACAAAATCTGAATCAAATCACATGTGTTTCTGTATGTGTAACCATCATATTCAAAGTCGGCAAAGAACCATCTCAGATTTTTCAGTCCAGATTCAAACCCAAGAATATAAAACCTTACAACAGTCTTTGATTTTACCATGTTTGGCGCAGTATAGCCCAGATGCTCTTGCGCCATAAAAAATCCAAACAAACCTAAGAATATAAAACAAAAAATCAACATTCGCTTCACAACACTTAACCCCTTGTATCTGGACCCTAAATATATCTTGTATTTACAGATCCTAACTGAACTACCTCAGCATTCCAAGTAGAGAAGTTACTTCGGTATAAATTATATACCCTGAACCTTAATGTTATTAAACGGGTCAGTCCTTTGCTCAAACTTCTAACACTCCTGGAAAAATGGAACCACGAAGAGGGCGGGACCCTGTTAATGTTTTAATTCATCCCTTTCTCCACGCCACTGTCGTTGTGTATATGTGTTCGAAACTGACTCTTTTGTTACCAAAATAAGTAATAAAATGTAGAGATCAATTGATATTACATTTTCTAATAGTTTATACGCATTGCAATTTACTTTATATTTTCTTTCTCTTTTGTAAAATATGCTTTATTCCGCAAAAAAGGGTACTAAAAACCTTCGTACTACATATTTCTCTCTCTCTCTCACTTTCTCTTTTTCTCTGCGTGTACGTGTGTGCGCCTGTGAGTATTGAGTTATAATGAACTGTATGTAACACCTCAACCTCTATTAATTGACTTTAAACCCTATATAAAATGGACTGCGGTTCCATTCTTAATATGAACTATGGATTACTTCTTACTTACATGGATTGCTTCTTACTTGCATGGATTACTCTTTACTTCTCTATTAACCATGCATGTTCATAAATATATTGAGGTCCATGAATCGCCTTATGAGAAAAATCATTATAATTCTAAAATTCAGAAACGATAAATTGTAAATTAACTTAATCTAATAGACAGTAATAAACAGTACAATATAAGAAAGAAATATAAACTTAATAGATATTTAAAAAAAATCGATGTAGCACTTACGCAAAATTTATTTACTATTAATATCGATGTTATAGAGTGTAGATTTTAATGTTTCTTCAAGCATGTCATCTCTAAAATTACATAAGTCTAGTTTCGATTGTAATAAATAATGTGGTGGCAAAATTTAGAGCACACAATTCCCCACGAAAACTCACAAAATTTCGTCCCGGAGGCTTTGTGTTGACCATATTTAAGTAATTATGTTATCCCTGAGGTAATAAATACCTTAATATCTTATATACAGAGAAAGAGAGCGTTGTTTCCTGTCCTCATTCGTCTAGCACGGAGGGACTGGTTCAAATCCAGATGGGAAAGCGTCTTTTCTCCAAAATTACATAAGCTCTAGTTTGAGCTCGTAATAAATACGCGGATGGCAAAAAATTATAGTATAACAAGTCATCTCTACTCAGACATATCTACCTCTATCCCGCCATTAAACTGCTCCTCACCAATTAGACCATTATACCAATACGCCCTTTGTTTCTTCAATTTCCTTCGTTTTTCCGCTAGTAAGTACCCGTTGAAGAACCTTATCATAAAACAAGTATAATAAAAAAATTTTTTTTTAAAGTCAATTCCTTCAATGCGCTGCTCAAATAAAAGGGAAGAAAGGGAAAAATTGCGAAAAGCAATTTTGGCGACATTTGGCTGTAATTGGCGGCAAGCATTAATCGCCAAATACACCAAAGGAAAGCAAAAAAAAAATCATTTAAATTTAATTAATGAATTAATATTTGAAAAAACTGTATTAACATCAAGTGTCATCCACTACAAGTTTAAAAAAATTTATTTGAACTTGATTGGATGGATAGAAAGTATTTTATTAACGATTGAAAATTTGAACAAGATATAATATATATAGGGAGAGTGTGAGCTAATAGAAGGAATTGAACAGAAACGTAACATTATGCGCAGGGGCGGACTGGGTCCTCTCAAAGGGCGCATACCTTGGATTATCTGAGGGCGCGAGTCCTATAGCCCATGAGGGCGCGTCCTATAGCCCATGAGGGCGCAAGTCCTATCGTCCATGAAGGCTCTCAAGTCCTATCGTCCATGAGGACGCACCAGTTCGGGGACCGGTTGGCTGGCGGTCCAATTCGCCCCATGATTATGAGGTCAATTGAAGTTCGTGCTCCGTTTACTGACAGTGGCAAGGAGCTTGTTGAAACGCGTCAATAAACTTTAACCAACATCAAAATCTCTACGACGTTGATACTTAAACTTAATTAATATAATTGGTAAAATTTGACGATTACCTCTCTTTGGTTATGTCGGCTAAAACAAAACTACTATTCTAATGATGGCTTTTTACATGATAACGTTAAAATTTATTTATTGCTATGAAGTTTCAAATCCAAATAAAAATGGCGATACTCTAATTTTTAAACTGACGCAAATAACGAAGAGTGGCGTTAAAGGTGTAATTACCAATGCAGCATCTTCAACTCTAGATGTTTTGCTAAAAAATAAATTGCAGTTCGTTTCTTTTCAGTTTGTTTGCTTTCATAAAGTAATTAACGGATATTTCTGATATTTTAGCCCTCGCTACCTAAAGAAGATTGGAAACTTAAAAATTCGGAAATTCCACGAATAAAAGAATTGAACGCCATTCGCATTTCCGAGCAGCATAAAGGACCAGCATCCATTCAAAATGGTTCAGCTCATCCACCAATTAAAACTATAGATGCTTTTAGAGTGGATAACTTGAAACTGAAAGTTTCGCAAATTAAATATGGTCTGACATCAAATCCCAAGTATGATGTCAGCAACTTTGGAGGGAATGCTTATACTGACCATAATAAAAAGCGCAAGATATCGCACGCTATACTTAGTGATGTTATGCCTAAGCACCTTGCATTAAGTGTAAACAAAATTCCGGAAAACGTTAATAGAAAACTTCCTGCAAATTACTATGAAAATTCATTACCTTCTTCATTGGAATCAAGATTACTTTTGCCAAATAGAGCCAAGCCTGGAGCTTCAGCAAAGCACATATTTCGAATTCTTATTGAAGGACATAATCCGTATTTTCTGAGTCCTGATTTAATCCAAGAAGAAGATACCGAGTTACAATCTCTCCAGTTAGGCCTTGTTAATGTACCTCACGAAATTTATGCTAATGTACCTCATAAAATATATACTGATGCACCTAATGACGTTTACGCCGACGTAGCGCATGCATTTCAAGCTGATGTGCCTCATAGATTTCAAACTAACGTACCTAATATACTTCCAGCCGACGTACCTCATACGCTTCAAACTGATGTACATCCTCGGGTATATGCAAATTTACCTCATACACTTAAAGCTGATACGCATCATGCAATTCAACTTAGTGCACCTGATACACTTCAATCTGGTATACCTCATGCAATTCAACTTAGTGTACCTCATACATTTCAAGCTGATGTGCCTCATACACTTCAAACCGACGTACCTCATATGTTTCAAGCCGACGTACCTCATACGCTTCAAGACGACGTACCTCATACACTTCAAGCTGATGTACATCCTCGGGTATATGAAGATTTCCCTCATACAATTGAAGCTGATACGCATCATGCAATTCAACTCAGTGGACCTGATACACTTCAATCTGGTATACCTCATGCAATGCAACTTAATGTACCTCATGCAATTCAACTTAGTGTACCTCGTACATTTCAAGCTGATGTACCTCATGAAATATATGATGACACGCCCCATGAAGTTTATGCTGATATACCCTATAAAATTGCTGGCGTGCCTCACAAAATATATGAAGATCATAAAATCGTTAATAATAATGGAAACCGTTTAGTTAAAAAAAGTCTAAATGATAATTACTTACCCTTAACCCTCTTTAACCACACTGAAAGCTTTGAGAACTCTAAAGTGAATCATAAAGTACCATCCGAAGAGTTTAAAACTGAATCTGTTAAAAATGTAGAGATGATGACTGAAGGAGCTCACGTGCAATGGTTAAATAAAGGAAATGCTCAACGTAGGGTAAATGGCCCACGGCCTCGCCACAAAATTGCCATCAATGAAAGGAATGCTGATATTAAAACAACTGCTGGGGTAACCACTGTAGAAAGCAGCGGAATTGTAGTCCGAGCTCTGCAAAACAAATGGACTGCTTACTTCCTGTCGCAGTCGGTAATGATAGGGTTTTTCATGGCCATGCTCACCATTGTTGTATTGGTTTTGATAAGTTTCTCAATATACAACGCCATGGAAACAAGAAAATCCCAAAACCGACTCGTTGAGACGATCACTGAGGAGCCACCTGAACCACCTGCTAAGAATTCCAAGATTTATTCGATACCTGTGCATCCCAGTAACAGCAAGAAACATTCCATACCCTTTTTGGAGAAATTCAAAGCCTTGGTTTCTACTATCATATCATTCCAAAAGAACAAGAGCGTTCCAAGTGAAATCTCAAAAGATAATATCCATAAACTTAAGAAACATCACCGTCGAATCACTACTAGTATAACAAAGACTAGCGGCAATAACCTTAGTCCACAGGCTGCAAAACATAAGCATAATCGCAAACACAGCACTTATAAAAGAAAGGAGGTTCCAGATGCTCAAAATCTCTCGGAAGAACACAAACAAGACCGTGAGAAATTTGATGCAAAAGAACACTTTGAAAACGAAAATAATCAAGAAAAACAAAAGATTGAAGATAAGGAATGTTTGGTTATTAGTGAAACTCCTCAAAAAGACGATGGTATATATGGGGACTTGTTTGTCGAGAAAGATGATGGCAGTGTCGAGTCTTTGAGAGATGTTTTAGAAGGCAATGCAGGCTCAGACAGAAGTGTCGCTGTGCAGAAAAGACTCGAACGTTTACGACAACACACCGTTACAAGTGGAGAACCACATATTGATAGTATGCTGACCGCTAATACATGGGACAAATCCTTTTATTCTACGCATCGTTTCGTTCATGCTCATGATGGAGTTCCTCCAACTGAGGAGATAATTCAGTTTGGAAAAGCGGGTTTTTCTTTGTCCCAGAAAACTCCAATAGACCATATTATCAAACATATTCCTGATGCAGCAAAAATGAAATATCCACATGATGCTGTTAAACGTTTAAAAATTATTAAATAAAGTGAGTAAAACACTTCATTCAAACTTCACAAATATCTAATATTTCTCACTGTTGCTATCTGTCGCTCTAATCTCCTTCCCAATATTTTAAACACTATTTACCTAAAAATCTAAGCTCAGCTTTGACAATTCCAACACGTCTGTGGAAATACATGAGAAGAGAGATTTTTAAAGGAATAAATATCTCTTTCTGATATGTGCAGGCAGCGAGAAGCTTTTAGTTCTACTTTCAAATCCAAATAATTAAATGATGCAATCAGTGGTAACTTTTATTTTTCTATAGATGATTCGATCAGAAGATTAATTAACAGTAGCATATTAGGAACATCGAAATCATAACCTTTTAAAATAAATTAAAGTAGTTGTTGTAAATGAATTAACCCAAAGGCTTAGCAAAATTATAATCTCTTCAAAACACTCCTCTACAGTTAACATACTTATAAAATGCAGTTGCAACAGCCTAATGTGGCCTCGAAAAATTTAGTTAACACCGATTAAAACATCAAATATATCGTTTATATTATTTAAAACAAATTACACACAAACGCAGTTTAATTTGAGCAGGAGATACATTTTACAATTGTTTCGGTGGAAAATCAAGCGTCCACCATCGTCAGAAAATTCGTCCAAACTGATTTGTTGCCACTAAATCAAAAACGAAAAAGTGAAAAAGGCGAAAAAAGGCAACATAACAAAAAGCCTGATTTGTGAAAAATATTTCCCTCTTCGGAATATGGACAGAAAGTTGTCAAAAAAAAGCTCAATTTCAAATTTACCTCAAACTTGGGGGCTCATTATTTTTAGAAATGACAATTGGAGAAACATGCCATTTGGTATACTTAAGCCGAATATGTAACTTAGTGGATTATGAAATTAACAGCCTCATTATTTAATTAAATATGGAGATATTGCGCTACAAATATGTTGTAAGACACAAAATCCTCAAAAGTGACTTAGGTTCAGCCTCAAATATCGAAAAATGAGCCTTCTCAAATTCTAATTTTTTTAGCATCATTAGAAAGAGCAGATTTTGAACTATTTAAAAGAGCTTTTCCCATTCTAGAGACTGTTCTGCTAAGACATCGAAAAAAGGTTAAATATTCTTATGAAACATCCACTGTCGGAGTTCGCGCATATGGTTGCTTAATTCCAAACAGCGCTAAGTAACAATATTATTAATAAAAATCAATATTATCAATAAGCAATAATATCATTATTAATAATTATTACTTCATCAAGTTTGATTTTTCTTCAATTCTGAGCAAAACGATTTCTGTCAAGGCGTATTGCCCTGCTGTTGAAGTAATGGAGCTTAAATCTTCATAATGGTGTGCTTTTCATGAATCCAGCAAGTGTGACGTTTTTTCGCCCACTGAAATGATTTCACACGACAAAAAGGATGCACAAAGATGATAAATGCATCATCCTTTTCATTGGAGATGTCGTATATGCTACCAATATACTACCGGTGATTGTCTTAAATACCAGTTACATGTAGATCGGGGTAAGGTTCAGAATCGATGTAAAAGGAATATGCCTTTCAACAGATTAGTCGATCGAGGCAATAAAAAAAGTTTCGTCATTTGATACACGGCTGGCATGGATAAACTTTGTATCAACAGGTATAAACTGCTGATTATCTCATGTTCCAGGAATTGTGTTATAACCTTCGAGCCGTTCTTATTGTGCTGCCCTCATTGTTTCTATTTCTTCACTTGATGAAAAAATAAAGTTTAATTTCACAATTATGTTGGTCATAAATATGTTAGCAGGTTTCAGAATTTGGTGTTCGGTGATACGTCGATGACTATCTCCAGTTGCTAATTACTGAAATGTCATACCAATTCCGTCATATGGTGATTTGCTATGACTTGTCGCTAAGAAATTCGACTCTGCACTTGTGTGTAAGTTTCCTTGATCGTGACATGTTAGTCAATTTCGATTGAATTAACGAAGTTAATTCTTTCTTGTCATCACTATAATGAAAAAGATAAGAGTAATTGTTTAAAGTAATTGAAAGAATACTTCCAGCCTGGTGGAATAGTGATTCGCAGGGTCTTTTCAAATCTATTTTTTTCAAGATCTATTTTGGTCAAGACGTCATTCTAGATTATCACGGAGTGAGTAGTCAAAACACATTAAAGTTCTTCACCGTTTATTACAAAGTGAACGTTTGAGAAGTTCGATGTCTTGTATCCTCCCTGTAGGTCGCAAACTGATTCCTTGGGGATAACCGAAACTATTTTTAGCTGCAATTTAATAAGGAATTTCATACCAAATATTTGCACCGCTTTTATATTTCAACATGGCTACATTGCAATGTTCTACTAACGGTTGTTAACTTTATATCTATAATATACATTAATTTATATTCTTAACATAATATATATTATA
>QLNU02015003.1:77849539-77869809 GCA_006491805.2 Dysdera silvatica
TATCTTTTATATCCGGTTACATGTATGTGATATATGTAATGAAACATAGTCTTATTACACTAAATATATGTGGCACATACGTGAAATATGGCCTTTTAATATACAGACACGCGCACATGTACACTATCTTAAAATAATTTAAACTATACCAAATCTGAAGACCTTATTCTGAAGCTTCTCCAATCTCTGTTGAAAAACGTTATCACCCGTAGAAATATGAGGAGTTATTCTGCAACCCCGAGACGGTTACACAAAGTACTAAGGAGTGCTGGCAAAAACGTCCATTCTTTTCTCTTTAAAATGCGATGTAGTTTGTTTCATACTTATGATATTTCTTATGAAACTTATTTTCTTACTTATTTGTGACGTATCATCTGTAGTTCTGTATTTACACTCACAATCTACTTTTAGCCTCTCAACAATTTCAAGAAAAGGGTGAAGAGGGTTCCGGCTGTATCATTAATTTTTTGTGAGCAATTTATATTCCTATGCATGTTAAGCTTCATGTATATGCGTGCATGTGTTGAGAATATTCCACGGAGTCATTCCATCCTTATATAAGTAAATTACTTCATTATTTCTCAAAGAAGAATAATTCCAGAATGCGAGAAATACCGGATGGAAGTTATCGTTCTCCAAAATTTATCGAAAGTATGCGACGAGAATAAATAAATGTGATTCTCCATAAATTCAAATTTCTTAGATTAAGCATCTTTCCCTCTGAACAAATTTTAAAAAAAAATGCCCGATCAAATACATCCGTTTAAAATTAGACTCGCATATTTTATGCAAAATGCTGCCAAAGACGCCCCATTCTGAACTGGTTATCTCTATCTTTCTTTTGCGGAAAAAGCAATCGCATCAAAAGAAAGAATGCGACACGCCGAACAATTTGCGCAAAATCTATTGAAGGCAGATTAAATTTAGAGAGGAAATCGATCCGCAGTTCGAAAGAAAGTCAAACGAAAATTTGAGAAACATCCGCCGCAACTTCTTCCTCCTTTCATACTTGAAATCAAATTTACCACATGCTGCAAGCAGTTTCTGTCCACTTTTATTCGCGCTTTCATTTTCTGAATAGTTTAAGAGTCGCTAACCGTTTTACTGCCAAGTACGGGGAAATAGGATTCATTCGGAAGACGTGCCATCATTCTATGTCACTCGCGAGTGATTTAACCAATATGATGTCTTCCTCAGCAGAACATCTGGCAATGTCACGATAAACTCATAATTATTTTATGATATTATTGCCTTCTAAATGGTGGCATAATTATCAAAGGAAACGGTTGATACACAAGGCTTAAAAGCCAATGCGTTTTATATTTTCTTGAGGTGGGGGGGAAGTTAATGATGTAGCATTTTGACAAGCATGATTTCTTTCTCAATGTGGAGCTCGCTTGGCCCACCGTCACAAAAGTTGATAGGTCGTCAAGTAGGATAAAGATAAAAAAGCATCGTCTTAATCTGGAATCGAACAAGCGACCTCTTCGACCGAGATCAGTAAGACAATGCCTTATCACCAGTTGTATATTTTTCTCATAATAATATTATCCTTCTCACGTGCAGAACAATTGTCAAGTATAATGGTTAACGTACACGGCTTCCAAGGTAGTTTTTTTTTATAATTTATTGGGTGATTAATGAAATGTGATGCTTTATCACCCACGATTTGTTGCTCATCATTATGAGAAACGTACATGTTAAGACAAGTTTCCATCTCCCGGGCCTCGATGGTCTAGCTGGCAAAGCACTTCGATTCCGATGAAGAGATGGCTGCATTCAACTTCAGCTCGAAATGATTCCCTTTTTTCTTTTGGGAAAACGCCAAAGTTTTTGACAGTGGGTCAAATGGTCCCTTGGGTGAATTGTAAATCATCACATTTCTAATGAATCTACTTTCATTCCACATAATTGTTAACTTTCAACGCGGTGTTCAAAAATTCCTTCAACAAGCAAATGATTGTTAACAGAATAATGTTACATATAACCATGAGCGCCTATGTGAGTAACTATAGGGGGGAGGGGGTCTGAGAAAAATTACCTCCTTCTCATAGCTGTCAAGAATTTTAGTGAATGTACAAGATACTAAAATGCTACAAAAATAATTGATACTGCTTGACAATTAGTAATGAGCTAAAAAGTACCTTATTTTAAAATGTGACTGTAAAACTTTTGAAAGTAAATGCATAGCAGATTCGGGAAAATACAATTTTTAAACGGCTAGGGTGGGGCTCGAGCCCCCCTACCCTTCATATGGACGTCTATATATATAACAAATTTATTTATAGAATCAAAAAAAATTGTACCGAATATATCATCAGTGTATATTAGTCACTTGTATTTAGTTAAAACAAATAATAGACACTGTGCCAGACATTAACGTGTCGTCAGCCTTTTTGCCGAAATTCGACGTTAACCATAATTCAACTAGAAAAACTGACTAGCATTTCGCCGAAAAGACCCAATTAAAATTAGACAGGTGATGGATATTCGTAATAGACTCCATGTCATAAATATGTCAATCAATGGGTCAGAAAAGAAGGAATTCGATTTTAAAGCTTCATACCATGCATGATATAAGCACCGGCAACGAAGAATCCAGTCAAAGAATTAAAATAATTAAATGACATTGCATGGAGTTGACTGTTTCTGACCAGAATTTCTTGTAAACTTGAAATAGTCTCAAAGAAAAGAACGGTTTTTCTTTGTGAGCATTCAATCATCCAATGCCACCACATACCCTCGGCTATGATTAGAGAATTGCTCTAATTAAAAACAATTTCTCTTATTCAATTACAACTTTTCTAATTCTAATAAGCTACAAAAATCTCTTTGGCAGCTTACTCCCTATCTTGTACTTAACTTTAAAATTTTTAATTTGATAATTGAAATTTCGGTTTAATTTTTAGTCACTAATAAAAAACGAAAAATATTTGTTTTATTAAACCCACTCGACGTTCTGAAAATAGAAGCTAAAACAGTATCTTGAAAATATTAAACAAATTTTTAGTTATTTAATCTGTCTTTTTTATTCTGCCTTAGTTATACGATGGCTAAAATATAATTATTATTCTGGGCTTTGTCATTTCGTAGCGAAGAGACATGTATTGGTATCTCCCTAGTAAAACTGAAATCCCTGCATAACCTTAATTGACACGGGTTGGTATCTCCCTAGTAAAACTGAAATCCCTGCATAACCTCAATCGACCTAGTTTGGTATCTCCCTAGTAAAACTGAAATCCCTACATAACCTTAATCGACATGGGTTGGTATTTCCCTGGGAAAACTGAAATCCCTGCATAACCTCAATCGACCTAGTTTGGGTATCTCCCTAGTAAAACTGAAATCCCTGCATAACCTTAGTTGACCCGGGGTGGTATCTCCCTAGTAAAACTGAAATCCCTGCATAACCTCAATCGACCTAGTTTGGTATCTCCCTAGTAAAACTGAAATCCCTACATAACCTTAATCGACATGGGTTGGTATTTCCCTGGGAAAACTGAAAACTCCTCATAACCTTACATAGTAACAAACAATATTATATCGTTCATCGTAATCACGTGTTTAGGAATTCTAATAATAATAATAATAATTTGGATATATATAAAGACTGCCGATACTGAATAAACCCATTTGTTCTTACAATTGTTCATAATTAATAATGATATTGAAAAAAAAATAAAAGTAAAGGCGATATATATGTATGAAATGCGGCCTAACTTCGATTTAACGATATACTCAATTTAAAGATCGTTGTTTCTGTTGGTCTGAAGAATTAGATATAGCCCAGTGTTACCCTCGATTTAAAAATAATATTTGGTCATTAGCCTATAGTTGCTAGTAGAATTTCAGTTAGAAAATCAACTGTCATCAGAAAATCCACTTCAATTGAGTTCACTTAATTGAAACGAATGGTGGTTTACGGTGTGTAAACAGTAGTTACCGCGTTTTGACGTCAATGATGGTCTTTTCGATGCATTTGAAAAAGCCAAAAAGGCAATGTTAAATGTCAGCTCCCAAGAAAAACCAAAATGAACGCCGAAGATCTCTGTTGAAAGTAGTAATTACGTACGTATTTGCGTTTTATATTTATTAAAATTAACAGGTATTTTCCAGAGCCCTAGTAAGCATTCTACTGAATTTTATTTACTATAATTCCTTATTTCAGTTCCAATCAATAGCACAGTTACGATTTTTGCTCGAGGAAAGGCCGAAAATGTAAAAAACGTTGTTAGTTTTTTTTTAATGTAATAGTTGCTGCTTTTAACATATTTTACATGTAAATTTTCAACCCAAGGATGGGCCGGGGTTCCGTTATTGGTTCCGATAAACATGGTCCCCGATTTAACGATTATTTTCTCTAGAAAATTATTAAATCGGAGTTAAACTGTATTATTAAATATTTATGTTTTTATGTCGCAAGACCATCAAAGATTAGGATAGGCCAGAATCCGCAGTTTCCCACTTAGCTCAAACCTCTACTATCAAAAGTAATCTTTAATACATTTTTATCATCGTATAATATTTCATTCATTTTTAATTTATACTATACTCACTGACTCATTTTGTTTGACGCAGAATGACCCTTCCTATCCTTGTGCTATAAAAATTTAACCAATAAACCAATAGGAACCTTTTTATTGGTCAACAACCAGTCTCCAATCAAAGCAAATAGGAAACTCAAATCCCTTAATGTGCAGTTTTAAGGTATCTTGAATGGAATAATATTACCGTATATGCGTGCAAATGTGCACAAAGACAAATAACTAAACAAATATAGCACAATGGACCCAAATGTAAAGAAGGCAACTTTATTTTTTTGCATATAAATAAAAATAAAAACGTATTTATGCATTAAATTTAAAACTATACGATATACTTCACACAATAATATTTGGCGTTTTCAATTTTCTTTGAAATCAAATATAATCAGAAACTTAAAACGCACCCTAAATGAAATTACCAATGACATGACACGCAGTGCAAAGTATTTGCTTTCTTTCAGCAAAAGACAAAACAATCCACTTAAAAGGATAAAAAAATATTATTTGGAAAGTTCAAAGAAAATGCATTCTTTGAAAAGCTCATTTAGCTTACGGCTACAGAATAGTTCGTTTTTTATCCATAACTAATAAATTATTTTATACTGTATTGATAAAAGCTTTTGTAAATGTACAAAACCAAATAAAAAATTTCCCCAATGAGTTTTTATCATAGATATAAAAAACTTTTCTTAGATATTATTAAATAAAAAGTTACAGAATCTTTAATAAATTGAAACAAAATAATATTTAAAATATTTTCCTTGCATTGCTTATAATAAATATAATTAATTGCTTATAATAAATATAAAAACTAACTACTTACATGTCAGCCATTAAAATGGCTAGAATATAAGTAGCTAGTCTTAAATTTAAATTCATACTGATATTCAACGTCGAAGACTAATCTGGGGAACCAAGCGGCCATAAAATTCACAGCACTTATAAGAAATTAAATGTTACTTGTTAAAACAATTTATTATTACACAGTTTTAGAATTAACTAGTAAAATTTCGTCAATAGTGAAATTGGCTTGGAAACAGTCACAAAATTTTATTTATTATGGGAAGATTTGGTCAATCGTTGTATTGCTCTGTTACTTTTAGAATATGCATCTTTCTTCTAAGTCTTTGCATTTGCGCATTATATAGATGTTATTACAGATTTTATTTCATATACTTTGAATTGTATATAACTTTGTATATTATAATTTAATTTTGAGTGCGTGCATGCAGCGGGCAAATTCTAACTTTAAATTTTTGTTTAAGATATATCGATAATCTGAGAATTTCAATTAAGTCTTTTTACAGTTTTATAATCCTTAACAAAATATCACTTGGAAGGTACGAATCAAAACGAATTACTGTCAAAATATTATTCTAAAAAATTTTATATATAAAACAATATATTATTAATAATAAAACTCTAAAATTTACTTTATCTAAACTGGAAACATATTAGAATAGCGAATAGCCAGGTTTTTTGTTCATTAAAATCCCTCAGGAAATCTGTTTGAGAGCCTAACCCCTTGCAATGAAGCGTTATCGTTCGTTCATTGAAATAAATGCTAACCCGATAGCTCCTCGAAGAAACTCACAGATAGTTTGAGATTCACCTTTGATACTTCCACCACTTTGATACTTCGCAAATTCATAGCTAAATACTATCAGTCCATCACCAGTTTTCAGCCCATGCGGTAAATTGATTTGAATTTCGTTTCGTTCTCCTACTTTTTCTATTATACTACTATTTCTTTCATTTTGAATCTCCCACTCTCTATTTTTAAATAAAGGTTAAAAGAAAAGCCTCAGAACTGACATATACAAAAAAAAGTTTCTACTCCTTATTATAATTACTATAATTTTTCTATCTATTTATTACAATTCATAAAATTATAATAAAATGATGGTCTGAAAACGCAACAAAGAATTTTATTTTACACTCAAACATACCTGTATTATTACAGTTATTAAAAAAATTTAATTATTGATTTCCAAAAATAAATGATATCAATACTTTGTCATAGACGGCTGTAAATTTTTATCTTAGACATAACAATTTCCTACGAAATACATTACTCAAGTTTCCGCTATTCAGCTCAAAAATTTGATAGGTGTATTTTTTAAACAGACAGACATTCTTTCAGCGGACATTTTTTCTATAAAAAGAAATCTATCTGTTGACAGAAACCTTTTGAATTACGGGTCATAAAATTTAATGACGCATCAAACTGTTTCTGTCTGGCAGATCTCCACCTCAGCCATATCAAACCTCAAAAGGCATCTTGGCAATCCTGATGGGGGATAGCATCTTTCCGCAATTTTAACTTCGGAACTTTTTCTTCACGACTGAATAGACGCTTGGCGTGAAAAATTTTCTCGAACCCTTAACCATGGCTTCCTTTGTCCAGTTTCGGAACGTATGAGTGCTATTTTTTAATTCCATCTTTAACTTAGATAACGTTATCCACTTCTTTGAGGCTATAAAAACGGTTTTGGAGAGTAAAGCACGCAACTTTGAAGAACATTTCTTGGAAGATGTTTTTATTCGTAATATATTTTTGAAATCTCAGGTTCATGCCTTTCTTCGGTGTGCGAACGTTACCTTAAAATGTAACATTTGGAATATAATTCATTTTATCATAGTTTCCAATAATTTTTGCTTTAGATTACAAAATTATTCTTTTCAGAGTTCACGCAATTTATCGATATTAATCCTTAATAAATCGCTCTTAAATTTTTTTCAACGAGCTTTTTAAATGTGGTGTTTTTTACTATTATTTATTATACAAAATTTTGATTGATTAAATAATTTTATTTCTTAGTTAACCCTTATTACATATATAATGGTCTTTACTTCATTTTTCAAATCTAGGCTCGCTTCATATTTTATACTCTTATCAGGCGTGTAGCCAAGCCGGGGCCAACAGAGGATTAGCCCCAGCTGCCCCATACTTGTGCCCAAGTTGCCCCATCGAACTATTTATATATACACAGAACAATTCCGGGGTGCCCTGTAACTGAAAGCTAGCGAAGTCAGTTCGTGACGTCATTAGAGTGGACCTTATGTCTCTTCCGCGCTTAAACCGTTGGAAAATACGAATATTTGTTTAAATAATATATGCATGTACATTAATAACTACTTTTGTACGTTCTTTATAATTTATATGCTTATTTTCTATATTTCAATTGAATTATTTTAATATAAAATTGACAGGTATTTTATTTAGAAATTTATAAGCATATACCTTTAAAAATATAACTTCTTCAATCAGTAATTATGAAGACTTAATTCATTGCATTTTCTAAATTGCAATTTATCTTCACAATAAATAGACAAAAGCATTTTTCTTTTAGTCATTCTAATCTCACAAAAGAAAGATTTTACACCATTCACATATAGAAAACGAACCAATAATTAAAGAGAGTATATATATGAGAAGTCACATAAGAGATATTTAAATTAAACAATTTTTTATTTTAAGAAAATTCATCATTTTAATGCAACTAAAAATTATTAAATTCACATAATTTTATAATAATTCACTAAAAATAATTGAATTCACAAATACACATATAAGTAGGATATAAAAAAATATAAAAAATTAAAAAAATATATTGACTTATAGGATTACATGTTATTCATTTTAAAACTTTACTTCAATTTTTAATCAAATTTTAAATTTCACAAAAAATCAAAATAATTTGGAAAAAATAAACCATTCAACTAATAATTTTAAATGACATACCAGGAATTCACTTGAGGAGCTACCACTGATACACAACTGCTATTTTTTTAAACACTTCAACATTTTTTTTTATCAACAGGCAGAAAGACAGCAAAGTCATTTTTATTTCAAATGTAATTTTTTTAAAAAATGCATTTTTTGGCACAAATAATGCATTTTATACTGGTATCTGATGTGTGACCTTCAGCTCATGAATCAAAATTGAGGAAACATTCCTTCTGAGCAATGATATAAAGTGTTAAATTTACAGTTGCTAGCCTTTAGTTTGGTATTTTCAAAAATATAGATTCATACGTTGATACTAATTTTTGTATTATTATATAGTTAAATAACGCAGAATTTAGAATATCTAGGTGTGGACAAGATAAACCACCCCTATCAGGAGTTTGGATGTAACTATTTTCCTTATTTACATTCAAAACATCAAACGTTCTAAAATAATGTATGCTTTACCTGCTGAACACTTTTCCCTTCGTAAATATAAATAGCAACAATAACCAGCAATATTTTAATATGGGCATTTAAGAATTTACATTACATATGTCAGTACTCGCACCATAAAAATGTAACCCGCCAACCAACCAATTACATATGCCAGTGTCATAAATATTACTAACTTTAGGAAAACATGATCCACCAGTTGGCACATTCCAAATTGTATTATAAGCATCAAAAACTTTTATATCAATAATACCACATTGACTCAATTTCAAACTTAATGGCAAATGATTTGAATATGCAATTTACTTTCAACTTTATATTGTCAAACTAAAATAGAATATACAGATTTAGCCAATGCTCTGTACTTGCTGAAACGGTTCTCTAAGGAGTTCGTTTGGAATTTACCAGTTAGCAAATATATAAAATTTTCTTCAGTTACACGATATCTAGTCAATTGAATTATTGTATAAGTAGCTTACACAAAGGAAGCAGAGAGCCTGAATCACATTTTAACTTTTGCTAAGCCTTTAACAATACCAAAAACTTATTAAGGAAGACCAATCGCCCATCATCCGAAATGTTCGCAAGTGGCTTCACATAATTATCGCATTTATGTTCACCTTTAAAGATAGTTTTCACACAATTTTCCACCATATATTGATGATTTCTGTAAAATGTACAGTTCCTTCAAAATTAAATAATGAATTTTTTAGACCAACCTCTCTCAAACCTGCAAAATGCTGGGTTAAAAATAAATTTTACATTCTGACGTTCGAAGTTGGTTGTGTGCAAAGCTTTTAGGGTGAGCCCATGTTTATATTTTACAAGATCCTCAATTTCTGATTCATGTAATTTTTTCAAATTAAAAAATTGGGCAGTTTTGCTCAAGGGAGTTCTATCGAAATTAAGTTAATACAAAGTTTGGTTACAAGTTTTTGATTCAACCGATTATTACAAACGCATTTAAGTAAATGTACAGAATCGATAACATGAAACAATGGTCTAGACCAGGGATCGGTAATATTTTTGGGATATTGTACCAAAGCAATACCGTAGAATCATTCTGCATGCTAGTGGAATCACTAATCAAATTATGCTGCTTATTATCCATTATACTATGACTGTGTTACCTTCCACTTATTAATACAATTTAGGTAGATCTTTTGATATATTCCTAGTTCAGTAAAAGAATTACTTTTCTTATAAAAGGTTGGTTGGATATATGGTGCAAAGACAGTAAAGGTCATTCTGCGCAAAAGAAAAGGAATTTTCTTAAAAATGTCCTTGTACATTTTGACATACAAGTAACAACAGTTTAACAATACAAAATGCAAATAGTGCAATCCTTTTGCTGTATGAAACCGTATTCTCTAGTTCAAAGGTTTTGAAGTGAACAAATATTAATCTTTTGCTATTTTATAGTAGACGTTTCGGCAAAATTAATTACTCAAAACACTACTCTTATGAAGAGCAAATGTGAGTGATAGTGGAGAGGTTGAGACAGGAAGAAAAGAAAATTTTGGATGGGAATAGAATTAAGAACCATTCAAGGTGCAAGAAATCTGTCTGATCTCAAATTTATGGTTTTGCACACTTCCTTCACAAACATCTAACAACATTTCTCTTTAAGAGATGTGAAAATGAATTTTATCTAAAGACAAACAAAATAGTTTTTTTTTAAGCAAAACAATCACATTATGATGTTTTTTAAATCACTTCATGTGCCACCATATGTCGCCAACCTTTGGTCTTGGCTGATCAATTTGATTTCTGTACAAAATACTTGACTTTTGTGAGATGTTAAATAAATACAGGGTTTTCCAATTTGCATTCTATGTCTATTATTTGCATTCTATTATTGATGTGGGCGGGCATCAACCAACCAAAAATGTATCCGGTTTGTGGTAGCAGTCGTAATGTGAAATCGCTTCCGAAAGTAGATGCTTCGGATTCGTCGATATGTCCTTCTAGAAGTTGTTATCACATTTGAAATAATTACTTTGTATTTTCTTTCTCTTAATTATATTTTCTTACATGTATATTTTATACAGCACTTAAGACTTTGGTACAATATGTAACCATATTAATTAAATTTGTGTATTTAATACTATGTAACTATGGTGTGGCTCTTCATAACATATGATAAATTGGAATGCGGCTCCCACTGACATCATGCAGGCCCACACCTGACATATACGGTGTACAGCTTTGGAGAATAGTAGAATATGCTCCTTATTTTAGATTTGGATGTATGACATACTAACAACAGAACCTTTACAAATGTCGAAGACACACCAGTTTCTCTCAAAATCCAGCCGTCAGCGAAGTCTAGCACACAAACCTGGGCAAACGAATAGAAAAAAGGTCTGTTTTCATGTTATGTTGAAATTGAGATATTGTAAAATGCAAATTTAAGCAATCGTTAAATAATAATTTATAAAATGCCTAGCTTGTTTACAAAAACACAAGAAGCCCTGCTATTTTAAAATATAAAAAAATAACATATTCAACTCCCTCGGCTCCATGGGCTCTGTGTAAAAAACTCGTATATATGTAAAACTTGCATTTAGTTGCAACTTGCAACAAATTGCAACAACAACAAGTGCAACAAATTGCACTTGTTTATAGAAGCCATTGTTACAATCCCATTTCGAAGTTTCAACATAATTAACAAAATAATTGCAGTGATATGCATAGGCATAAGCAGAAAGTTTATAAAGGGGGGGTTATAGGCTCAATGAGGGGGGGGTTACAGAGCTACAACTCATATATTCCTATGTTAAATATACAAAATTTCATTGAAATTGGGGAGTTTTGCTTTAAATCACCCTCTGGTATCATGAACTATATACGCGAAAATTGCTAATATTTATTTGTGTAAAGCTGTCAAACTCCTAGCCTGGGTCTGCATGCATTAATAGATCGCCTGTAATATTAATAAATTTTTTAATTCAATATTCTTTTTCACGACATTTAAATGCGCCAATCAAAGTAGTTAAGAATACAATATAAGGGAACATACCTTTGAACTCACTGGTGCTACGAAACGTTTTCTTTTCACGTGGTGAATTCATTTTCTTCACAACGCAAAAGCACGTGGGAATCCAACATTGAAATACACGTGCGCTTCCATCATAACTTCCACACAAGAGCCTTACATTCAATATCTTGATAACAATTTCGCTCTTTTATACTTTTATTTTAATCATTCAAAACAGATTAAGCAATAATATAACAGTTCTGACAGAGAGTCTTACTGTACAAGCAAATCGACTTCTCTTAGGGAAACTAGGTATGCTGGTCCACTGGCCCACTCCCGTGACGTCACGACGCCCTCTATACTGACTTGGTTGGCTTTTAGTTAGAGGGGGTATTGCCTGTTCTCCATATGCCTTTTTCCTTGCCCAGGTTGCCCCTTCATCCTGACCACAGGACTGACTCTTATGCACGTCTGTGCATATGACTGTCTATGCACGTGACTGTCGGTTACTTTTATTGATTCCTTTTTCAATTGCTATTATTTATGATTTATTTTAAATTCTCTTTCATTTATTTTATTATTTAGGCACACTTTTCTTTACGTCTGTTTTCATAGTGTGTTATATTTTGTAAATTTTGTGTCCATGTTTGTAATTTGTACTTCATATTGCTTATTGGATAGTTGTTGAGAAAGTTTCTCATCTATTAGTATTTATTTAATTTTTTTTCCTTTGGCCTTTGTCACGTGCATTTAAATGCTGCTCAGTTGTCTAGTATTATACTCGTCAGCTTCAAATCTATTGGATTTGGGTTTAAGTTCCAAGTAAGCTTAGTTGATTGTAAGGTGGTGTTAATCGCCTGCTATGATACCCCTATGTCAATACAACTGATAACTATCCACCTGTACATTATAGTTTAAAAGGCTCTCAGACAACGAATGGTTAAAGAATGTCATGGGTAATCGCTAAAGAAAAATGTATGTATTTTCCATAACTATTTGAGCTTTTTCCGTTTATTGTCACATCGTCGGACTTTTCTTTTTTGGTACCTTAAATTATTAATTTTAATTTTCCTTTCCATTCCATTTTATTATTTTTTGTTTGTATCCATATTTGTTTTATTTTTCACAAATATAATCTGTATAATACACAAATTGGATTTAGTGAAGAATAAATAAGGATAAAATGTAATCTATGTAATGCATTTGTGTCCACTTTTACTTCTGCTTTCAACGCGAGGGAATTCTTGCCTTGAAATGCCTTGCTTTTTTATT
The DNA here is from genome assembly GCA_006491805.2 of Dysdera silvatica. Classification (NCBI taxonomy): domain Eukaryota; kingdom Metazoa; phylum Arthropoda; class Arachnida; order Araneae; family Dysderidae; genus Dysdera; species Dysdera silvatica. The sequence continues at coordinate 77,862,522 of QLNU02015003.1, forward strand.
TATTTCGTCCATCCCCTGATCACTTTCAACTGATACTTCTTTTATTATTTATCATAAACGAAAGAAATGTCAACGCAAACAAAGAATTCTCCATAACAAGACTCAGAAGACATTTCAATGCACTGTTGTAATGAGGAAATTCTCGCGAAATTGATGAGAAGACCTGATAAAGGTAAACAAAATGAATATTTGAATAGAAGTGAGAAAAAAATTTTAATGACAAAAAATAAAAACATTAACTATGAACGATATTATTGAAATGTCGTGTTTTGACATCCACAATTTATGTTCTAAATTGGAACTAACTTGACATATCACTACAAAATTTGTTGAGTAGAAGAAAAAAAATGCATCATTGCAGACCGGAGTCAAACTAGCGACCTCTTGATTGGGACCTAAGTGTCTTCCCAACTAAACCATATGGACCCGGAAGACCGTGTCTTATTTTCCTATGTTTTTTTAAGTTATTAATGAGCTTAGGGTAATGATAACTCGCCAACGGGTTAGCACAATTATTAAGGGCATCAAGTTAGCACTACCATCCTGAATTCCATGAATGTGAGTAATCCACTCCTTTTTCGCGTACGTCTGCTTCGAAGGAATTCATTTGTCAGACTGGCCACGTGAGGCTAAGCATTACCGTCAGTTAATTTAAAAACCTATCCGAATGTAGGTTTTAAAAAATCCTACACATAATTCAGAATTCAAGAATCTCTTTTTCCTGCTTCGCAAATCATAGTTAAATATTGTCAACCTTTCACCTTTGAGGTAACTTAGTTTTACATACTTTCATCTTCTTGTATGTGGCAGAGACTAGACAATTAAACAGGGGTCCAGTAATGGAGGTAGATAAAAATTAAACGAAAGGTTTCTGACAATTTAATTTAAATTTTTAAAATAAAGTTATAACTTTGAAATATTTTTTACTTTAATGCAAACATTTTTATATGTTTTTTGTTTATCTTGAATTGCACGGCAAATCAACACCCATTATGTTGCTTAAATGCGTTTAAACCTTTTGCTAAAATGCAGACTGATTTAACGAATGCGTTAAATATATCGAGGATAGTAGTTTGTTTTTGGTTTTCTACTGAATATAAACTATCTTCGATAATAGTATCTGTTGGATAAAAACTATCTTCAGTAATGACATGTGTTTCAAAGCCGAGTCTATATATCTAGACCTCGGAGAATCGGTGAACCGTGATTTCTCGATTTTTGATGATTGTTGTTTGATGATTGTTATTTTGATGATTTTTGATGATTTGTCGATTCTTTCTGGGTTTGAATGTCGAGTTCATCTTTAAAATTTTCTGCTCTATCAAGAGTGTTCACATATTAGGAATGCTTTTCTGTGCTTTTATGTTCCCTTTATTATTTTCTTGCAATTTCAAGATCATTGTAAACTGGCATGTAATATTTAAATTTTAAATACTATTCATTTTCGAAATTAATATAAATTACTTCCTCTTTCTTGATGTCAAAGGAATCTCTCACATGTTAAAAGCAATTTCTAAGCTTTCCTATGTTTTTCTAAAGTGTAATTATTCAGTGCTGATTTAAAAAATTCGTAAAACTTCAGAAATTCTTTCTCACTCAAAACTTCTTTCTGTTCGCACTCCTACCCGTAAAGACGTCTCTAATCATATTGATTTCGATTCAGGATGCAAACGGCACTTAAAACACTTCCCGTGTTAGTTTATGTAACTGAATATCAAGCAGAAACTATCAGTTCTAAAGCATTCAACATCGTAATCTTTATGCTAGGATTAACATCTACGTTTTTTACGAACTTCTATACGACTCCCTGACAGAACAGATGCTGACATTTTGAATAATGCCTTAGTTTGGGGCAGTAAAACAAGCGTTACATTGAAACAAAAAACAAAGTTTGACTATTAAGAGGTCTGTTACATGAAGATATAAGAAATACAATTGTTGGGAGCTGCTGATTTTTCTTCGCTGAAATTTTTCTCTTTAAATTTTTTAACCAACATTTTAAAATTAGAATGGACATAAATTTTTGCTGACAAGCGGGTATCCGTTTTAAGATAGGATTAGTGAGGTTTTTCCATGAAGAATACATTATATAACACAAAATCTTACGAAAAGTCAGATTATCCGGATTTCAGAATTAACGAGACTACATGCGCTTCCCATTTGAATTCCACATCCCTCTATTCTTAAAAACAGTTCGAGAATTACGTTTTGAAATTCTGAAAGGATCAATGCGAACTAACAATGGTGTAGCAGACTTCTTCTTCGCCTGTCCCTCTTTAATCAGACGCTACTCTCTCCTTTGTCCAAGTTTCCTAATACCTTTTGAAACAACGATACAAAAATTAGATACTGCATATTTTTCTTATTCAAATAATAATCGTAAACAGTTGAGCTTTCATATATCGAAGGTGTTCTATGTCCCCGTGGTCATTGCATACAAAAACTCTTTCTATATTTAATTAGACTAATTCTCTTCATTGCACCATTCTTTGCGGACGTCCGTAATGAAAGCCTTATCTCCGCTCCCAGAGGGTAGAGTGTTCATCGTCTGTAGCTTAATGGATAGAGCTCTTAACCAGAAATTCAGGAGATGCGAGTTCGACTCCCATCAAGCGCAGAAAGGAATGATTTTCTTTGCGAACATTCAATCATCCCTTCTATATATCGATGGAAGGTCTGTATCGAATTTCTTAGGGCAAATTGTAATTTTTGTTCGTTGAACGTTCTAAATTCGCCGAAATATTCCTTACGATGTATTTCATGGATTTAATAAGTGCAGAGGCCTGCACGATAAATCATCATCAAAGTTTATATCTGTATCAAGACATTTGAAAATTTATTGCACTACTGTAAATTTTAAATAAATACTGCCTAAATAAGATGGTTTTCAAAGTACGTTTAGCACAGTGTTTTTCGTTAATTCTTATTTTCAATTATTTATATTTGCATAACATGTACAGAATATAATTTATATTCTTTTATTTATAATGAAGAGTGCATTTAATGTGATATGTGTCTGTGAATACAATATGATTCCCATTACTGATGTGTAAAAGATCGTTTCTATATGGTATCAATATTTCTATATATCGCGCTTTTTTTTTAACAAAAGCGTAAATTTTTGTGTATATGAGTCCTACCGCGATTTTTTTGACAACTTTATTTCGGGTGGTTCATAAATGACAATAATATTACAAAAATGGTATAGTAGTAATGATTATAGCAGAATAAATATTAAAGAGTTATTGAAAACAAAAAATCAGCATAATGATAACCACCCGGGCAGTAGTAGGTAAAGACGAAGGTCTGACAGAGCCCACACTGACAGTAAATGTTATAAAATAATAACGCAATAAAACATGCCGAATATAAATACACATAAAACAAATGTAAAGAATTGGTCCATAGCAACAGCAGTGCCACGTAGTGATTTTCGTGAATAATCACGAACAAATAAATTAGAGGGTTAAGCAGTGATGAAAAAAAAATTAATCTACAATAAAAAATTTACGAACTTTATTTCTGAATTTTGAATGTGGAGTAATGGATTTTATTGCTTGTGGAAGAGAATTGAATACTTTTGGACGGGTATATCCTAATTTTTCACAAGCCAGACAGGTTCTCTTTCGATGAAGTCTATAATTTTCTCTAGACGATGTTGGATAACAATGCTGCAGTGAGCGAATATCTATAAAGCAGGAATTGGTATTACACCTCATATTATTAAACATTACGAGAGAAAGCTTATAGTTTAATAATTTGTTTATTGACAAAATATTCTACTTATGTATTATCTCAAAGTTAGAGAGTTGTGACGCATGTTTAAGTTTTAATAAGTTAAAAAATTTAAAGCAAATAATTCAGAAGTTTTTATTCGCAATATCTTAATTTTACCAATTTTTTCAATGCACAACTCAGTTTTCATGTTAACTGGTTTAAACACTAACCGGCCAAGGTCCTGGTCCTCATAGTCTGTTAGGAAAGAGGTAATCTGTTGTGTTGGAAAGCGATTATCTGAAAACACGTGCCTTTTACATTTATTCATCTATTATTCCATACATCATAGTCGGCCAACTACTCCAATCTCTTTTTACTCAAAAAATGCTATCTCTGGTATTAATAAAATATAATTATATTTATAATTAAACAAAATGTTTTAAATCATCATACGGTACTGGTTCAAAAATATTTTAATCCTTAGCAATTGACAAGACCAGCTCATTCATAACTATTAGAAGGAGTACGTTCTTTTTCGCTAAATTAGATAGGGAAATTGCTGTTATAAACTCAAAAATTAAATAAAATTGTTACAACTGTCTAACAAGACACTCAGAATTAAAATGTATCCAAAAAGGTTTTTAAAATCCGTTTGTAAACATTTTATTTATTTGTTTTTCGCATTCTTGACAAAGCCGCCCAAGCTCAATTAACACATTCTTTACTCGGGTTTGTTAGCCTTTTATTAATTAATGTTTACGCAGTTCTAAAGGTCCTGTTTAGCAAAAGCAGCTCTTGTAGTTCCCTTTAATTTGTGCGCTTGGAAGCAAAGTTCTAAAATAGTAAAATAATTAATGTTCACAGCACGTCGTTTAATTAGTCGATAAATGCTTGGAACAGTTGCCGCTGGCGAAAAATTTCTCTAAAGTTGACGTCCCTCGGAGCGCAAATTTATGCCGCTTTTAATTGAGATTTAATGTTTTTCAATTGAAGTTCATTTCACGAACTCATGGATCTGTTTTCTTCTTTGAAACTTTTCGTCTTCAACGTTGATGTTAATTTTTAAAGCCTAGAACGGAAAACATGCAATTTTTATTCCTACTTTTCACATATTTGTTCAAAGAAAATATACTGAGATTGATATAAATTCACATTTGTTACAAACCATAAAAACTTGTACTTTATGACAAAATAAAACGTGTGTAATTTTCCATGATTTTGAAAGAAAAAAAATTTCAATATACAACTTGCAATTCGTATACAGAAGCGTAAATTAGATAATTTTGTATTGTTCTTAGATTAATTCATAAAAAAAAGTATTTATTGATTTATGAGATTTCTTTCTGGTTGCATTCTTTACGCAGTGAATATTGTAGTGAAGTAATTAAAAACAATCTCAATTCACAAACCGTTCTTATACAATATAATGATATTAAATAAACGGAAAAATGCTAATTCCATCACTGAATATTCAACCGTGTAATAAAAGTATTTGTTATTATATATATAATATTTTAGTTAGTATAATTATTGCCTATTATTATTGTTAGTATAATTGTTACCTATTTTAATAATCGCGTTTTTTCTCAATTATGTGAAAATATTTTAAATTTATGCGTTGAAAACAACGTACGAAGTTTGGACATGGCTTACCAAAACTAGTAAAATTTTTACACTGGTCGGAATATATGAAATACAAATAAAGAAAGTAAAAAAACATACTAGTGCAAAAATATTCGCAACGTTTCGAGAACTACTGTTCCCTTCATCAAGCGAAAGTGTCAAGGAAGTGTAGGCGTTCGGTATTTATACCCCAACTTTGGTTTTTCCCCCAAAGCTATCCCGCACTCGGGTTTTCCTTCTTTATTTGTATTTCGTATATTCCGACCAGTGTCAAATTTTACTAGTTAATTTACTTTTATTTAGTATTTAGTCCTCAGGGAATTAAATCCAAGTCTCCTGCAACTAAAATACGAATATGTAGAATAGATAATATAGCAGTTGTTGCACACAAATTTGAGGAAATCATCGCCGCTTTCCTTATTTTCACTTCTTTGTAATATGAACGAAACTATTATTGATAGAAGTATTGTTTTTGTTTATTCTGTTTCTTCCCTTCTCAATCTGTCTCTCTCTTTCTCCCTCTCTCTCTTTCTCCCTCTCTCTCTCTCTCCCTCTCTCTTTCTCTCTCTTTATCTCTCAAGTACACAGAGCATACTTTTCAGAAAGCGAAATCCAAAAATCTTCCTTTGTCGAATGAACTTTAAGAAATGGAATCCCTGCATTTGCATTTTTTTGAATTCAATTTTGTATTCGTGTCCCGTGAAATCGAAAAAGTTGATGCTCTTTTTAGTAAAGGAAGATTGTTACATCATCTTACACCACTTTGTTAATTGAGCATTTTTTCCATTTTTTCTGTGTTATTTTATCAGTGTTATGGCTACCATAAAATTAATAACACGTTTAGGTTTTAGGTATTGTTTATTTTTTTGTTTTGCACACACACACACAAACAAACATATATACAGGATGTCTCAGCACCAGGGTTGCGGGCATCTAGGAGGGGTAGGGTATACCTAGACGAACAATATTTGTCATAGAACCTATGGTTGCAAACCACTCACAGAGCCATTTCTAAAACCGTCCAGCATGCACAAATAGTGACAACCAGTGCATGAGAAGCGCAAAATGCGATGTCCTAATCATCTATGCACTTGAGCAGCTGACCTGAGTTCTAGCGCTTTTCACGCACTGATTGTAAATATTTGTGCATGCTGGACGGTTTTAGAACTAGCGCTGTGAGTGGTTTGCGACCCTAGGTTCTATGACAAATATTGTTCGTCTAGGTGTACCCTACCCCTTATGGGGAGGACCTGATTGCGATTATTGTTCTCCCACATGTTTTAAAGTGTAACTTGGAAATAATCAGCACACTCGGCTATTTGGAAACACACACGTTTATTCGAAGAGAAAAACTATGAAGTGTTAATGATTTATATGCACCATTTTGTGACGGAGCCTCTAATCAAACTTGCACGCTGGTTGATGGAAAATCAGAGACTGATTTATTTTTAAGAATCCAGAATACATTTATAAAATTCCGTTACCAAACATTAAAATGTAAAAGTGTAAATATATAATCAAATTTTTCTTATTGTTGATTATTAAAAATGCAGAAACAAAAGTTACATTGTCATAGTGATCAAGTGACAAGGGTACTGAAATCTGTAAAGGGGAGTTCATCACACCCTCCTAGATTTTTGTTACCCTGATGCTGAGACACCCTGTATATGTGTATTTTCATTTTTCAGTGATATGATCAGCAAAAATGTCAACTAAATTCATATTCATATAAAAAAAATTTAGCGAAAGCGAATGAGCATTTGGTGTATGGATAGTGATTAAATATGATAATGTATTTAACTATTTAATTTTAATTAATGTATAATTTATATTTAACTATTAAATTTTTACCAGTACGCCTCTGAATAAAAGTATGTCTATAATGAAAGTATACCCTTCATATGTGTCAATTCCTGACATTTCTTTATATTACCTGATCTATTTCTTT
>QLNU02015003.1:77869909-77883712 GCA_006491805.2 Dysdera silvatica
TAAATTTGTATATAATCGCGATATGTTTAATATATAAATTTGTATATAATCGCGATATGTTTAATATATAAATTTGTATATAATCACGATATGTTTATTATACAAATTTTGTATATAATCACAACTACAAGGTTTTAAGCATCTTGGAATTTGTGCCAGTTTCCTTTCTCTGTAAACCAGTAAGATCGTTTTGCCAATGAGACCTCTTTTAGCTTGGAAAAGCCTTGAACTTATTAAAATGTTATTTAGTTCGTAAGTTACTATTGCAAGAAGCCATAACTATTTTTTTGCAATAAATTTATCATTTTCAAGGGTTTTCTTTTTTTCCTGAGAAAAGTATTAACTGAATCTTAATCCGAGGACTGATTCCCTTCTCAATGGGCATTATGTCTTCTTTCGGAACTCTATCCTTTAAATCCTGTTTAGCTGCATCGTCCATTTCCCCCTTGGAAGCGGAGACAAGCTGACGACCAAAACTTACTGAATAATGCACCGAAATTCACAAGGTGGAAAGTACCTTTCAGTTCTTTCTTCCTTTCTTTTCTTCGATTCTCCACCGTTGTGAATGGCACATTCTCCCACTGTATTGCATTCTACTTCGATAATGCAGTTTTGAACCACCGGCGAAAATTCTTCTTCCATTTTCCACGCATCGTAATTTCTTCTCGCCATTAGATCCCGCAAGTTTTTGGCGAAACCTGATCTTGTTTAGATGTGTTGATCGAATATGCAGTAGCGCACCCAGAATATTCCCAAGGGGGAACCAGATGGAAAAAATGGTCAGAGGCCATATCAATTACGGTTGTCTTTTAAGGGGGGGGCATGGGGCAATTATCCCCCCCTCCCCGAGCTGGGATCATATCATGGAAAATAATATGAAAAGTACGGGACACTTGGCTAAAAGTGGGAATAGGGAACAAACCACAGCCCCCCTCCCCCGCTGAAAAATTTCGGGATCCGCCCTTGTCCTTTTGTGTGCATTTATCATTATTAAATTACTAATAATTCTACAGTGCAAGATACTTAAATCATTAGAAGTAGTACTAGATTATGTTCATAAAATTTTACAATGGCCAGCCCTTGTCCTCCATAAAAAATTACCGTTTTGATAATAGGTTTAAGAATAACCCTATTCTGCAAAACTTGCTTTTGCTTGCCCTCTGTCTATTACTTCATCCACAGAAGCATTTTTCTCTTCCACGACCCTTAAAAAATCATCGCCTATGAAAACCGAATCCTTATGATAGAGAAAAGTTTCATGTTGGCTGAACTTCTTCAATGGCATTTTCTTTCAATTATTAAATTCTTTTGAAACAAGTTGATGTGTGGATTGTGTCGATCTTAAATCGACTTTATGGGGTGAAAAGAGAACACAAAATTTTCAATAAGCACTGTCTTCCACCTTTGAGTAAGCTATATACTTATGCTTACTCAGTCAAGGTAAGCAGAAATTTCGCCTGTGGTGAGGTTTTCCTTGACTTAATACAGCACCAATGATAGTCGTGGGAAAATTTCAATTTGCGTATGGTTCCCAAAGATTTTTCAGCACTGTTATCCTACCTTCTTCAGTGAGGTTAGATTTCTTCACATACGTAAAAATATCTGCAGTCAGAATTTCCACTTCAACTGTGTTTGATATTATGTTTTGCTCTACCTTTACCTCTTACAAAGTTGTTTGAAGACAGTCGCGGGCCACTGCTGTTGCTTTTCTCAAGAGCAGTCTCATCAACGTTACCAGAGTTCAGGGAAATGTCGTTGGGATCGTCACTATTTTCAATCTTAACTTTAAAAGAAGAAATGACCAGTGTCTATTTGCGTAATAATTTTTCGCTTTGTTAGTCCCTCGGCCCTCTACGTGGGTGCCCCACGACGGATATGGATGCTTGCGCCCTTAAAAGCCTGTTGAAAATCAGATTATGTGGGAAATAATGAATTAACTGCTTTCCTTTCTTCCTTGCTTGCTTGCTTTTTTCCCTTTAAAATATATGCGAGCACGTATGCACAGGCATGGAAATAAATTCGTGTGTTTTTCTGAAAATCATACAATGAATATAAATCTGTGATGCGTATATAATAAATATTGATTTCAGAATTGTCTTTTTAATTTTCTGAACATTTAATTTGAGTCAAATTCACTCTGTATTTGTTTTTATTTATATGACCCAAACTGAAACAAATTCCTTTAAAATATTTCTTTTTAAGCATAAATGGTTAGTAACTAAATTTATTATCTACGCATTACAATATAATACATAATTGTACATTAATTTTCAGCAATCACGTACAAGTAGCTCAAGCTAGAGCCTTTTTTGTTTTAGAAAAAACCTAAAAAGAGACGCTGTCCCCATCCTTGATTCTAACCATTCGCCCAGAGTATCTTGACCCCTAGACGGACGAGTTCGGGAACAACGCTCTCGTTCTCCATATATGAGAACGTAATGCGTTATTACCCATCTCAAAGATAGCACAATTGCCAAATAATGGTAAAACTTACAAGAAACTCGCCCCGGGGGGGGCTTTGTGTGTTGACCGTTATTTAACACTTGTATTATCCCTGAAAAGGGTAATATTATTTTACATAATACATAGTTTTAAAGTTTATTATGCAATAACTATTATTTTTATTTTCATTCATAACAAATTCGTTCGCTAGGAAAACAAATATTTTTCTTATCTTGATATATTTATTTCAGTTATAAAAGATTAAACAAAATATGCAAAGAGGCTTTACTTTTTCTAATAAGCAACAGAGGTGAATTCTTTTAATTTATTTAATTTAAATTACGTGGAATTATTAAAGTGGAAAAGAATACATTCTCAATATATGCAAATCAAGACATTAAATTAATAAGTGCGCAATCAAAAATACAACTTAGAATTAATGAACATTTTAAAGATTAAACTTATTAATTGATTAAACATTAATTTCAAAATGTTTATTGTAAAAACGTTAAAAATATTTTACTCTCTTTTACACAAGTACAAAATTTTTTATATTCATATCATCGTAAAATATTATAAACAAATCCAATTTAAAATTTCTACAGATAAACAATATTCCTTTATTCATATTTAATTGTTTTTAAATTAATAATTGGCATTGTATAATTATTTCTGTTTAAAGTGAAACCTCTTACAAAATTTAATAAGCGAATCCTTTCATACTATTTATTAAAAGTGTTCTGCTCGTGTAACAGAATTAAAAAGTAGCTTATTTGTGTGTATTAATCGAAATTTAATTTATTAAAATTTATAAATTTTGTAATGCGCTTTGAATTTGGAATATCGCTCAAGGGAATCGATTCGTTTTTTCTAATATGGAGAACTAGTTTATCATGAAATTTGTTTCATGAAAGCCAAAGTTTATTAAATTCGTTTTTCGCCCCAAGCAAAATTGTTTTCCTGCGAGGTCAATTATAATTTCTAGTCATGGGAGAAACTAATTAAAAAATTACATCCCGCTACATCAATTCAGAAAATTTAATTGAATTTTATTTAAATATCCAATAATTCGCAATTATTAATTTCTTGTGGCGTAACAATAATCTATTTTTACTTAACTTGCCACCCATTCATCAAAACCTGGATTGAACGAAATCCTTTTATAATGAAAATCTTTTGAATCCGAAACAATGACTGGTCCATTGTGAAAACTTTTCTATAGTGAATTATTTTTACGCATTACTCGATAGTGTCAAGGCCTCAGTATTAGCTCAGTTTTTAACTTACAAGGGAATTCTTTTGTCTAATAACCGCACTTTGAGGTAAGATATATGGGAATTGATAGTGTTTGAGTCATTTGCGACGAACATGGCATCATTTTTCTCATATAAACTTTTTAAAATATAATAAGAAATACAATAAAAATATAATAAAAATACAACAAAAATGTAATAAAAGTAAATATAATAAAAAAATGTTAACATATTTTTAAACAGTATTATTTAGTTCTTAGAAGTCCTAAAGTATTTGATAATTTATTAACGAATAAAGATTTAATAAAGTAGATGGCTTGCTTGAATCTAAAATTATCCAGTGTCCGACAATCGAAAGGCTTATGGGAGATTTTACTCCAACGTCTAAACTTCCTGCAGAAAATGTTGTTTTTTTACTCTACAATGACATTTCTAACTGCAAATATCTTAGAAACATTGCAGAGTAACTAAGTAACTAACACGAGTGTCAAATGATATTTTAAGTCATTTTCACACTGAGTAATAAATTTTCTATAATTTGATTTAAATATCAGGCTTTTTCTACGCATTGTTTTTGACAAATCCTACTGAAAAGTCTTTTTTAACTTCATGGATTTTATGTAAATAACTGCAAGTATATTTGCTTATTATACGAAAAGTTTACATGAAAATATATAATAGTCCGTAAATCCTAACCACTGATTTGGACAATTTTAGCGCGTAAATCAAGGACAGAATTAACAGATTTAAGCAGTTACTATTACAGTTAGTATTACAGTTACTATCATTAAATATCGGAAGATTTAAGTAACATCTTATGATAAAATATTATAATAAAAATAAATATAATAAATAAATATTATAAAATATTATCATAAAATAAATATAATAAAAATATTATAATAAATATAGATATAATAAAAGCCGGTATAATAAAAATAAATATAATAAAAATATTATAATGAAATAAATATAATACTAATATATTCTTAAATAGCAATATTTATTCCTTGGTAGTCCTAAACCACTTAATGAGATGTTAACGAATAAAAATTTAACAAAGCAGATGACTTGACTCAGTCTAAAAGTATCCAGTGTCTGACAATTGAAACGCTTATGGAAGATTTTACTCCAAAGTCTAAACTTCCGTGCAGAAAATAAAGTAGTTGACTACCGTATGCAAACTGATGATGCCTTAGGTAGTTTCGAGATAGCAAAGAGACGGTTTTTCGAAAGTAAGTAGCCTTATGATCTTATATCTCATGATTGATGGAAAAACTTCGACGGAAGTCGCTTTTCCTGGTTGATTGATGGATTATGGAATATAGGGTTAGCTGCTAAGCTGCCCATAAAGCACGGGTTTTAGTATGCCTGAAATTTTTTGACGAAGTAAGATTGATATCACATCTTCCGATCGATTAGCCCTTTATTGAGTATGAGGTCAAGCCATCTTTACATCTGAGATTATCCTTGCTCTCAGTCTGTATATACAGTGCGCTTTTTATGCACCTTGTACATTGGAGTAAGCTGAACATAGAGTGAAAATTTAAGCTTACTCATTAGAAATTTTCCTGTTCAAATTCGAAACCTTTTATTTAAAATTAAGTTCCGTTGTGTATTTAACATTGGCGTACGAAAGGGGTGTTGATGGGGGTTGTAACTCCCATTGCAATGAAATTTTATATGTTTAACATAGGACTATATGAGTTGTAGCTCTGTAACCCCCACTTACGAACTTCCTGCGTACGCTTGTGGTATTTAAATTGTAGGTTTCTCTACTAAAAATATTTATTTGAAGGCATTCCGTGTATTTTGGACTATAGAACTTATATGCATCGCCTTTCAGTACATTATGCATTTGAAGCTCAAATGCATAATGCATCTTTCAGTGCATTGCACACTTGATCCTCAAATGTTGGAGTTGTCGATAATTACCTAAACCTGATATTTATTTAGTATGATGTGACCTCCCACCTTCTAGCTTAACACTATAAACGAAACGGTAACACATAACAAACAATAACACATAAATTAATTACACTATTTATTTTCAAATAGTGACGTGATATGTCAACAATACTATTACAACCATTGTTTCCATTTAAACACTGAGAAACGTACTTGGTTTATAGAAATAATCTTCTATCTTTATATGTGTAAGTAATACTATCATTGGTATTACAATGGACAAACATGATAAAGAATCTTAATATGCTTGCTACTGCGTATAAAATTATAATTTTGAAACTACTTATTAACCTATAGCTCATTATGTATCATGTTGTGGCTTTTAAATCATTAATTTATTTCCATATGCTCATTGAACGGTACAAATCAATTTCATGTGTCACCCTTGAGAATCTAAAATAGTTCATTTTTTTTAGAGAATTTGGTTTATATACCCCTGGTTAAGCGGCCAATCACACCCCCTTCCTTGCTTGGTTTGACTTATTTTCCCCATTTTGCACAGGTTATGGTTATTTACTTTCTCGTCTTGCTACCCTTTTTCACTCAGTTAAGCGCTGATAAACCGAAGAATTTTTTCCCTTCTCCTCGGAGACGGAGAACCAGAGAGTGAGATTTGGCAGGAGTAAAATCGGGAAGGGTGGCCGCCGGAGACGGCGCTGTAATCCCAATCATACGGAGATCCAAACGGTACATTCTTATCCTTGTTATCCAATAGTCTCGCTTTACTTCCCCAACTTTTCGCATCTCGACCCTCCCGTTTAATATGAACGTATTATTGTATTAGAAGAAACATGCATATTATACATAATGCTATAATATGGAAATTTAATCTTGTGTAAAACACGATAGCGATTAATATAATAAACAACCATACCGTAACTAGACGTATCATTTACATACAAAAGGTTAAACACTGGTAAAATAGCAATGAAAAAGATCACCCAAGCTTTCGGACGCTTCAGCAGCAGTCTTTTATCAGGAGTAATGTTTATAATAAAGAAAATAAATTAATAAACACTCACAATAATGTATATCAACATATCATGTTGGTAGGATGTAATACAGAAAACATTATAAATTAACGTTAAGGTAATAATGAAACTAATTAGGGATTTTTCAAGCGTTAAATATTTTTAGGAAACCTGCAAACGAATCTAAAAATAGATTTTGTTAAGCCTCTAAAATTAAATCAAATTCTCAAGCATATAATCATTAAATTATGTCGAGAAACTTCAACTTGTAATTGGAGAAAGCACTTCAAAATTGCGTTTGCTTTCTTGAATCTGAAAATTTAACAAGTTGGGAAATTCACTTCAAACTTCTAGAGGATGAAAAGCTTAATAAGACAGCTTCACGAACATTTGCAATCGTATGGCATAAAAAAAAGAAGAAATTATTCTTCACTTTTGATAGCGTGTAATATTAGGGAATATTTGCGTTTGAAAATAATTTTAACTCTTATCTGGGGAAACTAAATTTGCACGTTTAGGAAAACGTTTATTAATGTTAAAACTACTTTTAAGATTACCATATCGCTGACTTCCTCCATTTTAATGCAGTAATTATATATTTTATTGTAGAAATGCGAAACTATTTTCACTGTCGAATGGACGTAGTTTGCTCAAAATGAGGAGGAACAAGGTGGAAAGAAATTCTAACGTTTCGTTATCTGGAACGCAAAAAATAATCATTAATTTATAGTAAGAGAGAAGAAAGTCTTTCTCTAGAAGATATAAGCTTGTTATTTTGATGGTTTCTGGAACTCTCATGAACTTATTGCCTTCTTGTGATCTGAAAATTTGCACAAGCGTTACTTCCCAATTGCTTATACGTATTGCAAAAGCTGAAGCGTATAGGGAAATATTTTGCCAACTATCGGGTAATGTTTTTTCATTTTATTCATGACATGAATGCAACTTTTACTAAATGCGTTTTTTACACTTTCAGATTGTTTATATCTCAATACTACGAGTTCTGCTTGTAGATTCTAAGTTCCGTTGTGAAACAAATTTAAGACAACATTTCTTTTGAATTGCATATGCAAGTTGCAAATGTTTAAACAGATAATAGAGCATCTCACAAAGGTAATGGACCATCACATAAATGTACTGGAACATCGCACAAAATAATGTGATTACAGAAATGTACTGGAATGTCACATAAAAGTAATGGAACATTACACAAAGGGAATGGAACATCACGCAAAGGGAATGGAACGTCAGACAAATATACTGAAACGTCACACAAAGGTAATGGAACATCACGCAAAGATAATGAAACATCGCACAAAGGTAATGGAAAGTGCTAAAATAGCATTTATCCTACATTGGTGCAGTGATAATAGTAAAACCTTCACGTGGCGTCCCGTTAATCCCTGTTCGATTGCCAATGGCGTTAAAAGAAAAAAGCTCTTACAGAGGATCTGCTTACTGTGGTCCAGGAATTGGTTTTCTAGATTGTAAGACGTTCGTATTCTTCGGAAGATTACAGGACCACTGCCTTACGGTAGCATAAGGTCATCCATCCATCATGTCGTTAACCTTGTTTGGACATCCAATAGTGTCATAGAACGCATGCCTTTTATCTATCTACCATAGTCTCTATCTATCATAGTCTTCATTTGGTATCTTTGACAACAGTTTCATATTTCTCGGAAACTTCTAAATCCATCCATGAATATGACCTTCACTATCCTTGTACCATAAAATCACAAACGAATAAGCAAACCAGAGTTTTCACACACCCTGGAGAACCTGGAATTTTCAGGGAATTTGGAATCTTCCCTAAAATCAGGGGGGAAATGAAATGGTTTGTTCAGACTTGAAAAATCAAGGAAAACCTATCCAGCCTGTTCTGAATAACTAAATTCCACGCGAACATGAGGATTTTTTACCTAAAACTGAGGTTAAATTCAAAGTTTTGTTTGATATAAGCCAGGAAATTTTGTCCAAAAAGTTTGCGAAAAAACCTGGAAAAGTCAGGGAATTCTTTTCTCCACGATGAATAGGAACCCCGCACGCAAAACAGCATTTGCGATACTAGTCGATCGAAGCTCCGAAGTGTCAAAACTCGAAATCTAAAGCTTTTTTGCAACCTAAAACATCAGGAAATCTTATGCAGAATTTTATCGCTATTTATCTACCTTCTAAGTACTGTGTACTAAAGTATGCAAACCTAATTCGATAATGTAAATATGTTTATGTGAATAGTCCGATATTTATTTTGGCAATGCATAATGATTTTTGCACAAAAATGCATCAAAAATTTCCATTTACGTCATTAAGTGGAGTGCCAACAAAATCCATTGAACTGAAAATACATTAAGAAAAGGCTGGACATTGAACTTGTTATTGATTGACGATACTGAATTCAACTTTCTTGCTGTTGTACCTTGGCAACAGCAGAGTAACTGCTATCCCTAAGCAACATTATTTGTGATGAAAATATTATACGTTCTCGTGTTAGTGTAATATATGTAATTTTTCAGTTGCCATATACGTAGTATAAAAAAAACTTATTTGCCCTACAAACCGCTTTTCAACATTCCAAGGTAATTGAATGCTTTGTTAATTGTTTTAACTTCATGGAAATCAACATTTTATCTAATTATTTAAAACAAAAAAAAAATTAATTTCTATTAATTTTTTCATGTAATATTTTTTTTTTTTGTTTTAAATTTTTTCAAAAAATGAATCTTTGAAAAATTATATTTCTTGATCTGTGCCCCAAGATTTTACAATTGGTGAATAATTGAGTTACCGTAATAATTTCTGATTCCGATAAGACCGTCATCTTAACGTAACTTATTTTTTTTTACATTTAAAGACATTGAAAGAAATATTTGGGAGCACAAAATCCTTGATTTGTTCTTCGTATCGTTGTAGGAAGGTGATAATGAATAAATGAATTAATATAACTAATAGTGATGTATTAAATTAAATCACTAACTGTAGGTTTATCATTTAGTAACGCAGATAATATTTGGTCCCTATCAGGGACATGGACAGTAAGGACAAAGGGGGAAAACGCCCAGGGGCTTGGAACCCTAAGTGAGATACAAAATTTTAATGACATAAAAAACATCATAATAAATATAATATTTAATCAACATATAACAAGCATAATAGTATTACATTTCTGTTTATTTAAATTCACTTTGCCATCACACTTTCTGTGTTGACCATTATTTGGCAATTGTGTTATCCCTGTGAAGGGTAATAATATCATACATCCTTATATACGGAGAAAGAAAGCGTTGTTTCCTGTCCTCATTCATCTAGCGGTCTAAGACACTATAGGCTAAACGGAGGGACCCTGGTTCGAATCCAGGATGAGGACGGCGCCTCTTTTTCTCCAAAAACGAAAAAGCTCTAGCTTGAGCTAAATATACGTGGGTGGCAAAAATTATTGTATAATAAATTCCCCCACGAAAAACTCACAAAAATCTCGCCCCGGAGGCTTTTCTGTGTTGACCATTATTTGGCAATTGTGTTATCCCTGTGAAGGGTAATAATATTATACGTAAGAAATATTTTTATAATTGATAGTTCCTTAATAGAGATCTCCATCAGAAGCTAAATTTCACATTTTTACACGTACACATCTTTTTCTAAAATGGCTGATGTATTCCATATTGTCAGATAATATTCGCGCGCTTTCTCTTTCAAATAGTATATTTATAGGACAAACACTTGGACAGGTGTAATTACCGTAACAGTTAATTTGATTCACCTTATACCTTTAAAGTTTATTAAAAAAAAAGTACGTTACAAATGAAAAGGATGACGTATAGTTCAAGGACTATAAATAGAGTACTATTTATTTGATTCTATTGCTAAGTCTCAGGACTGTGAAAGATTTCTCCTAAGACTGCACCGATAGTTCGCAGGGAATTATTTATTAATATAATTAATTTAATTGTTAAATTAATTACGCACCCCCAACTCATTTACGGTTTGAAACCAGTCTTGTGATGACAGAAAACCTGCCATGTAGAGATATTCAGCCGCAAAAGAAATGCTCCATCATTTGACAAAGGTGCATTCATATTTAATAAGCAAAAGTTAATTCGTTCGATTCCACGAGTCCTCTTCATATTGTTCAGCAATAAATTTGCGATAAAAAAAATATATGGATGAATGATTCATATCTGGAAAATATTAATATCCGAGAAGAAGGGAAATGAAGCTGGGACTGGTGGCCTCCCGTATTACTTCTATATATATTTTTTCCTGCCGTGGGCCGTACCTCTACAACCGCAAAAGAAAGTGGATAAATTCTTGTAGTATTTGATCATCTCATATGTGAACCGAAAATCGTTCCTCAATATTCCCTTGGCAGTAGCTATGCACACTTAGAACATGGCATTTGGTTCGTTGCCAGATGAGAAAACAGGGAAAAGTCATTTCTAAGCACGTGCGTGGAAACAAAGGGAGGTTTTTGCAGCAAAAAATATCATCTGCAGAGAAAGAATATAGCCTATATGATTTCTCTTGTGGATACTTTCCATTTCCGATATACTCATCAGACCATGAATGGCAGTTCAAAAAATAATTGAAACCAACTTTGGCGCAATGCACGTACAATAGATACGTTCTTCTTTTCGATGTCCAAGAAAACCCATTTCCAAGACTTTTAGAATTAAACACGACGACGATTTGCTTTCAGTTCTGTATCATAAAGATTTCTACAATGCGTTCAATTTTTCTCAGAGAGACGCATCAGCTTGAAGAAATTAGTATGGGTCTAGGATAGATGGATGTTAAAAACAAAACAATTAATGTATTTCTTTCATATGTGTGATATCTCGTACATTTCAACTATATTCTGTGTTTGTTTATTTATCGTTCACCAATTAAGTTTGGGAGGGATCCCTGTCCGTGTCCCTCCTCCCTAAATATTTTGGCGACCGAAACGTTCTTGGTCTCATACAGTTCGCGTTTTTCTTTTTTTTTTGAATATCTGAAAGATGCCAAATAGTAATTTCCTGGCAGAATCATAATAAAGATTGAACATCGCTTTATCATATTCTACACATATCGCCACATATCATAGTATCAAGAAACCCCCCCATGCAGCAAATGGCATAAAAAGTGTGAAAATGATCAAATTAGAAAAAAACGTAAAGTGTAATAAAACTGAAAAGTAGAAAGAGCTTTAGTGTAATTTAACAAAATTAAGAAAAATAAAACAGAAAAGGAAAACATAAACGAAAAGAAAGTACACTGTGTTCCTGATTACGCGGAGTGATTATAATGCAATGATCGGCATAGAAAGTTGGGAACATGCATAGTCTGCAAATGGCTCGGTTTAACCATCCAAGTGAGAGAAATTGAACAGTTTGAGATTTTGCGTCGATTTAAAAGGCCTTGTAACGAAACGTTCCCACAGAAAGAAGCATTCGATAATTATAAAACACTTGCACCTATTATTTACATATGCTCATACGTTTCTTCGAATTTAAATGTTGTGAATATAAAACATTGAAATGCATTATTAATATGATATTATCGTGCATTATTAATATGATATTATCGTGCATTATATACATGCACAATGAAAATCGTTTATAACGACGCCGGTTATAACGACCAACCGCATATAACGACGGAATTTTTACAAGTAGTTTGGTTTGCTATTCTACTCCATACTAAATATATCGGTTATAACGACGAAACCTGCTATAACGACGGCGATTTTGTAGTCTACGTAGATTCTAAGTAGGGAAATTCGTATCGGATATAACGACGCGACTTGACAGTCATAAAGCAGAACCACGTGGGTTAGTTATCGAAATTGAAGGTTAATTATCAAAATTTAAGCGTTATTTTAATCTTGTTTATTTACAAATGTCTGAGAAATTTTTATTACTGCTAAACCTGAATATTAAAGATAGTGAACTTAAAAAGTGATTTATTAATTGAATATCACGAGGGTCATATTCTTTAGGGGCCTATTTTATTTTTTCAGAATAAGGCCTATAAAACTCTTAAACCGGCACTGTTCGGAAGTCATTAGTATAATATAATAAATATTATTCATTAGATTTGTTTTCGACATTATATACTTTAGTATTTTCTAGAATTTTCTAATTTCAAAGTACTATGTATTTAGTGAGGCTATAAATATAATTTAATATAGACGGAAATTAAATTCATTATAATTAAATATATTTTAATTTAATTTTGAAAGCTAAAAGTTTAATACTTCTTACTATCAAAATAATTTATAAAACTCTAGAGTGTACTATAGGCTACTATGATTTTAAAAAGATATCGTTTATAACGACTATCGGTTATAACGACCGAATTTGCACGGTCCCTTGAAGGTCGTTATAACCGATTTTCGCTGTATATTAATATGGAGTTATTACATTTGTAGAATTTAACATAACAGTTCCTTCTAAAACTTATTTACTTATTTATTTATATATATATATATAGTTATAATTATATGGATTATATTATAATTATTCCTTAAAATATATCCCTGTAAGAATGAATTTCCGATTTATAAACTTATTTCTATAAGTAAATTCCGATAGATATATTTTGGACAGTAATTTACAAATGTACTATAAAAAAACTTTTTTGTACACATATGTGAAAAACTTCTTCAAAGGCGGATAATCAGCATACGTAAAATCGAAAGTGTAATGGAATGGAAAAAAATATTTGTTACTTTTGTAAAAAAATACATAAACCATTCCACAAAGGATTTTTTGCCATATCAAACAGGTGAGATAAAAAGAGACAACTTATATTCGGTGACTTATTTGCATTGAGAATCAAGTTAATTTGCCTTATGGCTTTCCTTGTGTTGTAATATATCTTAATCCTTTTTCTATGCTTCTAACTAAATGCATCTCCGAAATTTAAAATTTTTTAAATTAATTAGTTAATTAATAACATTGAAATTGATTGATTAATAACATTAATCTTCCAGTGTTCCTAAAATAATATCTTTTATGTATAACACAATTTATAAGCTCTCTATATCATCTATATATAAAAATATAAAGTTCTAATATTATCTAAAGATTATAAATTCTTAATTGTATTGAACTAATGAAGAATGGGAGAAAATTTTATATAGCAGGGGTTGCTAATTTTTTTGCTATTGAAATCACTTTTTACATAAA
>QLNU02015003.1:77883812-77900265 GCA_006491805.2 Dysdera silvatica
ATAGAGAAAAAAATGATTAAAAATTATTAGCATTTTCATAATCCGAGTTTTATGACCCGGATAAAATGGCTGGCAATATTTCACCTCAACTGGCAGTATAAAACTGCTAGATACCATACAATAGGGTTAAAAGGATACCACTATATCCGATATAAGGGGAAAGGTTAAACGTGTGAACATAGTATTTATCTTTGTATATTTCTTGAGCCCAGATTAACAAACGAACACAATAGGCAAGTTTTTAAGGTATAAATTTTTATAAAAAGCCGTTATTTTGTCTTATGATGATGTGCATAATGTAATTACAAACATGGTTCCACTCTCACTCTACGTTCTCCGCAATTTTCTTTTACATTTGTGGGGACGGATGGGCGGAATTCTACTTGTTTCTTTCAACAGAAAATTTCTAGTAAGTGCCTCCTCCTCCCCCACTTGCATTTTTCACTATATGTTGTCTTCGCATTTGAAAGGACAGGTTGACGATCCTATCTACATCCCTGCAACTCATGGGCGGAACGTGAAATAAGATGTCTCATTAAAAAACACCTCCGTAAAATATAAATTCATTCAGAATTCATCTAACTTTTTCCTAAGATTCGTTTTGGGTAGCGTACTTAACTTCCGAAGCTAAGTAAGGCATCTGCTGTTCTAAAAACGACTGATTATGTATACGTGTTTATGCATGTGCATCTAGAAAAAAAGAGAGAGGGGGATAAAACTTCTCTTAACGGACACCTGCAAATACTTCCTAGAATTACACACATTTCGATTAATGTATTTTTCTAATTCACGACTTTTTCCATTAAAATTCGTGAATGGGGGAACTTACTGTGTATACGGGTGTGTATGTTAAAGCGGGGAAGTTTTAAAAATTGCTGTACGCAAGAAGCTCTGTATTTAGACACAACCCGCCTGCTTTTTTTGCGATTATGAATATTTAAATGTGTCGAAATATCTAGTATGAAATAATGATGTAATGAAAGTAATTACTTGCGAAAACCTCTGACAAATAACGGAATAAGTCAAAGGATTTTCATTCTAAGCATCTGTTTTTGGTTTTGAGAAAGAGACATTTCACAAGTAAAACCCATGGACGTAGCAAAAACCTTTTTCCTCGAACAAATGATTTTTCGGGGCTTTTACTAATGAGATCAGTTATAACTGTTCCCTTCTTTTAGATTAGGCCAGCGAATTAATTTTCCCGTGATTTAAATTCCCGAATATGGACCCGTTGGCTTCCAAAAGCAGACATAATGGAACAAAAAGTATTCTTGCCAGCTTCCAGTCCCCAAATAAGCTCTTAAATTAAATTCGCATTTCCGAGAATAAAAAAGAACATGGGAATGTGGCCGCGATTCAAAGCGCTGAGAAAAATGAAAATTTGTCTTTCATTTCGGGGTTCATCTATCTTTGTTAACTGCCACTTTTTTAAGAGGATGCATTTTCTCGTTCTACCATGGTATAGAGTCCGAGCGCATGCATCATCACTTAGTCATTTTCAGAAATCTTTTTCCATTTTCCGTAATAACACGTTGTCAAAAAGGAACCATTTCCAAATATATCAGAAAAATTTATTGTCCCTCGAAATCTTAAACGATTTGAATTTTTGAAAGATGAGGTGATACGAAGTCATTGAAAACTATCGTTTTACTAAGTCCAACTATTTAAATCTTATGCCTTCTATAGATACAGGTTTTTACATAAACATTTTAATGATATTGATTTATTTATTTCCATTTATGCAACTAATGAAATACAAAATTCCAGAATGCGCATCACACAAAGTAAGCCTCGCATGGTATTACTTTACAGTACCATCCTATCAGAAATAGCTCATAGTTTCTTCATCTTCATGATTCGTTTATTCATTGATTCATTAATTCATTAACTCATTGATTCATTAATTCATTAACTCATTGATTCATTAATTCATCAACTCATTGATTCATTAATTCATTAACTCATCGATTCATTAATTCACTAACTCATGGATTCATTAATTCATTAACTCATTAATTCATTAACTCATGGATTCACTAATTCATTAACTCATTGATTCATTAATTCACCAACTCATGGATTCATTAATTCACTAAATCATGGATTCATTAATTCATTAACTCATGGATTCACTAATTCATTAACTCATTGATTCATTAATTCATTAACTCATGGATTCACTAATTCATTAACTCATTGATTCATTAATTCATTAACTCATTGATTCATAGATTCATTAACTCATTGATTCATTAATTCGTTTATTGATTCATTAACTCATTGTTTCATTCATTAACTCATTGTTTCATTCATTGCCATAATACGTTTATTTGTTTGCTTTCGTTATTTCTTCTTTCCAGGAGCTCATTTTTATGAGCTCCTTAGTATTATAAACATAACTAGTAAAATTTGACACTGGTCGGAATATACGAAATACAAATGAAGAAGGTAAAAGACATTTACCATCTGCAAAAATATTCGCAACGTTTCGAGAACTACTGTTCCCTTCATCAAGCGAAAGTGTATTATAAACATAGATCTGACTAGGGGAGAGAAGGACGGAGACTAGGAGGGGCTTAGCCCCTAAAAAAATAAAATTTCAAATGAATGATGTGTGAAAAACATTGCAATGAAAATTATAGCCTCCCTCTAGCACTCGAAACTGGCTACGCCAATGATTATAAAAAATTATAGCTTATATAAACATTAAAATCAAAAGTAGGCCTGGTTTTATAAATAGCAGGTTTGGCATGTGCCCAGAACACAAGATTTTAAAAGGCGGCTTATATTTTTTTCACCGTGTTCATTTTTTACATCACCGTCCACAGAATTTTGATGATTTGCTCTCCCCGGGAAATTGCCCAATCCTCGCCCCATTATAGAAAAAAAATTTCATCAAATAAAATAAATTCATTCATAAACGTTTGTTTATTTTATCTTATAACAATGCATATAAAGTAATTATTAATGTTCCCCCTGCCTTACCTACTCTACTATTTCTATCTCATTTAAGGGGCAAATTGATAGAAACCTACTTATTTCTTTAAGTTCCCAGTACCTCCTCGCCAGTGGCGTAAGAAAAGGGGGTCTCGGGGCTCAAGCCCCCTATTGGCTATCAAAAACCATATTTTCTCACATTTCATTACATAATCTTCTTCAAAACCACTTGATCCCCCTACAATTTTTAAATTGCTAAGCTAAAGCTCCTCGCTTCCCCTCTCCTTCATTTTCTTCTATTATTCATCACAGTTTAGCCACTGGGTCGCTAACAAATTCCTGTACCCAGGACGCCTCCTACCCTAAATTCTGGCTTCATCGAAAAGTAGTGATGCATTGTCAAAAATAATGTGTAACTGAAACATTAGCACAAGTCGAAGGTCCTCAACGTAAGAGTTATTATCCTATTGACCGTAATTAATTAAAACATCCAAATAAACAATTTTAAAATTGTTTATATTTCATTTTAAGGGGTCTTAATTAACTTAGGGCTATTTTTAAGAAAATATTACATTTGTTTAAGAATAAGCGTATTGAGTAAAAAATTCTTGATTAACGCCCTCGCAAACCTCCGCTTTTAAACAGCGGGAGTTAAAAGAAAACGTAATATATTTATTATACTAGTATTCAGTGGCATAGGAAAGGGGGCTCAATCCCCCTATTGAATATCACGATTAATAACACATCGTTTAATTTATCGCGATTAATATCACATTGCTTAATATATCACGATTAATAACACATTGTTTAAGTTACCACGATTAATAACACATTGTTTAAGTTATCACGATTAATAACACAGTGTTTAAGTTATCACGATTAATAATACATTAATGTATCACGGTTAACAACACATCGTTTAATTTATCACGATTAATAACACATTGTTTAATTTATCACGATTAATAACACATTGTGTAATTTATCACGATTGATAACGCATCGTTTTCTCTAAGGTCGCATCTCATAATCTTCTTTAAAACCACTTGAGCTCCCATGAACCCACATAATTTTTTAATTGCTACGCTACAGTTAGTATTAGTGATATAATGTTAATTAGGGTTTTCGAGGGTGGTTGTAAAACATCATTTGCTAAAAGGGAAGATTGATTGATTGTTTGGCTTTTTTATGGCGCAAGAGCATCTGGGCTATACTGCGCCATAAAAGGGAAGAAAGGCATTGGAAGTCCCAAGAATAAAATGATTTTGTTAACACTTCTTTCTAAAAGTTCAAAATGGTGTTTTTAATAGCTTTAAGCTAAAATAAAGAACTGAATTGTCAAAAAAATCTAGGCCTATTATTTTGTAATTTAACAAGCACTCTAATATATACAAAAGAAATTTGAAAAAATAAAGGACATTGATACTTTTTGTTATAAACGTTTTTGGAGCCTAAGCAAGTTTCTAATTGCGCATATTTGGTGGATCTGTGGTGATACACTAATCCAGTGTTGCCACACCTTAATAACGTGGCCGAAATACATGTATTTGTAAGGAGTAAAAGAGTAAAATTTGCCGTCCTTCAAAACAACTTGACAGTTATACTTAAAAACAAAAAAGTAAATAATTTTAAGGTAAGCAATATTTGGCCTCGTATAATCAGCGTCAAATCGCTCTGTTTTTCACTACTTTTCAAAATGATTCACGTTGGAAGTACTGTGTACTTAAAAAGATTTCTCTTTATCGGTATATGTTATGTGGACATATTTGTATGCAAAATTGGAAATACAAAACTAATGAAATAAAAATACGCTTCATTTTTTAGATCAATGACCAAGTCTTTCTCAGAAATTCACCATTAATAAAAGATAATGAATTTATTATCACGTCTAAGGTAGCTTAAAAAAAAAGTTCCACAAATGCAAGAACTGCAAAAATTTTAGTGTTTCTAAATACCTAGTGCCATCTAGCGGCGATAATATGAATTATAAGTGCGCCATGTAGTTCAATTCAAAAATTTAAGCTAACCGTCAGAGCACAAGCGTAGAGTCAGGGCTTAATTTCTAACAAAAAAAAAGTGCAGGAGCCCTAATATTATGATAAATCGATTAAAAAATTGAATGGCTGCAAAAGAATCGATAAATCATATTAATTGTTTATGTTCATTTTTCTGGACAACAAAATGCTTGACCTTAATCACAAATTCATTACTTTTTCATGACAGTGTCTATTTAGGGGTTCCGGCTAATATTTAAATAATCGCCAAAAATGAAGAAGTACCGGAGCCGGGCTCCGCTGGGCTCCCGCCCAATTTAAGCCCAGCGTAGAGTTATATGCCCCCCACCCCAGTAATTTAAAATAACTTGCAATTTTACATATACTATAATGTGGCAAATGGGTAAGGAAATTGATGTACTTTGCCCCTCTCTCCTCTTAACACTCTCTTGAAAACTCTACGTCAATGTGTAAGAGAGTACTTGCTTCAATCAGAGGCGTAGCCCGTTGGGGTTTTGGGGGTTGTAAACTCCCATCGTAGTGTAATTTTGTATATTTAACGTAGAGCTATATGGGTTGTAGCTCTGTAACCCCTCATATTAACCCCCTTATGAAGTTTCTGCCTACGTCACTGGCTTGAATGGCGAATTAACAAAATTGCCGCCATTAGGCGAAGCCTGTACTGCCTCCCCGTTCCCTCCTTTACAAAGAAAAGAATATTTGTAAAAAAAAAAGTATATCATACTCTTAACATTTGATATGTAAAGGAGATTTTTCATATAATTATTCAAACTAATAAGATACAACTCAAAATTATTGCTACTACAGTCGCCGAATACGGGATTCGAAACGCTTTTTGATTCCACAATAATTTTAATAGGGGTTCCTGAGATCCCTGATCTTTCTGCGAGTATTTAGGTATTTAGGGAAAATACACATGCAAGAATTTTCGTTTTCGTTATCATTTCAAGTTTTTCATTGTCCATTCGTTTACTACTAGTATGTACAAAAAGCGTGTCAAGCCCGGATTTATAAATGGCCACGCTGAGGAAATACCTAGGACACAAAATCTTTAGAGGAGTAAAATTCTAAAAGACTACTTACTTACTACTTTTTTTTGTTTTGTTTACCATTGAATTCCGTCAATGTGTAAGGTAACCAGACGTCCCGATTCGGGTAGGAGAGTCCCGATTTATGCGAATGTGTCCCACTTTTTTGGACGAATGTGTCCCACTTCTTTGGACGAATGTGCCCCACTGTTCCGAAGAGACACGTTCTTGTCTCATTTTGAAGGGCAGTCCAGCTAGTTAGGAAGCTTTAAAGTATTACGTAGGTAATATTTTGGCCATTTCAACCCATCCGGTAAAAAAACTTAACATTGGCTAACATAGGAAAATAAGACCAACGGCAACCCTCCCAAGGTGCTTACGTAATACTTGAACTCACCTTTAAGCAATTGATTAATACAGAGGTTCTCATATTGTGGGATGCGACAGTTGTGCAAGAAGGCGTGAGAAATTTTTCGTACGTGCAATTATTATTTTTAACTTAAGCTAAATTACTAAATTTCCTGAAAAAAACAGCAATTACGTTAATTGTAGAGAGCAATTCATTTAGGCTAAATACAGTATTTTTATTAAATTTATATTTTAACTTAAAAACTCATTATTGTCATTATGTGTTGCATGCCCGTATCTAAAGGGGGATCTTAGGGACCGGTTCCCCCCGAAACTAAATTTTTAATGGGACTTGGCTACGGCCTTGCATGCTGTAATTGTATCGATACATGGTATAAAATTTTTTGAACCACCACGAAATTAAATTCTCGCTACGGTCTTGATGTGTTGATAGTATACTGCGTCCCCCCCTAAAGGCAGAAAATGTCCTATAAATACGGTTGATGATGACGTCATGAAACGCAAAAGACCAAGCAGTGGTCTTTAATAAAAAAAAATGCTGATATGTATATAAGAGCTAAAATAGTATTTTATGTTGAATTGGACATTCAATTTATTCAAATGAGACTAATCTGAACCATATATTCAGTTTCTTATAAATAAGTGTTAAAGTGTGCATGTACATACATACATGTACAAAAATACCTAGACTAAGCAAAAAAAATATTTTTATTCATATATTAAGTAGATGGATGCGAGAGGGCGCAACACGTCTGCATATAGATCCTCAGGGTAAGAAGTTTGAAAGCCACTGGACTAACATATCATACCTAATATTTAAAAATATATATTTATTATCTACGAAATATTACAAAATTTTTATTGATAAATTAATATTAAATTATTATTATAAATTATTTTATCTAGAAACAAAATTGTTTTCCAGATCGTCGAGTTTGGAAAATTTTAATTTTAAGTTCTTCGATGCCGCCCACCGATAAGTGTCGCCCCTGGGCCTGTACCTCGTGTGCCTGCTGAGACGTCCACCACTAGCTTGCTTCAATAACAGAAAAAAATATATAAGCATATAAGAACAATCAAAAATTAACTACATTTACGTATGCGTTAACCATCATAGCTTTACTTCCTTCTCCGTTAAAAAAAAAAAGTATTACTGCAATTGAAACCGATTATGACGTCATTCGAGGGACCGGAGAAATTTGGACGTATGCAGAACGTGGACGTACACATTATGGACGTACACAGGCGTACGTAGAAAGTTTGTAAGGGGGTTGTAGGCTCAATGTGGGGTTACTGAGTTACAACTCACATATTCCTATGTTAAATATACAAAATTTCATTGCAATGGGGAGGTTAAAACCCCCATCAACACCCCCCTGCGTACGCCAATAGCTATAACTGATAAATAATTCTAAATTATTGAGGTGCATGATATCAGATTTAAATAAAAAAGTCAGAAAGAAAGAAAGAAGATCTCCAAAATAAAAGAAACACAAACACATATACGGAAAGTAAAATTACTCCAATAGAGTACACGATGTTGATTTATTTTGACGTTATATACCCGGGTTTACTTTAGACTTTATGACGTAATAACAGGAGCAAAATGACATTATTCTTATCGAAAGCGTACAGACTTCAAAGTTTTCCCAGCGTTCGTAATATTTGGAATTGCATTATATCCGAATTAAACTGTAATTTTACCAAATGTAATAAATTTCATTACATTTAGTTAAACAGTTTCATAAACACTGCTTTTAACTGTTACAATACGTAGTGGCGGATTTCTAAGTAGGCAGGCACACAAGGCAGAGGCATAGGGGCGGCATAAAGGAGCTTAAAAATGAAATTTTCTAAAATCGACAACGATTAAATAATCTTATTTCTAGATATACGTTTCTAAGTAAAATAATTTATAATAATTTAACGTTAATTTAGAAATAAAAAGTTATGTAATTGTTTGTAAATAATATAATTTTTTTAAATATTAGCTACTAATATATTAGTCCAGTGGTTCTCAAACTTCTTACCCAGAGCCCCGCCTTACACTTACATGCGGACGTTGCGCCTCCTTACAACCCTTCCTTCGACGTAGTATATGAATAGAAATATTTTTTTGCTTAGTGTACGTCTTTTTACACATATACGTATGGTTCGTTCACGAAAAGTAGTCCAATGGTACCGTTAGAATTAACGGAAGCTGACGTCACACACGGCCTATCAGATTACAGCAGAAGGGAAGATGTCATTTCAGAACTGATTCTTACCGAACGTTTGTCTGCGCCAAAAACCAGTTCTGAAATGACGTCCTCCCCTCTGCTGTAATCGGCTAGCCCGTTTGTGACTTCAGCTCCCGTTATTTCTAACGGTACCATCGGACTACTTTTCGTGAACGAACTATATCTGCATATTTTAACGATTTATTTATAAGGAAATGACTATATCGTTCAAAGCTTAGAACAGTTTTATTTAAATAAATTCAATATCTAATTCAACGCAAAATAAAACTTTCGCTCATATAATCATATCAGCAATTTGTTTTACTAAAGAGCACAGCTTATCCTCCTTGTGTTTCACGAAGTCACCATTATCCGCATTTATGGAACATTTTTCGCTCTTAGTGGGGCGCAGCACACTACCAACGCATAATTATAATAATTATGTTTATTATAAAAAATTAATTAAAAAAATTAAATTAAAATATAAATTTAATAAAAATATCGTATTTAACGTAAATGAATTGCTCTCTACAAATAGAATACTTTTTTTCTAAAAATTTACTAATTTAACTCAAGTTAAAAATAAAAATCCCACGTAAGAAAATTTTCTCCCGCCCCCCCTTGAATAACTGTCGCCCCCGACAGTTTGAGAACCTCTGTATTTACCAACTGCTTAACTATCCAGACTGCCGTTCAAACTGAGTAAAGAACGTGTCTTTTGGAGACAGTGGGGCACATTCACCCCCAAGTGGGACTCTCCTACACGAAAAGACAGTGGGGCACATTCGCCCCAAGTGGGACTCTACTACACGAATCTGGACGTATGGTTACATTACGCATTAACATAATTCTGAACTAGATGATTAAAAAAAAAGTTGGTTGGTTGTTTGGATTTTTTATGGCGCAAGAGCATCTGGGCTATACTGCGCCTTAAAAAAAAAAGTATTAAAATTTTACGCCCTAAAATTTTTGCACCTTGAACACTTGCCCAGCGTGCCCATTTATAATGTACAATATATTATCCGGGCTTGACATACTTTCTATATATACTAGTAGTAAACGAATGGATAATGAAAAACTTGAAATGATAACGAAAAACAAAATTCATGCATATGAGCGTACGTGTATTTTTCCCAAATACGCGAAATATACGTAAAAATATCAGTGGTTCCAGGAATCAGTACTAAAATTGTTGCGGATTCCAAAAATATCTTGAATCCACGAAGTTGGCGATTATGGTAGCAATAATTTCGAATTGTATCTTATTAGTTTGAATAATTATATGAAAAATCGCCTCTACGTGTGCAGCATTGAAAGTATGATATGCTTCTTTTTACAAATATTCCTTTCTTTGTAAAGGAGGGAAGGGGCGGCATTACACGCTGTGCCTAAGGGCGACAATTTTATAAATCCGCCACTGACAGTACAAATATTTTAATTAAATTTATCAACTATTTATTTCTCCCCCTGTACATCTATAGATTCAGGATAAATTAGAGCCTTATATGTAATGGGGTAGGCCAAAAAAAAAATTATTTTCGATTTTGCTATTCTAATAGTGCAGAAAGGGTGCCCATTGGGATCAATAAAAATGGTTTCAAATATTTTTTCAATTTAATAATATCTTCTGCCGCCGCATTACACTTTAATTTTCGTAATTTGGGTTAAAAAGTCCATTTTTCACCTATTACGTAATATATATATATATGGCCTGCAAAAGGGTTGCTGGTATCTAACTGGAAGGAGACCCACACGCTGAACGTATGTGACGATGTGTGGAACCGGCCAGGCCAGTAACCTAGTGTCCTACCCCGCCTTCAAGTGGTGCAGGCTGAGCTTTCTATTTATGTGGCAAATTAATATTTGCTACACGGATAGAAAGGCGGAAGGGGAGGGCTAATTCACCAACCCGTCTAGCCAGCGTGGTGAAATTATGGCTAATTCCTCCATTATGTTGACACACCAGAAACCATGGCCCCTAGTCTCCAGGTGCTGGAGTGCTCCTGATCAAGGCAGCGGTCAGTGTGGCATGAAAGCAGGGGGTGCTAAGAATCACTGGAATGGCCCAGGCTGCCGTTTGTTATTGACCTTGGCTACGTTTAATGGACGATCCCTTGCTTCTGAAGCAAAACTTCAGGAATTGGAAGAAGAACTTGACAAGATCAAATGGGACATTGTAGGACTCATACTATAATTTTTGCCACCCACGTATTAATTACAGCTCAAACTAGAGCTTATGTAATTTTGGAGAAAAAGAGACGCTTTCCCCATCCTGGTTCGAATCCAGGATGGGGAAAGCGTCTTTTTTTCTCCAAAAATTACATAAGCTCTGAGGGACCCTGGTTCGAATCCAGGATGGGGAAAGCGTCTCTTTTTCTCCAAAATTACACAAGCTCTAGTTTGAGCTGTAATTAATACGTGGGTGGCAAAAATTATAGTATAATAAATTCCCCCACGAAAACTCACAAAATTCTCGCCCCGGAGGCTTTCTTGTGTTGACCATATTTGGCAATTGTGTTATCCCTGCGGAGGGTAATAATACCTTAACATCTTTACATACGGAGAAAGAGAGCGTTGTTTCCTGTCCTCATTCGTCTAGCGGTCCAAGACACTCCGGGCTAAACGGAGGGACCCTGGTTCGAATCCAGGATGGGGAAAGCGTCTCTTTTTCTCCAAAATTACACAAGCTCTAGTTTGAGCTGTAATTAAAACGTGGGTGGCAAAAATTATAGTATAATAAATTATTTTATTTTCGCTTGGACGGGGCAACGCGAAATTCTAATTTTCGACTTCGTAATAATGATAACAGATCACATATGGTAATGAAAATCAATCATTGTTTTGATAAAACGAGTTTGAACTTTTGACTATTACATGTGTTGCATGCACATGTGAACACACTCGCACATGTGCCATGAATTATGGATATTTCCTAGTTACATAAATTTTAAATATTATTTATAATAAAAGAGGTACAATAAAACCTGCCTAAAGTGGCTACCTTTGTGACTGGACTGCAATAGTCATCATGGACAACTGGACAGACTTGGGTGCAGGCTTGTCTAAATCCCTACCAGTTCTCTTCGCACTGCTCACTGCAGTCCGGTGTTTAGTTTCCTCAGGCCTTAAGAGGTTCGAATTTCTCAGAAAATCGTAGATCCAGAGATTCGGATTCCTCGGAAAACAGTAGGTCCCGGCGCAGCATAACCGTCGTCGTCGTCCTTGAACCGTAAAACCACAAACAAACAAACAAACCAGCTCTCTCTTACAAAAAATAGTCACTTTAACAGGTTCCACTGTACTTAGTTTGTAATCATTAGCAAACATTCATCTAGCGTTGAATACAATGTTCCGATTCTTATGCGTTTATCTTCAAAAAAGGAATTAGTTTTGTTTTCCGAAAGCTTTATAAATCCAATCGGGAACCTGTCGTGGAAAGGGACTTCCATTTTTCTGGGAAAAGCGAATTTCTGTTAACTAAAAAACCGTAACTGGATCTACGGAATGGTAGAGAAATACCCTTTTTTTTTTTTTTTTGCGTCACTTCAACAGCCTTTCAGTCATTTTTTTATTATATATGTATAATTAAAATAATAATGGTTAATTTTATACCATAATAATGACGACACTGTAGAGTTAAATTATACGCAACAGAACCTGTCATATGTGGCCACCTTTGGGACTAGATTGTAATAAACAGGTGTGTCATTGTAGACGACAGACTTTGATAAAGGTATAAAACTAAGCCCCCGCCTGTTCCCTCTTATACAAAGTGGTTGTTTTATTCAAGTGGTCGATTAACCAAGGTGATCACATTACCAGGCTCTACTGTAATTATACATCTAAGTTTACAATAAATGAAATTTAAAATTTGCGATTTATTATTTAATTAAACTCGGGTATCATGAAATATATAGAAAAATATTTCACTTATTAAATATCAATCAATAATGATTAAGTGCCCGCAAAGAAAAGATTTCCGTGACATGCATAATTTTTAACTTCCTAAATTATTTCAAATGTAACAAAATCAGTCATCCCGCCAAGTATATTTCCATACGCAATTTTATAACTTTAGAAGAAGTTACTATAATTTTCATAAAAAAAATTATAAATCATTGTATTAATATTCAAAAATAAGAATTTTAGTTCCTATGTATGACATTTACATACATATCTACAAATACAATTAAATTCTTTATTTTTTCGTTTTACAAAGGTTTGGTATTGTAAAAGAAATTACAAGAACTATCTCAAGAACCAAATATTTCGAGGTGGAGAAAAGCGAAAATCTATTGAAATAAAATACGATAAAATCACATAAAACTGAGAAAACGACAGGAGATAAAAATAACGATGCAACGAACAAATGAATAAGTTATTTGTCACTTCTTAAGGAAGTACATGCTTCATCGTGAGCTTTTAAATCTGAAACCCCCAGCTTACTCGTAACTAGCTTAAAAATCTTCAAAACATGCAAAGTAATTTTTTGAAACTCCTACTTTTTAATCTTTGCTCTTTCATCCAGAGAACAGGATTAAACTTGTAAAGTTTAGTTTAAACAGTGTCACCCTCTTGCAGGTTCTAGAATGCCATGTTTCTGTAAATTTTACACAAACATTCTTCTTCTTTATCCCATTTTCCTCCTTTTCTCCTCCTCCCTCTCATCTTAACGTTCCCGGAATCTTTTTAATTATTTCTAAGATACACCACGAAGCAACTTCGCTTTTCTGTGTAACGAATAGGTCTACACCACTGACGCACAGAAAAAATTGCTGCCCTCCAAAAATCCTATTTTCCGACACAGTGGACTTCTAAAGAGTATGATAAAATACAGTCAACCTCTAATATTACAATCTCGGTTTCAGCGATTATACGGATATTACGACAAAATTCTAAAGTTTTCTTGTGAGCTCAGAAAAATCGTCCTTATCTTTATCATCGTCCTGACGTAAGAAAATTCCCAGAAAAATCGGATGACGAGTCAAAATCATTGTTGCATTTTCTAATATGGGATAATTTTATACTCACCATATGCGTTTGAATTTTTCTTTTATATTTTTATATGTTCATTATTCTATTCTCTTCTGCACGAAAAAGAAAAAAGCACCATTAGGAAATTATCTGTTTTTATTAAAATTAAATATATATCCAGCACATACGCAGGTAAGGAAATGATAAAAATATTCAGGGCCGTAGGACCCATCAGTGGCTAGGAATTGCACATGAATGTTCAAATCGATAGTTGATGAAACCCCCTGGATGTGATGCATGCTTCTATATGTCTAAATAAGGAGTGGTAAAGGTCCCTAATGTCATCCTGTGACACAGTCTTCCAAACATTCCTCACTTATTGCTCCGGATGTGCGACATTTTGCGGTGCCCGAATCTGGCGGCCTACCATGTCCCATACATGTTCGATTGGTGAAAGGTCTGGTGGCCTTGCTTTCTGAGGAAGAGTATGAACAACATGGAGGCAGCTCACAGATACGCGAGTCGTATGGGGGCCCTGGCATTATCTTGTTGGAAAATGGCCCCAGGCTGTCGTGTCACGAAGGGTAACGCAAACGGCTGCAGGATGTCATCAACATATCGTTGAGCTGTTGAAGTTGTATGCAGGATGACTAGGGGTGTCCTGCTGTCATATAAAATAGCACCTTACACCATCACACTAGGGGTAATGGCTGTGTGCCTTTGTAAAACAAAGGGTGGTTGGGACCGCTGGCCCTGGCGCCTACACACATGGATCTGATGATCATCTGCTCCAAGACTGAAGCGGGATTCATTGCTGAACACTATGCGATACTAATCTGCTGGCAGCCACGATGACCGGCTACGACACCACTCCAGACGACTCTGTCAATGGTGTGGGGTTAAAGGCAAACGTCTTAAAGGCAGTTGTGAGCGTAACCCCCACCTCAGCCAAGCGTCGTGAGATGGTGGAAGGTGCCACGGGTGGTATGGAAGAGATTGTAGCACGCTGGATGGCGGACAATGATGCTGTTGTGTCAGCTCGAACCTCTCGCACAACCAACCGATTTTGCCTCGCATTCCTGCACAGAGCCTTCATTCCACCTACGAGTTCCTCGCAGCAACCATTGCTGCCAACACATTTGCACAATAGTGTCCGTACGGCGCAGATGGAGGCCTATTACTTCAAGCATCCCGACTATGCGACCACGTTTGAAATCGTAAAATTGGCTTTAAGGTCTTTGACAATGTCTTAACGGCATTACTGATTACGTCTCCAGGGAACTGCAACGCCGACAACGAGAAAAAATAAACCGTCCGCAATTTTTACCTCTTTTATACGATGATAGTTGCGCAGTAGAAATGCGCGCTATGATCGAACTTAACACTCATTGGCTTTGAAAATTTAATCATTTGCATACTTGGTCTAAAAGAATTCGCATGCGAAATTTCGAGATGATCGGATAATTTTTTAGGGGAGTGCTTTTTTTTGTAAAAGAGTGTATATTAAATTTGCTCCTTTGAAAATTTTGTCATTTTTTTCTTGTTTGGCGCAGTATGACCCTTTATGTCTGTGCGCCAAAAAAATACAACCAATTCTTATTTATATTTAATATTCTAATTATGATTATTACTATTTTATTGTAAAAAATTTTTTTTTGATTCATTCATTTGTTATTATAAAAAAAGAATATTTTTATTCATTTATTTACTTATTTTTTTTTTACTTTTTCTAACTATACGATACTCCTTTAAACCCTCTCTTTAGCTAACTATAAAACTAAATATATAGCCGAATTATTAAGGGCATAAGAACTACTGATCGAATTGCGCTGAAATTTCTGTGTAGAAGGTAAAAACACCTCAACGTTAATTCTCGTCAGAAAATTAATATGTTTTTATTCATGTTTTTGTCGAGAGAGAATACGATTTTCCCAATTTATAATTCGCAATAGATATTATTTTAATAATAAAAAACACAAATTTTCTGTGGCCTGTTGAACTTTAATACAGTAAAAATATTGGAGAGTTATAATGAATATTTCGGGAGATATTCATAAAAATTCCATGAAATATTTTAACGTTATAAGCTCAATGTTTCAAATATTCAAAATCCATAAACGCTCGAACCAAATGAATCGAAATTTAGTATTGGAGGTTTTTGTTGTTGTTGTTGTCGCAGGTTCGAAATATTTAGTCAAAACTAAGTGTTGCCATTAGAACTTTCAAAGTTGCAACAAGTTTTAATATGAAGATGGTCATTTACGCAAGTTTTATGCACATGAATTGGTAGTTTTCAACCAATTTAATCGATTATCACCATTGAATTTTCTGCATCACATTTATTGCGGGAATATCAACGGGTGTTCTGATTTTTATTTCACCGGCTATACATGCGCTAATAATGCCAAGAGGCATGTGAAATTTGTAGTCTTTAAAGAGTGCATGAAAAATATGAATTTTGAATAATTTGGGTGAATATAATGTAAAAAAATTGAATAATGTGGAGCAGAGTAACTTAAATTAAGCATGCACAAAATAACTTAAATTAAGCATGCACAAAATAACTTTAAAAAGCAATGATTTAGTTGTAGTTACTAAGGATAATAAATGTTAATGATAATAATCTTTTCTAGTTGCTGCGCCCATATTAATAATTAAAACCAAAGATTTTACAGGTTCCTACGTTGGTTATAAAAATCAGTTGTCCCTCATTTTTGAATGAAAAATTATGTATTTCCTTCTTTTAAAAAGTAAGGAAACAAGAGTACTTAGCCCGATATGCCTAATAATAAAGCTTTTATGTTGAACAAAATATCAAAAGAAATCCCAAAGCTGTCAAAATGAAAACATACATTACGAAATTTTAATTGTTATTGCAGCATTTATTATATTAACATTTTACCGCCAACAC
>QLNU02015003.1:77900365-77926276 GCA_006491805.2 Dysdera silvatica
ACTGTTTCTACTAGCCAATCCTTCTGCACCTCTTTAAATAACCTACAACTTGACGACGACGACCTCATGGTCTCATTCGATGTAATTTCTCTCTTCACTTGCATTCCCACATCACTTGCAATCGACACCGCACTTACACGCCTCCAAAATGACACAACACTACATGAACGCACTTCACTAACACCTCACGACATCTGCACATTGTTGAAATTTTGTCTGGACTCTGCTGTGTTCTCCTCAAATGGTTCTATCTATAGACAAGTTTTTGGCACTGCCATGGGATCTCCGGTCTCAAGTGTTGTAGCTAACTTGGTTATGGAGTCATTTGAGGAAACTGCTTTGTCCTCACCGAATTTTAACATTAAATTCTGGAAAAGATACGTCGACGACACGTTTGTTGTACTTAAAACTAATACACTCCAAAGCTTCTTCCATTACCTTAATAACTTAAACTCACATATAAAATTCACATACGAAACAGAACAGAACAATAAACTCCCTTTCCTAGACGTTCTTGTACACAGATCTCACGATAACTCAATCTTCACCTCAGTTTACCGTAAACCCACACATACAGACAGATATCTCGATTTTAAATCGCATCATCCAACATGCCACAAAGCTTCCGTTGTTAAAACATTAAGTCTTAGAGCGAATTCTCACTGCAGTAATGAAACACTTTCAAACACAGAAACAAAACACATACACACGGCACTTAAAAATAATGGATACCCTAAACGATTCATTCTCAGAAACTGTAGACCCAATAGTACATCTTTAAACAATACATCTCACACCCGCATATCTATTCCATATATTCACGGCATTTCCGAAACAATCTCTCGCATCCTTAAAGAGGCAAATATCAAAACATTCTATTCCCCTGTCACAACACTTCGCAAACAACTTACAAAAGTTAAAGACCCAGTTCCACCAGAAGATCTCACAGGCGCCATATACCAAATACCATGCAAAGACTGCAACAAACATTACATAGGACAAACAAAAAGAATGATCAAAACAAGAAAAAAAGAACACAAACAAGCACTCGCGAAAGGAGACATAGCCTCACGTCTGGCAGAACACGCTTTACAACACGGACACGAACCCGACTGGGACTCAACAAAAATACTACACCGTCACATCACAAACAAGAATAGTAGACTCTTCTTAGAATCTTGGGAAACTTACAAA
Source organism: Dysdera silvatica (assembly GCA_006491805.2). NCBI lineage: Eukaryota > Metazoa > Arthropoda > Arachnida > Araneae > Dysderidae > Dysdera > Dysdera silvatica. The sequence goes on from QLNU02015003.1 coordinate 77,901,560, forward strand.
CTACACGGGAAAGCCATTAATACATCACAACCACTTCCAGAAACTTATAAACAACTCTTACTCTGAAATGTATGAGACATCCCCAAATTAGGTAACCCGCAGTGTGGGTTTCTCATTGGTCCCTATTGGGGTTCTTCCATGATTCTATTGGAGGCCTCCCATTGGTTCTCATTGGGTTTTCCCATTCTGCGGGACTACTCTGATGAAGGGTTTTCCAGAAATTTCAAGTATAAAAAAGAGACAGAAACATAACATCGTCATTACTCCTGATGAAGGACTGCTGCTGATGCGTCCGAAAGCTTGAGTGATCTTTTTCATTGCTATTTTACCAGTGTTTAACCTTTTTATGTAATTTCCTCCCTGGTACCCTGTATTTTATTTCTATAAATTATTATTACCTGAAATGTACATCATGCTTAAATTAAAACTATTTTTTATGTGATACCGACAGGTGGTATTAAATTATCAAAATTTGGACAATCAGGTTCGATAAATTAAAAAAAGTTTTACCGCCGGTTCTCTAAGAAACCGCCTGCTCTCATCAACGTATAGCAAATAAAGTTTTTGTTCGGTTCTTTATTTTACAAATATTGTGCGAACCGACGCCCACTTGGTTATTTTAGGTTTCAGTTCTTTCTCCAGTTGAGAATCATTCATAGTTGGTGAAATACGTTGATAAAATTAAACATAAAATATTACAGAATGTTTCTATTTCATGACAGAAAATTAAGCTCGACGACGCTATTTGCGTTTGGCTCCATGGAAATGGAATTGCATCTTTCCACTTCTCCTTTCCAACCCATTCAAGGAAAGTGTTCTTTCATGGTTCGGTTAATGGTCTTGTGGCTGTTAATGCGTGTGGCCTTCGTAAAATATCTTTGCACTACAGAAGAAATGCTGCTAAAAATGCCGGTGCCACTATATAGCCGGAATTCCATGCAAACAGACAGTAGTGCCAAAACATCAACAAAGAACATCTTGTCTTCCTGAAGTGTGATTTTGATGTGCACATTCCATCCACCTCCACTTGTGCCAGCATTTCCTCCGCGGGCTTGTGAATGGAGAGCTGTGCATATATTTTTGTAAACGAAGTCCACGGAGATCATTTCTCACCTAGCAAACGTGTACAGAAAGAACCTTATCGTCGTTTCCTAAGATTATTTAAATATCCTCTATTTTTATTTCACATATATTTTTGGTTCTTTGTGAATCTTATTTACTGCGCGAGAAACCTTCTGAAAGGGTGAAGTAAAAGAAAGGGATGTATTATTGCTTTATCCTTCATTTCATAGCTTTATCAGATTTCGTGCTTTCTTTATTCAGTGTTTCTTTACCCTTTTCAGCTTACGCCCCACCCATTGGCGTACGCAGGGGGGGTGTTGACGGGATTTTAACCCCCCTTTGCATTGAATTTTTGTATATTTAACATAGGAATATGCGAGTCGCAGCTCCGTAACACCCCCCACACACACACACATTGAGCCTATATCCTCCCTTACTTTTTGCGTACGCCTATGGCCCCTCCGAATATTAAGTGACCTAATAATCATTTCTGTCGCACCCCACCCCCCGGCCCTTAAACGTCTGGTTAAAAAAAACCTATATAAAACTAAAAACAATACAATACGTATTAAATAACCCTAATCTGAAGCAATCCAAAAACCAACACTTTTTGAGCACCAAAATGTGAAAAATTCCACTCTTAATCTCTTGAGATGCATCACACTCTAAACGATACAAGCATACATATATTCAGTGTTTCTAGGAGAAACGGACGCCCTCCAGTCCTGGACACATTCGTAGTTAGTTATAATTATTCAATATATTTGTTGCCAGATTCGGAAATTAAAATTATGTACATTTAGAAAACATAATGTAAAAAGAAACCATTTGGCATTTTGCCAATTTTAGGAATTAAACTTAAGTTTCCTTTCCTTGCGTTTCTAAGTGGCAACAGTTAAGAAAGCCTGCGAAGTGAACATGGTGTTTCTATTGTGGGAGCCCACAAGTTTACTTCCATATGTTTCCATGCACATAAACTTCATTTCATGCACGAAGTTATTAAAGGTAGTGCATAAATTTCCTTGCAAGCCATATGCATAAAGGTTCATGAAACGTAACTGAATTTCGTATTTGGACTTTGATCCCATCCCCCAAGATACCTTATCGGGTATTTGCAAATATTTAAAAATCCGAAATACTTCTGATCCGAAGTATTTCATATAAGGGATATCCAACCTGTATATACAAAAACTGATCAGCCAACAAACTAAGTCAGAACTTCTATTTTGTACTCAGGGCCTTCAAGTAATGAGAAATGAACTTACCGGGGGCCTGTATCCAGGATCAAGGGGCAACTGGGGCAAGGAAAATGGCATGTAGGGCCAAGCCCTTCTGGCACCGGTTTGGTTACAGCCCTGCAACTTACACTGAATAGGTTCAACTACTCTAATCTTCTGTAATAATAATTATTATAACAATGATTATCTAACTGATAAAATATATGTTATTGGTTAAAGCTGCTTCAAAAATAATCGTAAAAAATACGATAACTTTAATATTTAAAAATTCATTAATAATTTCCATACATAAATATTTTAAAATACGTATTAAATGGAATTTTGAATCCATTCATCCAGATTTTTATTAAACATTTTTCTACGTTCCCGGTGGGCGCTCCACTCAGAATGAGAACCACTGATATCCATTTTTTACATATGTATAAAAGTATCTCGAGTTTTGTCAATTTAAAAATCACTTACGTTTCTACTTGAATAAAATCATTGCATTGTAAATAAACTTACGTTTCTACCACCTGAATAAAATTATTGTATTGCATTGTAAAAAATGTGTATCTTGTAGTAAGTGAATTGGAATAAAAGCGTCTTTTGACAATAAATACGACATGCATACCGCAGTTTATTTATTCTTACAATTATAATTTCCTTAAAGTTTGAGAATTCTCTATTTCATGTATAGCTGAGCCCTCGTCAATTTCTACTGTGTTGAAAAGATTGTTTCAAATGGAAATGAAAACAAATTTGAACGTGGAAATTGTTTATAATATAATTAATAATTATTGCCGGAGAAATAATTTCCGACATTAGCAATGATCGATATACGAGGGTTTATCACTTGGGGTTTTCCTATCTCGGTCAAAAGGCTAATGACAATTGACATTTATCTGGCTCTTAGATTAAACGTTTGGGGAAACGAAGAGAAGCAACATGAAAATTCAATTTCGAGCAACGTTCCGTAAGCTTTAAAGAAGAATATGTTGGAAACAATTTATCGGCACGGTAGTTTGTTTAGGTAGCCCTTTGCTGAAGTGCTTCCTTGGCAAATTTCCACGAAGCTGCACCTGCTGGGAATTTAGGACATTAGAGGCGATGAAGTAAGGACATTGAACGAAAACGGAATGGCGACACGTCTCCATCATTTGTCATGGGACATGGTGCTTTCAAAAACCTGACAAGACTCAACTCTCAAAAACTCGCGTCTACAACAGCTTACTGTCTTTGGCAAAGACCAGCTATTCGGACACATGACTACAGATGCAATCGAAGTTCCAGAAGGATCGGTTGGAATGCACCGCAAGGGTGTGGAAACACATGTGTGCTTACAGGAACTTACGCTGTTGAAAATTCAAGTATCGTGGAATGCGTGAAACTTGTACATGTACATGAGGATTCGTGGACTTTGATCGTAGATTTGCAACAGAGAACTTACCTCAACAGTGAAGTTACCCCATCAGAAATATTATTTTATGTCCTCGGAAAAGTAACTCTCTTCATCATATTATCTGATAAAAAGCATGCACAGTGTGTCATATTGTTTGATCGTTTACACCATGGAAACTATGCAGGTTTCCGACATAAAAGTAAGTATTTTTTTTTTACCTTTAAACTCCATAGTAACCAATTTTATACTGTTCCAACCTTCGAATTGATTGGATTGGGTTTGATACCCGATAGACTTGATAGCGCATAAACATATCATGATTAAGAAGTAGGATTAAACTTGTGATTCCGTCCAGCATAAAACATCGAATGGAGAAAACAAATCTTTATTTTAATTATCTTTCTCTATTGTACTATATGAGCATATAGTAGGTAGAAAAAAAAGCAATATATTTTTTCTCTAAAAAAGTCATATGCAATTTGTAACTAAGCGAGATAATTTAGCAAAACTCTCTGCCTTAATTTATAAGCTTTCCTGGTGGAATACTTTTGTTAAATAATGGAATATCTTAGGAAAACAATACACTGTATTATCTTTTATTATATATGAAGGTACTTATCCATGACCTATTTAGAGTACAGGAAATAAACACGATATTAAATCAAACAACAATGTCAAACAATCAACGTTTATTGGCGTAGTGATACCAACGCCGATGGTATGGCGTGATTAGATGGTGAAACGTTCGAAAGAAAATAAATATTTCTGCCTTCGGTGGGACCTGAACCCACGACCTTCCACTTGCCGGGCGGAGGCTCTACCCACTGAGCTACGAAGGACAATATATAATCTCTTTACGAACGTATATATATTGTTGCCAGTTCTGCGAAATAACTGGCAACAATATATATACGTTCGTAAAGAGATTATATATTGTCCTTCGTAGCTCAGTGGGTAGAGCCTCCGCCCGGCAAGTGGAAGGTCGTGGGTTCAGGTCCCACCGAAGGCAGAAATATTTATTTTCTTTCGAACGTTTCACCATCTAATCACGCCATACCATCGGCGTTGGTATCACTACGCCAATAAACGTTGATTGATTGACATTGTTGTTTGATTTAATCTGCGTAGTGTTCGATTTATATAAAATAAATACGATATTTAATATTAAGGAATGAATGCTGCTCACATTTTTTTAGAACTAAAAACTAATACCAAACTTATGTATGGTCCATTGCTCGATTTATATTAACTTTTTTGAATGATTGACGTGTATCTTATATCGACCAGGCGGTGAACCATACTCGCCAAACAAAAACAAAACTCGCCCGCCTCAAAATGAAAATCCAAAGAGTCTAGTAAAAACAGCCATTTTCCAATCACCATCTGAAAAAATCTAGTCCCTAGTCGCGACCAGGCAACCAAATTTGTCGATCCCTGATGATATATATATATCAGAGGTTTTTACAGCGTCACGGGCTTGACGCAGTGGTAACGCACGGATCTAGCACGTTTGTTAATCCGAGTTCGACTCCCAACAATACCAGACAAGAAGAAGGCTTAACGATTAATTGTTCATTGGAAACGATCGATTAATGATTAATTGTTCATTGGAAATTATTAATTAATGACTAATTGTTCATTGGAAACGATTGATTAATAATTAATTATTCATTGGAAATTATTAATTAATGACTAATTGTTCATTGGAAACGATTGATTAATGATTAATTGTTCATTGGAAATTATTGATTAATTGTTCATTGGAAATTATTGATTAATTGTTCATTGGAAATTATTGATTAATTGTTCATTGGAAACAATTAATTAACGATCAATTTTTCATTGGAAATGATTGATTAAGATTTAAATTTTGGAAACGATTAATTGCTCATTGGAAATGACTAGTTAATGATTAATTGTTCATTTGAAACTATTAATTGTTAATTGGGGAGTTGGTTCCCTAGTCTTAAAAGATTCGAATTCTTCAAAAACATGCAGTTCCATTGCTGTATGGTAACTCATTAGTCTATGGCGTCATTAATTTTCGTTCGACCAGAACTCCTACCCCCAATGTTATCACAGAACGCGCTCCGTTTTTCCTGCTCACCATGGTCCGTTGTTGGCAATGGCATGGGAAAGAGAGGGGCTCAGGGACTCAAGCGCCCATTGGACATCAAAACGCATCGTTTTCTCATAAGCCGCTTCTTCTTCTTTAAAGGCGCTTGAGCTTCCCCCCCCCCCCGACCTCCATATTTATTTGAGCCCCCATGAATTTTGAATTTATACGTTACCGATTGTTGGGTTCTTTTGGCAACAGAGGCTCGCATTCCTCGGAAAACTGTAGGTACTGTCTGTTCACGAAAATATATCCGATGGTACCGTTAGAAATAACGGGAGCTGACGTCACAAACCGGCTAGCCGCTTACGTCAATCTCAGAACTTGTTTTTGGCGATCATCAAAAATGAGTGCAGAACTTGGAGTCTTACATTGTCTTATCTCCAATGTGTGGATGGGAGGATGCCCACCTGTGTCCCCTATTGTCGACCTCAACTGTTTATGAGCCCTACTGAAATTTTTCCCCTAAGCACTGCTTACTTTTGCTATATAGTAGCTACGCCCCTGTTCGTACTCTTCCATTTCTATCAATTATAGCCCCACTTTTGAGAGTAAAAGTTAAAAATCTAAGTCAAAGTTATGTATTTTTTTCTGGGGAATTAAAATCTGCTATAAAAAAATGAGGGTTCTCCATTTAAGATTTCCAAATTACCCCTCTTCTTCCAACGAGACAGGGGTGGTGTCAAGTTTGACATCATTGGATACTTTTTTTAAAATATTGAACACGTATTTTTTATTTTTCGATCCGAAGTGTATTTCTCGAGATATTTTGAGGTTACAGGAATTTTGGGACCCCCTGCATATAGTCTTTAATACATACTATATGCTGTAAAACGCGCCATGTGCTATAAAACGTAATATATAACATATGTTATATATTATGCTATAACTTACATCCCACTATACCCGTGGTAGGTTTAGTTACTGAACTGAGCTTTTATAAGTTGATCATACAATTGAACTAAAAAAAAAAGAGGAAGGTAAATGTGCTTTAAGCTTGATTTATTTATAGCTTGGGGAAACACGACAAAATCTCATGGTCTTTCACCTCATTTCCAAAGTATTTATTTTTATTTCAAGCGATTAAATTAACTGTAAGCCACTTCATTTGCTGTGCAGCTCGATAGCCACCGCGCGCACACGCAAAGGCCTTTTTTGAAGCCATACTTTTAACATGGACCCTCATAGTTGTTTCTGCGTACAGGTACATGATCCATCAAGGTCGCAAATACGTCATAATTCGTCAACTGACGTGCATTAAGGGTCTTTTGATTATTCGAAAACCTAGTTTGACCTTTTTTTTTTCCTTTTTTTTTTGTGCTGAAACAGAAACTTTAACACGCATCTTCTAATAGAAAAATTGGTCCTTGCGTCCCAAAATAAAAGTTGCAAAGCAAAAGCTTGTGATTCATCACTTCCGTGAAATTTACGATTTTATAAAGGATGTTATTCTACTTTATTTTCATGAGCACGGAAACTTAAAATGGAAAGGCTGTTGTTCCCTGCTGTTGTATCAGTTAAAGCAATTCGTCAGAGTGGGTTAAAATTATTATAATAAGAAAGTCATGGATTACATGCCATTCTGAGATTTGTGACATTTCTCTCTCAATATACAACAATATTAGTCACCGAATTCGAAGATTATATAATTTTATTCAAATAAGAATTTTTGTTTCTTTAAATATGCAAGTAATTGATGATATTTTAGTTACTTAATGCAGTTGAAACTGATTATAAGGAGCTGGGCTATAATGGGAACCCGATTTTAACAGGCTTTCCCGGGTCCGGGTGTATTTTAAAACATTGGGTTGTCCCTCTCCTTCTCAAGACGTCTCCTATCATCGATCTCAAACGAAATTTTGAAAACACAGCCCGATGAAGTTCTGTCATAACTATATGGTAATTGTGCCAGCCCTGGGATGGGCAATAGTATCCTTAAAACGATATATACAAAGATAATGGTATCTGTTCGGTAAGCCTCCACTAGGGACAATGCCTGGTTATTATTCTTCCTGATGTCCCACCAAATTTTGCGATGGTGGTCATATATAGCTTAAGATTAGAAAACATGGATTACCGAACTATCTTTCATAGTGATAGTTTAGTTAAGGATATTATAAATAGTAAAGCTAGTGCAATTATTAAAAGAAATATGGGATTTATCCGTAGTTGTTCAATATTTCTTTATTTTTGTTGTTGTTGCGCGCAATCTAAGTTGTTAATATTGGAATGATGCGGCATATTTTTCGCGACGTTAACAGGACAGCAATATGTCATATTATGCATTAGGAAAAAATAAGTCTAACCAAATTATCCGCACAGATTATTGATATTATATACATGTGCATTAATAACCAATAATGTCCATGGCAACTGATATATGGGAAATAATCCTCTTAAAATTTTAGTTGCTCTATTTTTAGACAATTTATTCGCAAAAGTCCATCGGGATCAAATAGCTTTAAAACAGATTATATCAGTCACCTAGCCTTCCAAAGAAAGGTATATCTTGATTCAATAGGGGGGGTATGAGTCCCTTGAAACCAGCTTCTTGTGCCACTGGCTTCACATTAGACTTTCATTATCATAACCAAGATTTCTGCCTACGAATAAATAATTATTGTTATTGCTAAAGAACATTTCTGTAAAAAATAGATAGCAAAAATAGGATTTTCTGCAGTAGTTAATTAGTTGAATTATTTGTTAAAAAATGTCGACTGTAAAATATTAATTTTTACCCTACTACATTTTCTAAACTGTCTAAAGATCTATTATACTTTCAACTGATCTTTTTGAAATTCGAAAATATTATTTCACAGTCCGCAGCTTCCATTTGAAACTCAGTTAGTAAAACACTCCCTGCACACTACAAATTAGATATAATCAAATATTATACGAGTTGTATAGTTTTCTCCATGTAATTTAATTAGGGGAGAATGTCGTTTCAGAACTGATTAAATTATTGTTAGTATTTTCAATCTATTCGCAGAAACTGGAGGCCTACAATATTTTTTCCCAGTTATTCTGAACAAACAGAATTCAAGTATGAACCTCAGAACGTAGAAGTTCAGATATAATCATAATAATAATAAGGTATAATAATACAGTAATTTGTAATGATTTGTTTAATAATAACAATTAGTTGGAATAAATACTATTGCTTTCTTTCGCATTAGATCTCCAAATACGTTTTCTTTCACCAACTATTTCCGAAATTTTTGAGTCCACAATTTTCTTGACCACAAGATAAAATCTTTTCTGAATAGAAGTAATTTTATAATAAAATATTTCTTTCTAAAAAAGATGAAAATAGTTGTCTTTCTATGTAAGGTTGTAAAGTTAATAGGTCTGGTGAAAAGCAGATGGAAAATTTTTGAAAACCTTAATTAAAATATTGTTTACATCATAAAAATAATACCATTTTGGAAAGCTTCTACGATGACTCTGACAAAATTCGAGGTCTGACTTTTTGTTTATGTCTTTACGGCACGTGGACAGAAAAGATTATGTTTCACCGATACTGTCTGTTCACGAAAAGAAGTCCGATGGAACAGTTAGAAATATCGGGAGGTGACGTCACAAACAGGCTAATCGCTTACAACAATGTAAGACTGCAAGTTCTTCACTCGTTTTTGGCGACCGCCAAAAACAAACTCTAAGATTTGAGTCCTACTCTGCTGTAAGCGGATAGCCGCTTTGTGGCATCACCTCTCGTTATTTCTAACTGCACTATCGGACATCTTTCCGTAAACAGAAAATACCTACAGTTTTCCGAGGAATACGAACAGCTGTTGCCAAAAGAACCTAACAACCAGTAGCATACCTATTCAAAACTCAGGGGAGGCTCAAATAGCTATGAAGTTGATGGAGGAAGCTCAAATAGCTATGGAGGTGGGGGTGAGCTCAAGCGCCTTTAAAGAAGATTTGGCGTTACGGCTTATGAGAAAATAATGTGTTTTGATGTGCAATGGGGAGGCTTCAGCCCCCTCTTTCCTATGGCATTGCCAACAACGGACCATGGTGAGCAGAAAAAACGGGACGCGGTCTGTGACAACATTGGGAGTGGGAGTTCAAAGTAATCTCCATTACTTACAACACAGTTTTGACAACATTTGTAAAGCTGCTGAAAACTATCAGCGAAGGCTTCTTTTGGAATGGCTCGGAGCGAAGAAGTTACATTCACCGGACTTTTTAGATGCACGTGCGTCTAGAAAGTTGAATGGGCTCATATTTTAAAAAAAAAAATAAAACACGGGATAGGAACGCACGCCCACGCATGTGCGTTTAGACATAGCCAGAAGCGCTCCATAACGTCTAAATCATATAAATCACTCATCACATTATTGGGAATAGGGGGTATAGAATCTGGGAAGGGTGGCAGACAAAGGCGGCGCTGTAATCCTAGGCAGGACGCTCAAACAGAGCAAACAACCGTCGCACATGGGCGTATTTGACCGATCTAGCTGGCCAAAATTTTTTCGGTCTCTTACTGTTTCCAAAAAAACGCTTCCCTACTAATTAGCGTTTTCCAATAAATATTGAACCAGCTATTGGTTTTGGTTTTTCTGTCTGTCTGTTTGTAATTTGGTTTTTCTGTCTATCTCTCTGCACGTACGTAAACAGGGTAAGGTAAAGGTCTTCTGTAATTGCAATACTGGTCATTGTTAACGTTGAAAACCTACCGACTTACTTGAGAATTAGAGAGTTGCGGATTAGAGAAATGCGAATCAGAGAGTTGCGAATCAAAGAGTTGCGAATCAGAGAGTTGCGTATCATCGTTGTTGAGTTATTCTCATAGACAGTGGTACGCAGATTTTCCGTTTTTTTTTTTTACTTGCTTCTCTCATCTGATTTTTTAAGTGTCCTCAGGGGCCATCCCGATCTCTGTCTTACTTTTGGAATCGCAAATGTTCCTTGTGACCAGTCACTAATTTTTTTAAAGAAATATATGTTCGGTCCCCTTTGCTGCCGTCCACCTTCGCTTTAAATCATATTTAAACTGTGCAAATTTGTTCTTTATTTCCTTTCTGTCATATGTTAAAAGGTCATTTTCGACAAACTCCAATTTTTCTAAATTACTAGGTAGGTTTTGTTGTTCATCTTACGAAATAATTCTTCTTGAGTGAATATCCTTACACTCAATAACCCTAAGTTAAAATTTAAAAAAAAAGAAACGATTAAAATAAACCCAAGATTCAAAAATACAAATTTTTGTGCTAGATAAAATGTGGCTATAACTAAAGTTATCCTACTTACAGACTGCTGAAACAGATTCTAATCGCTACGTAAAGAACATTTTTCCTCAAACTTGTCAACTAGTGCACTTGTCATTTTCTAGACATTTTCAAAAATTTTCATATTGCTCAACGTAAATATTTTTAATTAAATTAAAAATGCACATATTATTAAAAGCTTATGCACAGTATGTAAAAGGATTCAATAATTATGCATAAAAATTATATTGTATATATATATATGAGACATTCTTTTCGAAAAAATGTTCTTTATGTTCCTATGGAAAACCCATGTTAGTGCTTTCGTCATTTCGATGATCCCCTCTTAAATATCCTAAATCATAAAAAATGGCAAGAATAAGCAGCTGATTTTAACGCAGTTGTTTGATAATAACTTTTTTTTTTGTATTATAATAAAAATAGTAACATAAAAATACTTGTAAATACAACAAATCCCTTCGAAATCGTTAAAATCAGAACTTTATTTCAAATCGTTAAAGAAACGTTGGAAGTTTATTTAAAATTGTTAAAATAAAATCAAAAATGCTCAAAGAAAATATTTAAAATGCATTCACACTTACCTGCTTTATCATAATCCATAACTACTTGCTTCCAATTACCTTCGAAATAAAATAGAGAAACTGATGAAAGAGCGTTTACACAAAAATACGCGCCGAAAGCAGATACGTGCTCGTAAAGAAACAATGAAGTTTCATCTGGCTCCACGTCCATGTGGTTATTATGCTGAGGGAAGGAAAATTGATAGCATATCGTTAAGTGGTTATTCAACTTTATATCGTAGCTATTAACTTTTACTTTGAGTAAGTTTTATAAAATCGACTTTTGGCCATCTAGATCGGCCAATTACCCCTATTTGCGTCGAGGCGAGTTGAGGGAAGAGGGCGGTATTCGAAACCCGATCGTGCACAGCACATAATGATGCCCGCTCGCATGTCTTCACGCAACGTAAACCGAATCCAGCCGCCAGCACGGCCGCCACCGAGAGAGGCCCCAGCCGATGGACCAGAAACACACCCCGGGGCCGGCCACTATCCCTGCAGGAACCGTCCAACCCCGGAAAGGAAGGTGTAAGCACCGCCGTTATAATCCGTTATGGAGCGTTTTATTAATTAATTTATTTTAGAAAAATAATGCGAAATGTATTCTTAATGATATCTAAAACGCTCGAGCGGCAACTATTATAGTAAATGTTCAATCGGCCAATGAGAGCACTACGTATGTATTCTGTGAATATAATATTAATATGTGTTAATATTAATGTAGTATAATATAATATTAATATGTGTTAACGTTAATGTAGTATAATATAATATTAATATGTGTTAATGTTAATGTAGTATAATATACATTATATTACATGTAATAGAACATATTACTATGTATGTATGATATATTATGTTATATTATATACCGTTATACTATTATATATATATATTATAATATATACTGTTATACTATTATACGTATAATACATTATGTAATATAATATATGTATAATGTTAATGTTAATGTGGTGTAAATTTAACCTTAATGTCGTATAAATTTAACGTTAATCTAGTATAAATATAAAGTTAATGTAGTATAAATGCAAAGTTCATGTAGCATAAATGTAGCGTTAATGTTGTATAAATGTAGCGTTAAATAGTATAAATGTAAATTTAATGTAGTATAAATGTAAAGTTAATGCAGTATAAGTGCAAAGTTTAGGTAGCATAAATATAAATTTAATATAGTATAAATGTAAAGTTTATGTAGTATAAATGTAATAAGTATAATGTAATGTGTTAATGTGATTTAAATTCATAATGGCCCTGCATAGCTCCCTATTTCTGAAGAAAACTAATCGGTTTGACTACATATGATTTATATAGATATTGCAACTCAAACATATACACCTGCCCAAAACAATCGAAAAATAAAAATTTAAATCTACTGTATTTCAGAAACAAAATTTCTAAAAATATCAAGACTCAGGTAAATAATAATTTTTATTCAAAATGAGTTTCATTTTAAACAAATGAGAAAGGGGTTTTATTGTAAATCCATGTTGAAATAAAATTACCGAAAAATGGAAACTTTTCAACCACAAGAGTGACACAGCTACAAGACTTGAAATCATTTCCCCCACCCCAATAATTGACAGTTTGATTTCTTCCTTACCATTTTTTTCCTATTAAATTTAAAGAATCTCTTTAACTGAATAATAAAGCGTTTTATTCACCACTGTACTCCCATTTTTTTAATGTAAACGTGATGGCCTTGGTTTCCGTATCTGGAACAGGCTTTGCAATGTCGTGTAATATTTCTTTTCGCAATGAACGAAGATCAGCTAAATGTTGAAGGGGGAGAAGGACTATTTTCCTCCACTTTCATCCTCCATTCATCATAGTAGATATTTTATTCATTCCCTTTGAGCCCGCCATGCTTTGCAACTATACTTAGCACAGAAACATCGGGTGAGGGCGGAAAAAAAAAGGGAAAAACATATTACCCTATCGCCGACGTTTCAACTTCACTTTTAGTTCTTTAGTCGCGCAGACTTTTTCCCACTTTTCCTTTTTGTCAACAGGATTTTTTCCCTCTTCCCCCGTCATCCACGATGAAACAAGGCATGCGACTGAAAAGTTGGAAGCAATCCCTAATGCCATTCGCTCCGTCTAAAAATATAAAGACGCCCTCCCCAACTTAAACGCTTACTTGTCTCTGAGATTTTTGCCTCCAGAAGTTTTAGCCCGTGACTTTTTTTTTGAGATTTTTGTGGCGCGTTTCTATTCCGCGTTTTCGCCAAGATGTGCTATCTTGAAAGGACTTCCAGACAAATCTGTGGAAGACATGGTAAAGGGCCGGCTTAAATATATCATAGTTGCCACTGTGATTTGTTGATCTCCTCCTCCACCGTGCTGAACCTCGTATCTCACCACCAGTTTTGTCGATCATGGATTTCCGTTTGTATATGAGAATTAAGCGACTGTTGGCGTATTTCCTTGATATAAGGGGTTGTTGTCTCTCTCTCTCTTTCTTTTGTGCAAGTCATTCGCTAACCTTTCTTGAGATCCTCTACACTGTGATTTTGTTTTTCATTTTCAAATCTTCGTAAAGAGAGAGGTGAGTCCTGTTTACATACTTTTAAGCTGTCCTCTTCATCTTGCGTCAAAATACTCTCAATGGCCTTGATATACTGCGGTACTGTACCCATTATACTGTCAAAAAGCTCTCAATGATTTTATCATATTACAATACTGTAGCCGTTGTGCTGTCAAATACTCCTAACGATTCCGTGATACTGTACTCAATCAACAATTTTTTCATATTAGCCGATGATGTGGCAACAATAGATGTTAAATTACTCGTAAAGAAAAGAATGATTTTCCGGCGCCTGGTGGGACCCGAACCCACGACCTCCTGATTGCCGGTCAGGTGCTCTACCAACTAAGCTGCAGGCGTCAATCATTTCCTCCCTTACGAGCATATATATATATGGCTTTCTATGGACAAGCTCCGCTATTAGTGTAGCAATGCTGTGACTACTTTGTAACCAAAGCGACAAGTTAAAGAAGCAAGAAGGTCCCATAGGAACATCGTTACTTCTTTAACTTGTCGTTTTGGTTATAAAATATTCACAGCACTGCCATACTGATAGCGTACTTGTCCATAGAAAGCCCCATATATGCTCGTGAGGAAGGAAATGATTGAAGCCTGTAGTTTAGTTGGTAAAACACTTGACCGGCACTCAAAATCTCGTGGATTCAGGTCACAAAAGGCGCCGGAAAGTCATTTTTTTCTTTACGAGTAACTTAATGTCTAGGTTTATTATTCTTTTGCTATTATTATTTATTTTACAAATTACGTGTGACGTACTTGCTAATACACTGCTAAAATCTTTTAACATAAGATTTCCTGAATTTAAACAGTACTTTTCACTAATGATAAATTTTTATTTGCATTTGATTGGTTGCATTTTTATGGCGCAAGGACAGCAAGGGTCATTCTGTGCCAATGCATTTGATAAAGTAAGATAGAGAATAGTAGGGGGAAACTGTCTGTTCTGCATAACAGGTCCTTCCAGGGTGCAGTCGCGGGGTGGTCCTCAGGATTGCATGAAGAGTTAGCGCGTTTTTATTTGGCGCCCTACTACATACTCGAAGAGTTGGCGCGGTTTTTTTTTTTTCTTTTTCCAAAAAAAATTTTTTAACTTTTGTATTTTATCTTCTTTTTTAAACTTTTTTCTTTTTAATTTTTTGAACTTTTGTAATTTTTTAGAACTTTTATATATTTTTTAAACTCCATATTTTTTTAAATCGAAAATTTTTAATTTGTTTATTCATTTTCTTTACTCAAAATTTTTAAATTTTTATTTTAATCAAAAGTTTTTAAATTTTTATTTTAATCAAAAGTGTCTTTTTAATCGAAAGTTTTTAATTTTTTTTCAATCGTCAAAGAGTTTTTTCTTTTTATTTTCAATATTTGTTTAACTTTTTTGTTTAATTTTATTTAAATTAATTTTTCTTGAAGTTCACGAATGTTAAATTCATGATTACGCGTTGCCTAAAATAAATAAATTTAACACGGAATTAAATCCGCCAGATTAATTTTAAGATTTTGAGATTAATTATAAGGCAAAAGCGGCTAAACGTTATTGTCTTATTATGATTTTTAAATAATTACAAGTTTGTAATTAGATAATTTCAATCACATTCAAATTCTTATTTTAAAGTGTAGTCTATGATTGGTGATTTCGTTTCAACTTCAGCTCTCACTTTCGTTCCTAACTATTATCAGCGTTTTCCAACCAAGTCTAGCCTGAATTTTCACATTAGGTTTAGTTCCAGACAATTTGTCAACAAATCAATAGGCGTCCCCCACCTTCAAGAGTTCGAAGTGATGCAGAACTGATTCTAACACAGTTTAATTATGTATTCTTTTCTATCTAGAATTTCCTACAACGGGATGTTTCTATACATAACAATATCTTAAAAATCGTTATTTAGCTTTTTTTTTGTGTGTGATTGATTTCCGGTCATAGTTCTCTCGGTGGTAATACTAATCATATTTCTATCAAGCATCGGCTTTGGACTTCACTTTCTCTCAGTCTGTCTGGATCTGCCTCGAGTTTCCATTTATTCAACGTATCAACGTATACAACGTATATCAGTGCACGATTTCATTTATTCACCGCTTCACCATGTCTTCCAGCTAAGTAAGTAAGTACGCTTTTCTTATTTTTTTCTATACATATAATAATTACTTTCCGTATTTTAATTTTCTTAAATTTAACGTTTCTATAATCCTTTCGATTAAATTTTCTAATTTTATTTCATTACTTTACTGTTTTTAAAAGCTCTTTATAACGTTTCTATAATTCTCGTGATTAAATTTTCAAAACTAATTTTAAATTATAACGCTTATATAATCCTTCCGATTAAATCTTTCTAATTTTACTGATTCTTAAATTATAACATCTCTATAAACCTTCCAATTAAATCTTTCTAATTTTACTTCAGCAATTTTTAAATTATAGCATCTATAATCCTATCGATTAATTTTTCTAATTTTATTTTAAATTATGACACTTCTATATTCGCTTTATAGCAGATGTCCTACACAGAAATTATCGTTAGTCAGACCGAGAAGGCTCTCACCGACTTCAACGATGTTGAATTGTTCCCGTGGGAATATGAAGACTCGGTAAGTGATTGCATCATTATTATTTCGCGTAATCGGTCAATTGCTTTGTGCATGATAATGTGTAAAAGTAATAACGCAGATATTAGGTACACAATTTTTATTTATATATGAGTCATTTTACAATACGTGTTTTTCGCTTTTTGCAATACGCTTCACCATCCTCATACCGGAAAAATTGCTATCTAGCTATTTTCCTCGTAGCTGAATCCACGTTTTTCGTATAAGAGAGGGGGGGGGGGTTTCCCTTGCGGTGGATTTGAAAATTTCTTTCGATTTCTATTGTTTCGAGAGGATATTCCTCTCAATCGTGATAACGATCGTAGCTCTCCTAGTGGACAATTTTGGAACTTTTTGTAAATATCTTGTTATCTTGTTTTCAGGAACATTTCTCTCGCTTGTTGTATATACTTATCTGATGGTCACGTGCCCCATTTTTAGCGATCCTAGCTCTCCTATCGATGGATTTCGGTTCTTCCTTCGATTTTCATTTTTTCAAGGGATATTTCTCTCGACCGTTGTATCGGGTGGTCATATGTCACCTTATTTAGCAATCGTATCTGCCCTAGCGGAGGAGTTTGGTAATTTTATAAATATCTTGTTTTTATGGACATTTCTGTTACTCGTTCTGTGCATGTAAATGATGGTCACGTGCCCCTTTTTTAGTGATCCTAGCTCCTCCTAAAAGAGATTTTGGTACTTTTTGTAAATATCTTGTTTTCAGGGACATTTCCCTTGTTCCATGTTTATACCTATCTCATGGTTACCTAGCCCTTTTTAGTGACCCTAGCTCGCTCCGGTAACGGTTTTTGGTGTTATTTTCATTATTTTATTTCCAGAGATATTTGTATTGGTCGTTGTATATATGTATCTGACAGTCCCGTGTCTGATTTTTTAGCGATAATAGCTCCCCTAGTGACGGTTTTTGGCATTGATCTCTATTTTTAAGGGCTATTTCTATTGGTCGCTGTATACACATATCTGATACTTGTACATAAATAGCTAAGTCAGGTCGGATTGCATGAATATTTGGTGCCTTTTTTTTAACTTTCCTTTTTTTCTTTCTTTTTTTTTTACTTTTTATAAATTTTTCGTCGTTTCTATTTTTTTAACATTTATTTCTAATTTTATACCTTTTAACATTTTTTTCCACACTTTTTATTTTTCTATGTTTTATATTTTCTTTCTTTTTTATATTTTTCTAATATTTTAACTTTTATATTTTTAATTATTTTTTAATTTTTATACTTTTTAACTTTCAATATTTTTTATATTTTTTTACTAGAGGTTTACATCCACCTTCGATAATACGACATAAACGATCTAAGGTGCTACCCAACTCGTTAAGGCGTTGTTCTGAAACATGATCAATACTTTCAGATTCTCTGCGATGAAAAGTAGTGGTTAAACATCGAGGATACATTTCCCACTTCATCCAGTCATTTTAAAGGCAACCTCACAATTCAAAGTTCTACGGATCATATAAAGTTTTATCGCATGAAAATCCTAAACGACGGTGAAATAAATGAGAAGTCAATACACCCGAATCCCTCCCGATGGAAGAAACTGTTAAAGCTGAAAGATGAGATTGCCCGTTGTATTGTAGAACCTAAGTTTTTTACCATTTCCTTTATATCTGTCTACCGCGATATGGAAAAATCTTTGAGTCATTCAAAACAGGAGAATTTCTACGATTCCGGCATGGATAAAGAGGTTATTTCTGCTTTCGACAAGGTATTTTCTTCCCAAATGGAAGAGGTTGTTTATTCCAACTTCAATTTATATGAAGAGGAGGGCGGTTATGATAAAATGTCTGAAATTTTGTTTTATTGGGAATTACAGAATTTTAATATTACAGACTTAGCTCTTAATTTTTTTCAAGTGTTATCAATAAGCGCAGTATTTGGGAGCGATATGCATCTGAATTGTTTTGTATCCGAAAATTCAGACACGTGACCATCAGATACATATATACAACGACCAATACAAATATCTCTGGAAATAAAATAATGAATATAACACCAAAAACCGTTACCACGGGGAGCCAGGATCACTAAAAAAGGGGTACGTAACCATTATCTAGGCATATACAAGGAACAAGAGAAATGTCCCTGAAAACAAGATATTTACAAAAGTACCAAAATCCTCCACTAGGTGAGGCTAGGATCACTACAAAGGGGCCCGTGACCATCAGAGAGATACATACAAAGATCAGAAAAATGTTCCTGAAAATGAAATATTTACAAAAGGCACCAAAATCACCTCTAGGGAGAGCTAGGATCACTAAAAAAGGGTCACGTGACCATCATGTACATACACACAACGAGAAAGAGAAATGTCCCTGAAAACAAGATATTTACTAAAGGAACCAAAATCCTCCGCTAGGGAAGCTTCGATCGCTAAACAAGGGAGTCATGTGACCACCCGATACAACGATAGAGAGAAATATCCCTTAAAAAAATAAAAATCGAAGAAAGTACCGAAATCCATCTATACGGGAGGTAGAATCGCTAAAAAGGGGCACGTTACTATCAATTAGGCATATACAACGAACGAGAGAAATGTCCCTGAAAACAAGACATTTACAAAAAATACCAAAATTTTCCGCTAGAGGTAGCTACGATCTCTAAAAAAGGGGGAAAATGTGACCATCATTTACATATATATATCGCGATCAAGAGGAATATCCTCTCGAAACAATAGAAATCGAAATAAGTTCCCAAATCCACCCCTCTTCCACACGAAAAACGTGGATCCAGCTACTAGGAAAATGGTTAGATGATTATTTTTCCAGTAAGAGAATGGTGAAGCGTATCACAGAAAGCAAAAAAGGCATAAAGATATAAAATAGCTCACGTATGAATAAAAATTGTGTACCTAACATTTTCGTTATTCTTTTTATACATTATCATTCACAGAGCTATAGACCGATTACGCGAAATAATAATGATCCAATCACTTTCCGAGTCTTCATATTCCCACGGAGATAACATCGTTAAAGTCGGTGAGAGCCTTCTTGACCTAACTAGCGGCAATTTCTGTGTAGGCATCTCCCATAAAGCGCATATAGAAGCGTTGTAATTTAAAAAATTAATAAAATTAGAAAAATTAATCGATAGAATTACAGAGATGCTATCATTTAAAAATCGGTGAAAGAAAATTATAAAGATTTAATCGAAAGGTTTATAGACGCATTATAATATAAAATTAGATTAGAAAGATTTAACCGATGGGATTATAGAGATGTTATAATTAAAAAATCAATAAAATTAGAAAGATTTAATCGGAAGGATTATAGAAGCGTTATAATTTAAAATTAGTTTTGAAAATTTAATCACGAGAATTATAGAAATGTTATAAAGAGCTTTTAAAAACAGTAAAGTAATGAAATAAAATTAGAAAATTTAATCGAAAGGATTATAGAAACGTTAAATTTAAGAAAATTAAAATACGGAAAGTAATTATTATATGTATAGAAAAAAATAAGAAAAGCGTACTTCCTTCGCTAGAAGACATGGTGGGGCGGTGAATAAATGAAGTGCATTGACTGAAATACGTTGAATAAATGGAAACTCTAGCATAGATCTTCTCTAGGCAGGGGCTGGGGAGAAAGTGAAGTCCAAAGCCGATGCTTGATAGAAATATGATTAGTATTACCACTAAGAGAGTTATGATCGGAAGTCGGAAATAAAAACTTTGATTAAAATAAAAATTTAAAAACTTTTGATTAAAATAAAAATTTAAAAACTTTTGATTACAGAAAATAAATAAACAAATTAAAAACTTTAGATTTAAAAAATGTAAAGGTAAAAAAATATAAAAGTTTTGAAAAATTACAAAAGTTTAAAAAATGTTAAAAAGAAAAATTTAAAAAAAAAAGAAAAATATACAGAAGTTTAAAAAAGTGCAAAAAATTTTTTTGGAAAAAAAAGCAAAAAAACGCGCCAACTCTTCGAGGATGAAAAAGGGCGCCAAATAGAAAACGCGCCTACTCTTCGTGTAACCCTGAAGATCACCCCGCGACCCCACCCTGGCAGGACAAGGCGGACCAGTTATGCAGAACAGATAATTTTCCCCTACTGAGAATACTCTTGTCCTAATTTAAGATGTTTTAATAGTAAATGTATTTGATTGGAAAGCATTCCTCCTGCTGCAATATAAAAATGTTTTAATTTCGCAATCTCGATATCTAAGCTTTCAGTAATATTCTCAATCGAAAAGCAATGTTTTATCAAATTTAATAAATATTTTTGTGGTCATGCAATATAAATATTGATGATTATGGCTTAATAGCGCCATAACGGTTTTGGGTACACTAAGTTCGATTCCTGTTGAATGTAAAAAGCATTGAGGTTTGAATATTTTGACAAACCATAGTCCAACTTGAAATAAACCATCTACAGTTTTGGTAAGAAAAACTGCAACAATTCCTTAATCTGGGCAACAAAAACGCGTCCATTCATTCAATAACAATTTTAAAAGTTTACTATTTTAACTTTATTCAAATCTTTTCAAAATTTTAGTGTGTTATTTTAGTAAATCTGTATTAGCGGATAGTCACTTAACGGAAAAATTTATACAAAAAAAAAGCGTAACCATGAAAGGGAAGGGAGTCACTCTAAAGTAAATTTACATCTCCTAAATACTTCGTTTAATCATATACCTTTTTGAACACATAACGCAAGTTTAAGGTAACAGACATAAGCAATTGTCGGTTAAAACAATTGAGTTTACAACAGAATGTTAAACATTCAAATTTATTTACCTTGGAAATAAATTAATCGTTTGGTGCTCGGTGAGTTTTCGCCTAACTAATGATGAATAGTTCGGAAGTGAAGGGTGGGCATCTGAACTCTACGACCAGAGAGAGGCACTGGGAGCCAACGCGGTTCCCCCAGGCTCACTTTGATAGGCCCCCCATAACCCTTTCCCTGGAGAGTGACACATATTTTTTTTTTCGTTTTTGAGGAAGAGAGGGGTTTGAACCCCCCCCCCATCCCCCGCCAATGAACAAAAAGTATGAAATAACTCATTTTTGGTACTTACTCATTACTTAATTATTTTACAAGGTCACTACATGTATGTATCAGGAGAAGAACTTAGTCAGGAAAATTGTCGGGGGGGGGGTGCACATTATTATTTTTTCATTTTTAAATAAGAAAGCAAAGACATCGTATTAGAAAATTCTTGGAGCAAATCCAGGCCCCCAAGACTTCAACCTGGCCCCGGCTGCAGTCCCTGCTGCCCCTCCCCCTCTCGTCGGCCCTGCCAACGATTCAGCAAATCTGAGTCAATTGTCACTCTTTGTTAATGGGAAAGAAAATTCTCTTTTTAGCTTTCATTTTCCTTTTTAATTACCGGTTTAGAAACACCATTATTACTTACATTTCAAAGCACCTCTAGTGAGTTGCCGAAGTTCAAATATATTATATCTGTACGGGCAGTGGTGCTGAGTTCGCGGGTTCGAGACATTTTTTGAACCCTCAATAATTTTGTTGTGGGTTTCTCGAACCCCTAATATTTTTGCTCGTGGGGAAAATACGCGTACGGAAATATATGCACAAAGTTTTTCGTCATCGATTCTTTAAGATTTTCATTATTTCTACCCTGTTTCCTGGACTTTTGTAAAGGAAAATTGTCTGGGTTCATAGAAAATACAAAAGTTTAGTCTGTAGCTCTACACACAGAGACAAGAACATGTAACTATCATAGTGATATAGGCGAAAATATGTTGTCCAGTAAATTGACCCACCCTTTCTTTCAACAACTATTGATTCACATTTTTCTTTATTTTTACTTTGTTTTTCCACCCAAGCACCCCTGGAGTACCTAGCTTCTATTTCAGCCTTCTTTTTAAAGAGAGACGGAGAGAGAGGAGGTGGATGGATATATCTGAATATTTTGGCAGCAATCATAAAACTATAAAGGGTGTATACATTTAGGAGAACATTAAATTATCTAGAGAAAAAATATTTTTTATAATTAACTATAATTTGCTTCATTTTAATATTTCAAGTATCTTATTGTATATATCAGATAATCTGATAATGAAATTTAAATTACACTTGAATCCTTTGAAAAATGCGGAGGTCAGATGATTTAAAATTTTCATAACTCCCACTAATTTGTCTAGTCGGCGTCTATGCATACAGGGAACCAATTCAAACATAATGAATCGTGAAAACAATGTCCGCTTCCGCATCTGAGCGTGACAGCTAAGCAATATTTAACACATATATATATATATCATTATAAATTAATTATAAATGAGTTTCTAATGGGGAATTTGTATCCGTCGTGTAAAAACAGGCAACCGTATCTGAAGAATGTCCGTTAAGAGACGTTTACTATGTTTGTCGTGTATTTCCGTATACGTAATATATGATATATTATGTTCCAACTATTACACCGCCTACAGTGATGTTTTCTTTAGTGTTCATCATTGGACAAATCTTTAATTTACGTGAAGGCAGCCCATGCGATTCCATTTTTCCATGATAATTTTTCCCTGATTATTCCATGATATTCCATTTTTAATGCCGCTTTAGTGAATAGACATTTTCTTACCAGTGACCATACAAGGAATTTTGTTTACTTTAATAGTTAACTATTTTGCGATGTTTCAGCACATTACATTCTATATCTGATGTAGTATAATAAGACCTCTACTATTTTTAAAGATTCTGAATTCGTATAAAAATAGTCAAATTTAATGAAAAAAAATTATCTTTATTATTTTTGCATAAAAGAAATGAAATAAGTGAAATAAGGCGAGTTTAGAGTATAAATTCACTGAATATTAATTTTCTGCTTTTTTATATGACGAACTTATTACTTAAATGGATTTTGTCTTAATGAGGTATTAATTAAAATGATTAAATTAGAACGCGTTAATTTGTACTACATTTTATATAAAAATAACCATAGACGATCATAAAGTTTTCTAATAGGTCCATCGTATAAATACTATTATCAAATTATATATTCGTACTTTTAAACTCTGTGTCTAGTAAATTGAAAAATGTATACCATTGGACATGAAATAAAATTCCCTGAATCTTCTAAAATTTTCATGTTTGCAGCTATTAAAGCCGAGCTATTCTTTTCACACTAATCAATTCAATAAAAGATTCACACAACTTCATGACTTAAAAATGTTATAATGTGTTTTTTTTTCCTTAAAATCATTATTAATTTATTACCACGTTATTTTCAGTTTTACAGAACTTTTTCCGTACAGCATTTCTCATAAAACCTTCCTCACAGAACTTTTCACGTAGAATTTTTTTCACAGAACGTTTCATCCAGCAGAACAAATTTAATCCAAAATCTTAAACAAGTAAGAAGAATAAATAGATAAGGAAGATAATTGAAATAATGAAAAAAAATGAAAATTCAATTTTATAAAAGTATAAACGTTTTTTTTATAGGTAGGTGTCTTTTTCCGCGCCTTAGCCATCGTGTAAAAGACGAAAATGAATAATTTCAGTCTATAACTCACTCAATTTGAGTGTATCGCCCTCCTCCCTTAAATATCGCAACCCACGTCGCAGCATTTAATTGCCGCTTTCCAGAACACCTACAATTTGGGATCTCTCGACACGCACTAGTTATTTTCAGTGGCCGCAATTGTAATTTCTCGTATTTGGAATAAGATCATTCTACTCGTATCACAAGAACTAGAAATTTTAGCATTTGTACACTGATCGAACAAATGAATCATTCTGTCAATATTTAACAAAAAAATTATCTAATAATTCAGTAAATGGAAAATTTTGTGCTCCTCTATCACGCCTTAACTAAATTTGATAGACATCATCAGTTGTAAAAGTTCGATTATTGATTTTCCTTGAAAAGTTATTATTCATTTGAAAAAAGTGGTTTATTATGCATTTTTTTTTTTAAATAAAATACCTTTGTTACACGGGTGTTAAATTTAGGTGTAACATGTTGTTTACCATTGCGAAATATAGATCATTTATA
>QLNU02015003.1:77926376-77957740 GCA_006491805.2 Dysdera silvatica
GATCATTTTTGTAATTAAATCTGTATATTTTGAGTGTTCTTCGCATACTATTTGCCCTGCGGTGGCGCAGTGTGGTAACGCGTTCTCCTATTGCGCGGCTAATCCGGGTTCGACTCCCAGCAGTGCAAAAAGAACGCTTACTCAGAGATCTCATAAAGATCGCACTGCTCACTGTAGTCCGGGGTTTGGTTCCCCAGGCCTTAAGAGGTTCGGATTCCTCGGAAAACAGTAGGTCCCGGCGCAGCATGACCACTGTAGTCTTTGAGCCGTAAAACCAAAAAGAAAGCGAAAGTCGCATACTATTTATTTTGTATAACATACGTATACTATAAATAAAAACACTACAATTATATAACTGTATAATTAATATGACTTCTCATACCAATAAACTGTAACATATATTCAATAATTTTACTTACATAAAAATATATAAGCGCATTCTTCCTGATGAGTTCCAAGTAGGCCAAGCATATCTGAAGCGGAAATCGCCTTTGGCTCGCCATTACTAACCTTCTTAAGTATATAGCCTTATCAGCGCATAAGCAATCGTAAAACATGTTTCAGTTTAATTCTAAAGCAGTAACTACGCCGATAGGGCTGAAATAGAAGATTGGACAAAAGGACTGAGCAGTAAGACTAAATAGAAAAGACTGAGCGGTAAGACTGACACGAGGAAACAAAATGAAATATACGTGAACACTTTTTTTCACCCGTACTTCAGCGATATGGGCGTACTTTCACCAGAACGTAGGCACCAGAAACATAGTTTCACCAGAACATAAATTAAATTATTTAATATCATATTGCCCTCATCAAAATCAATTATCATCATCATAGGCCTAGAGTTTTATGATCCCCTTAATAATTTGAAATAAATTGGAATTTTACATGTAATATATAAATCAGAAGCGGCTCGCGACTTCAAGAATGGGTGAAGCGACGAGCCCATCCACCCTAAAGAAACCGGAAAATGGTCAATAAATTTCCGTTTTCTAGCATCGCTAATATTTATTATTATTGATATATATATATATATATATCATCATCATCATATTCAACCATTATCTATCCACTGCTGGATGAAGGTCTCTCCAAATGCTTTCCACACAAGTCTATCCTGGGCCATTCGTTTCCACGTCACCCCAACCTCTTTTCTTATTTCATCCACCCATCTAGTTTGAGGACGTTTTCTAGGTCTTCGGTGGTCTCTTGGAATCCAGTTCAGAATTTCTGTTGTCCATCGTTGATCAGTTCTTCTTGCAATATGCCCAGCCCATCGCCATTTCAGTCCTTTTACTTTAACAATGATGTCCTCTACTCTAGTTTGCTCTCTCACCCAAGTGTTTCTTTTTCGATCTCTCCTAGTTATTCCAAGCATGCACCTCTCCATGCTCCTTTGCGTTGTCTGTAACTTTCGTATTGCTCCAACTGTTAGACTCCACGTCTCTGATCCATAAGAGAGGACTGGCAATACACACTGGTTGAAGACTTTTCTTTTTAGACATAAAGGCAATTTCCCCTTCAGGATAAAACTGTTTCTTCCAAATGCACTCCAGCCAAGTTTAATACGTCTGTTGAGTTCTTTCATAATGTTGCCATCCATTGAAATCAGCTGGCCAAGGTAAATATATGAATCAGCAATTTCTAGCTCAGTGTTGTCAACTTGTATTTTTGTTTCCTCTACAAAATTATTGAACATGATCTTAGTTTTTTGTAGGTTCATCTTGAGTCCAACTTCTTTACTTCTAGTTGAGAGCTCCTGTACCATGTCTTGGAGTTCTGATGGGTTCGTTGAAAAAATAACAATGTCATCAGCAAACCGCAAATGATTTAAATATTCACCATTTATTTTTATTCCCTTGTTATTCCAATTTATCAGCTGAAAAATCATCTGTAAAGCTGAAGTAAAAAGTTTTGGAGAAATGGTATCTCCCTGCCTCACCCCTTTGCCAAGTTTGATAGTTTTGGTATCTTTATGTAACCGAAATTTTGCACTTGCATTTTTATACACACGTTTCACCATGTCAATGTACACATCCTCAATGTCTGTTGATCTTAAAGAGTTGATGACTGCTGATGTTTTAATAGAGTCAAAGGCCTTCTCATAGTCAATAAATGCAACACACAATGGAAGTTCATATTCATGTGTTCTTTCAATTAATTCTCTTAATACTTGAATATGGTCCACTGTACTGAATCCACTTCGAAATCCAGCTTGTTCTCTTGGTTGAGCTGCATCTAATTTTTTCTGCAGGCGATGTGTTAGCACTTTTGTGAAGATTTTATAAATAGCAGGTAACAAGCTAATTGGTCGGTAATTTTTCAAATCCTCTTGATATATATATATATATATATATATATAAAGGTCTATTATGTGTAAATAATTGAATTATTTACACATAATAGACCTTTCAATGCAAAAACTGCTCATGCACTAGTAATTGTATGAAATTTAAATATTATCAAAACATATAAAATCATTCATTATACACATAAAATTGTTAAAATACGTCAACAAAAAAAGCATTTTAATTTAAAATTTCAATAATCTGCCATGTATAATATTCCAAATATTCACAATATATAGAGATATACCGGACCTGATATGGTACTACATGTTGTACAGACAGAGATAATATGTGGAGACAACAAGCAAAATAAAAATATGCAATATATGCTTACCCAGTCTTTATTTTTTGAATATAAGTTCGATTCTTTTAGACTTGCAAACTTGTCGATGATGTGAAAAAATGGTTGAGTTTCTATTAACTCTTTTAATAGTTCCTTTTCAATTGAAATTTTTAACAAGTTTCTAAGTCTGTCTTCAAACATCGTATTACGTAGACTGATTTTGATTCTGTTTAAGCAAGAAAAACTCCGTTCTACGGAAACACTAGTGGACGGAATAGTCACTATTAAGCAAAAAAGTTTATAAGCTTCTTTAAAAATGTATCTGTTTTCTGTTAAAATTTCCATGAATGTTTGTAATTTCATATCTCTATACTGCTTATCCAGATATATGTGTTTTAATTCATTTTTCAATCTTTGGAAGTCAGTAAATATATTGGCGTAGTACACATTTAAATTATTTATTGTTTTTGTAAGAAATTTATTGGAATACTCTACAAATTTTGAAGTATCCATTAATGTAATAAAATGAAGCTTTTCCATATCTTGAAAACGTGTAGTAATTTGTAAAGAAATAGTATCTAATATTTCATAGAATAAAATTTTATATTTTTCAAAAATTTGATCTCGTGCGAGCGTCACTTTTTTTTTGTCCCTTACGATTTTCAGTTGGAACTGTTGTTTTCATAGTCACTAATTCGAAAATTTCTATGAACGTATCCTCATTTAGTTTGCTGTTTAAGACCATTTGCGTATTTTTAATTTGTGAGATGCAAAAATTAATGTCAAATGACTTATTTTGTAGTACATTGAAGAGAACATCCGTAAGTCCAAAAATATGGTTAAAAACAACAACCAAAAGTGAAAATTCAAAGTCGTTAAATATATTTAAATAGCCGACACTCTGCCTAAGCGAAGTTTGATCGGAGGTTGGATCGTTCATAATCTCAGTAAATACTTCTTTTAAAGAATCCCATTCTTTATTTATAACACTCAACATTTTAGAGTTTGATGTCCATCGCGTAATAACAGAAGTAGGAATTCGTTTTCCGACGACTGTATCGACCACGTGAGTTCGTTTGGCAGAATGATGAAAAAATGCAGGTATGCAGCTTACAGTTGCAAAAAATATGCGACACTGTGAAATGCTGTTGCAGCTTTGTTGTAGCACTAAATTCAGACGATGTGCCAAACAATGAATAAAACTGCTTCTGGTGCTACTTCTTTAATTTTGGACTGAAGACCATTTTAAGTGCCCTGACATTACGCTTGCCCCATTAAAACGTAATCCTATAAGTTTTGATTTATAGCTAAATTTTTCGAGGCATCTTGATACAAGGTTAAACAATGCTTCGGCAGTCCGATTGGAACTGACGTCATAAAATCCCAAAAATCTTTCCACTAAATTTTCACCAGCAATAACATACCTAATTATGATACTACATTGAGATTTTTGGACAATATCTGTGGAATCGTCTACTTGTATAGAAAAAAATGCAATCCTTTATTTCTTTTTCGATATGTTCATTGATATATTGCCAAATGCAGTCAATTATTTCATTCTGAATAGTCTTAGAATTGCCGGCAAACATGGGTGTGATTTTTCAAAAGTGCTCATGAATGTCCACAGGGCTTATCGAAATGCAGTTTTCTAACAATTCTTTAAAATTCCCACGATTAGTGGAGGTTACATCTTTGTGATGACCATGAAATGCTAATTCTTGCTTCCCCAAGTAAAGAACAGCACGAATGGGCGGGCAATTGAATGAAACGTCCATTAAGCTGCACATTCTCGTTGAAGCGTTTAATATATATTGCCTAAAGTATTCTTTTAAAGCATCCTCGGTACCACTTAAATTTTTTTTTAAGTTTGAAAAACATAATGTACAATCCACATGGTAAAAAAACCTTCATGTTTGTGAAGAGCACGTGGAACGTTACCAAAATCATTGAAGTCACTCTTGTTCCAGGCATTTGATTTAACACCAATGGTTAAATTGTTTGTTTTGTGGTTTTACGGCTCAAAGACTACAATGGTCATGCTGCGCCGGGACCTACTGTTTTCCGAGGAATCCGAACCTCTTATGGCCTAGGGAACCAAACCCCGGACTACAGTGAGCAGTGCGATCTTTTTATGAGATCTCTGAGTAAGCGTTCTTTGTACACTGTTGGGAGTCGAACCCTGATTAACGGCGTACCAATGATTAAACATGGCATACAAAAAAGTTTATTTAAATAATAACTCCCACACAGCCATTCAAACTCCGAATACCACGAAATCTTAAAATGCCAATTATATACTTTGTCCTTTTTTTTTTTTTTGCAACTTTACTTTCCACCTGGAAAGTGGTATTTCTCATAAAATACATACCTGGTCATTTAAGGGAAACGTCATATTGTAAAGGAACCTATTAGGGGAACCTATATTAAAAGAATTAAATTAAAAACAAATAGTGGGCTCAAAATAAAATTCTAAATTTTATTTTTCTAATCAAATTTTAAATTTGACAAAAAAATAAAAAGAATTTGGAATTTAAATTAAAAAAACTGTTCAACCGCCCAATTTCTTTAGGTGAAGTGGCGCTTCACTGACGTCACCCGACGAGCCGCCATTGATATAAATTGTGGCTAAAACCACAAATAAACTTCCTACGATTCGAGCCCAAATCAATAAGCTAACAGACCGCGATCGTGGAAATGAGACCACGAATACAACAGAATCTTAAACTTTGATAAAATAAATTAAAAATGCACAAACATATTTATGAAATGCTCTCTCATCATAAGCGTACGCAGAAAGTTCATAAGTGGAGGTTATGGGCTAAATGGGGGTTACAGAGCTATAACTCATATATTCCTATGTTAAATATACAAAATTCCACTGCCATGGGGGGGATTATAACCCCTATCAACACTCCCTGCATACGCCACTGTCTCTTATTATTCTATATTTATAAACCAGCTATTTACGATTATGTGTTTTTTTTTGTGGTAACTAAGAAGCGTTGGGCGCGCGTATAAACTGGTGATAAAAGCGCTTGATAAAATATTCCACTAGAAACAAAACGGCTACTTGAATTTTTTATTGCAAAAGAGGCTACTTGCTGCTTTGCGATCCTAGTCACCGCATAGTTTTTTCTTTATTCGTTTTTGCTCCTACTTCCCAGCCGCTGAGAAATAGCCTGCCATGCCACGCCGCTGAGAAATAGCCTGCCATGCCACGGAGTGTCAAAAACAATTTAAACCTTTTTCTGTTGGCCCTTCTTCCCTCGTTCAATTAGCCAAAACACGCTTTAGTAGGTTCTGTGTACTACTTTTACTCATTATATTTTGATGCTTCTCCTTTGTACTCATGAACGTCGGTAACATTACTGAGCAAGAAATTGTCATTTTTTTTAAACACTCGTAAGACAAATCGAATATGGAGTTTATTTGAAACTGTTCTGTTCCTTTTTCACACTGCAACATTTTTAACATAGCTCCCAAAGCGCGGATTGCTAATATGTGATTAAAAAAAAATACAAATTTTCCTAAGCTAACTGGAACACGCGCGCATAATTTTGTAACCCTGATTTTTAACAAGTTTCTTGAAACGTAAATTTATTGTTAACTATTGTGATCTAATTACGAGGAAAATCACCAGAACGACCGCTTTAAAACATCACTAACAAAACAAACTTTATTTTCCTTTTTCTTGTATTCGAGTACTCATTCTGTTTACTTTTTCATTCTTGATTCTTACTTCCACGTTCCATCTCGTGGTTGTTTCGTTTTCTTCTTTTTCTCCTTTTCGGCGCTAACACTATTATTCGAAGCAAGTCCGATAAAACTCTCAATAAAAGATATTCAAAACTTGAGTATCTATTTGGAGGTGTCCGCAAAGACGGATTGGGTCCTCTTAAAAGGCGCCTACCTTGATTTATCAGAGGTTGCAGGTCCTATAACTCATGAGGGTGCAAGTTTTATCGCCGATGAGGGGGCACCTGCCCAGGGGCTGGTTGGCCGGTGGCCCAGTCCGCCCCTGAGTATTTGCTATTCAGGAGGATTAGAAGGTAACAAGCATAGATATTGGGGATTAGAAAGATGCCCATCACATAGAGGTGTCAGTTATTGGAGAGCGTCTTTAAAGAGGTTTTACTGAGAAAGTATTTTCTTGGGCCCTTGTTGATTTCTCTTTGTGTTTCACCCTTTTTTGTTTGCAAGTCTTATTCCAAC
This sequence comes from Dysdera silvatica, assembly GCA_006491805.2. Classification (NCBI taxonomy): domain Eukaryota; kingdom Metazoa; phylum Arthropoda; class Arachnida; order Araneae; family Dysderidae; genus Dysdera; species Dysdera silvatica. Next base: position 77,933,220 of record QLNU02015003.1, read on the forward strand.
AATTTTGGAAGGTAACACGTTTTAAATGTGCGTTAGAGATTATCTTGTCATTTTAACATTATTCGAAATGCCCTGAAAACAGATTTCCTCCACAAGAGAGTGTTCCGCAATTCACATCAATAGCTTTCGCAATTCACAACCGCACGTTTTCGCGATTCACACCCACACTTTCCACAATTCACAGTCACACGTTTCCATAATTTGTAGCCGCATATTTCCACAATTCACGATCACGTCTTCTATAATTCGCAATCACATCTTCCACAGTTTTCAACCACGCCATCTACCAATCTAAAATAAGTATTAAATATAACCAATAAAAAATAAATATTAGATATTAAATTATGAAAACTATGATAGCTGCTAAATTCATTTTAAATTCCTCCTTTAAATGAGAAATATATTTAAAAATAAAAACGCTTTGCAGTTAAATTCATTGGATCGTTTTTCTTGCAAGCATATACTAATTGATTAACACAGTCGGACTTCTTTAATACGAACACCAAATGTCAGCAGAAAATCTGTTCGTATTAACAGTAATTCGTATTATCCGGAAAGGATAATATGTTATACAATCTGACGGGACTTCAGAAAACGGTTCGTATTAAAAACGTCTTCAATGTGTTCGTCTTAACGAGGTTCGACCGTGATTTATGTTTAACAAATTCGTATATGAATATAATTATGATACTGTATTCGTATATGAATATAATTATGATACTGTATTCGTATATAATTATGAATTCGTATATGATATAATTATGATACTGTATTCGTATATGAATATAATTATGATACTGTATTCGTATATGAATATAATTATGATACTGTATTCGTATATGAATATAATTATGATACTGTATTCGTATATGAATATAATTATGATACTGTATTCGTATATGAATATAATTATGATACTGTATTCGTATATGAATATAATTATGATAATTATGAACTCATATAGAGTTCAATAGTAGTAGTATATATTTACTACTCTAAAAGTGTCAGCAAGATGAGATTTTCAATTTTTCAATTTACTTATTCGAAGAAAATTATTGCTATTTTAATTTCAAGGATTTCGGAATATCGGAGGTTTCAATATCAGGCGGATTTATCAATCAAAATTCAGATTCTCGTGTTGTTATTTTTTTATCACACTTTTGCCATTTTCTAATCTCTAGTTGTTAACACAACCAAATAGAAATATTATTGTTTTATTTTCCCTATTTTTTATCCGCATTCTCATATAAAAAGCGGCCCGTACACATAGAGCGTCATAATCTGAACTTACAGAATAAATTATCAGAATGGCGTTTAATCTTGAAACCCTCAGTATACAAACCAATGACAATTAATTATCATGAATTATACCAACGAGTTGACTCTACATCTTTACTATTCTTATCGTTAGTTGTTTGCAAATAAGGATTATTAATCGTCAACAGGCCTGTAACCAAGCCGGGGCTAGCAGGGGCGCGGCCCCAATTGCCCCATCGAGTTATTTAGGTATATGTAGAACAATAATAACACAATGTTAAAATATTGAAAATTATTAAAAATTAATAATGTATAAAACTGTTTCTATGTATATTTGTATAAGCTGTTTTTATATAATTTCTCCTCTCCTATACAATTTTCCCCGCCATAAAATTTAAAATACAGATCTTGATATATATATATATCATCATCATCATCATATTCAACCATTATCTATCCACTGCTGGATGAAGGTCTCTCCAAATGCTTTCCACACAAGTCTATCCTGAGCAATTCGCTTCCACGTCACCCCAACCTGTTTTCTTATTTCATCCACCCATCTAGTTTGAGGACGTTTTCTAGGTCTTCGGTGGTCTCTTGGAATCCAGTTCAGAATTTCTGTTGTCCATCGTTGATCAGTTCTTCTTGCAATATGCCCAGCCCATCGCCATTTCAGCCCTTTTACTTTAACAATGATGTCCTCTACTCTAGTTTGCTCTCTCACCCAAGTGTTTCTTTTTCGATCTCTCCTAGTTATTCCAAGCATGCACCTCTCCATGCTCCTTTGCGTTGTCTGTAACTTTCGTATTGCTCCAACTGTTAGACTCCATGTCTCTGATCCATAAGAGAGGACTGGCAATACACACTGGTTGAAGACCTTTCTTTTTAGACACAAAGGCAATTTCCCCTTCAGGATAAAACTGTTTCTTCCAAATGCACTCCAGCCAAGTTTAATACGTCTGTTGAGTTCTTTCATAATGTTGCCATCCATTGAAATCAGCTGGCCAAGGTAAATATATGAATCAGCAATTTCTAGCTCAATGTTGTCAACTTGTATTTTTGTTTCCTCTACGAAATTATTGAACATGATCTTAGTTTTTTGTAGGTTCATCTTCAGTCCAACTTTCACTGGTATGAGCTCGTACGTCTGGTCACCATCACCCCAGATTATCAAATGATCATCACTATTTTGGCCCTGTTATTCCAATTTATCTGCTGAAAAATCATCTGTAAAGCTGAAGTAAAAAGTTTTGGAGAAATGGTATCTCCCTGCCTCACACCTTTACCAATTTTGATAGTTTTGGTATCTTTATGTAACCGAAATTTTGCACTTGCATTTTTATACACACGTTTCACCATGTCAATGTACACATCCTCGATGTCTGTTGATCTTAAAGAGTTGATGACTGCTGACGTTTTAATAGAGTCAAAGGCCTTCTCATAGTCAATAAAATATATATATATATGTGTGTGTGTGTGTGTTAATATTATAATATTTGTAATACATCAGAGGAGCGTCAAATTTATTTGGGATTATAGTGACATAATGTCTAAATCTCGTATCACTTCTGATAATCATTTTATATTCCTGAGTACTTGGGTACTCTATGTCCCATATGCCGATTGTCGTGCCCCACTTGCCCCTTTAACCTGGCTACAGGCCTGATTCTCAATCTGATGAAGTTCAGATTCATGATTTAATTAGTTAGATCTTAAATTTCTTGTAAGAATATTATTAATACATGGACAATGTCTAAATTTCGAAAATATTATATATTATAAAAGAAATTAGGTTTTTCTAACAGTATCATATCCATACTAGATGAATCGTGGGTCGTAAGCATAATCGTACAAAAGAGTAATCTTCATTATTTCTTTGTGGTTGTTAACGAGTTATTAATTTTATATAAATATTAACGAGCAAATAATTATTATATATTTATTAATTAGTAACTAATTTTTGCAATGCAATTACTAAGTTTTATATAACTGCTGAAAAGTAATTTACTTATATGGAATTTTCAACAAGATAGCGATAGTTTTTTGTAATTGTTAATAAGAAACCAAATTTTATGATATAAACCTATTTTACCTGGGAACGTAGAGTTTCTGGGAACGTAGAGTTTCTGGGAACGTAGAGGAAGTACAAGCACATATTGTATATATTAATACATTGCAATATATGTAGAATTTCAATTTATTTTGAATCGTTTATTTTGTTAATTTATTTGTTGATTTATTTGAATTGTTTATTTTGTTAATTTATTTGAATTGTTTATTTTGTTAATTTATTTGAATTGTTTGTCTTGTTAATTTATTTGAATTGTTTATTTTGTTAATTTATTTGAATTGTTTATTTTGTTAATTTATTTGAATTGTTTGTCTTGTTAATTTATTTGAATTGTTTATTTTGTTAATTTATTTGAATTGTTTATTTTGTTAATTTATTTGAATTGTTTGTCTTGTTAATTTATTTGAATTGTTTATTTTGTTAATTTATTTGAATTGTTTATTTTGTTAATTTATTTGAATTGTTTGTCTTGTTAATTTATTTGAATTGTTTATTTTGTTAATTTATTTGAATTGTTTATTTTGTTAATTTATTTGAATTGTTGATGTGCTTGGGCCCATACAACTCTAGGCCTATAATTTCCCCCATACTCTGGACCTTTATCTTATTAAGTATAACCGAAGTAGTAAGTTTCCATTTGGATAAATGAAATAATTAAGTTTTGTAACAAAGAGTAAAACAGTAATTTTTCTATAAAATCGTTGTGTTTTACGCACGATAAATTTTAAAGTAATTCGCTACGTTTTGTTTTTTACGTCTAACCAGAAATATATATAAATATGTTTTATATCACAAAATATCTTTTTAGTGAAACTGGAGCTTTTAGAACTTCATAGAAACTAGACTAGTCTAAATATAAAAAAAAAATGACGAAATGAGAATTTGTCTAAAATGGGCGGTTAAAATAGAAAGTTTGCAGAAATCTGTTTTTATTTAAAATGTTTATCTACATTTAAAACACAAAAATATAATTCCTAGTTAGACAGTTAACATTAAATTTATCTCAAAAGCATTATCTTATAAATTATTATTAATAAAATCGTATTCTTTATTTCAAATTAGAGTGTTTGGTGTGGGTTTTTTTGGGTTTTTTTTGCTAAAATAATTTTGACTTATTTGATAAACTTTTTTAATTTTTACCATCTCTTTTTTTTCTGTTTTTAGATCAATCACGATGAACAAACTCACTCGATCCTCTCCAGCGCTGTCTGGAAATGAAAAAGATGATTCTTCCCTAGACGACTTTAAAGATGCATTTTTAGATATAGAAAGCGAAAACAAGTTATTATCTTGCAGAGACGCAGCTGCACCACTAAATGCTTCAACACCATGTCTGAGTGGTTCGAGACCGTCTTCAACGATAGACGCCGCTTGTGAGTGGGAAGAGCCCTGGAGGACGAGCATGGCTAATAGTGATAGTTGCCTCATAAGCAGCAGTTCGAATCCTTCCCCGTTGACAGGTACATCAAGCCAAGGTATCAGTCCAATAGACGCAGAAAACAAGGTATTTTCGTTTGAATGCGACACCAAAGATCAGACTCTTTCCACTCCCTCCATTAATGATGCCCTTCAAACCGAAAGGGACTTCATGGAATACGTCATGTCCTTCCCTGTGACTGTAGAACCGATTCTGCACAAATCTGAATCCAAAAAATCCCCAAATGATTCTAGTCCGAAAGTTGGGTTAGACCATTTGGACAACTTGTGCAAACTCATGGAGCAGTTGAGTGACCTTAAGGAAACCAACTTCAAACTCAAGAGGCGTGTACAATACTTGGAGGACCTGAAAACACTGCATGAAATCCATAGGGAAATGATCGGTGCATCGACTCTGTGCAATTCAGGTGTGAGTGAAGACGAACTTCCTGGAAACAAGAAGATAAAATCAAAAGAATCCCCAAATCGCGGAAAGTCTGAAGAGTGTCGAAGATCTCCCCCTTTCTTCGAGGATGAAGATCGAGGGGAAGATGATGATGAAACTGAGTTTATGACAGGCCTATATCGCAGTAAAACAACTACCGAAGTCGACTCCAGACTTGAGCAAAAACGAGACAGCGGTCACAGGAGTAGGAATGGGGATATGAAGGGGAAAGAAAAGGTTAGAGAACGCAGTAAATCCGTGGGCCATCCTGGGCATGCCAAGTCTAAAAAAAGATCTTCTCGTTGGTCCAAAGTAAAAGAAGTCTTGGGGATAGAAAAACAAGAATCAGCTGCTGACGGACGAGACCATTCCGAGCATTCACTCGATGCATCAAGTGAAAAAACGAATACCGGCAACGTGGTGAGAAGCGAAATGGTAAAATACGGTAATGTTGATGCAGATAAAAAAGAAGGTAAATCGGCTAAAGTTCACAAAGAGAGACCACGTTCTGGTGTTCTGTCATCAAACAGTTTTTCTGAGCTCCAGCAAGACCTGGTTGATGTAAAAAAAGGCAGGTTGAGTTTTACTTAAATCTACTAACCATACAAATCAATAATTTTATATATTTCAAAAAATATATTCTAAATTTATAAACCCTAACGAAATAGCAAAGAACACGTATATGTGAAACTTTATGGAAAATTTCAAAAACAAACTCTATTTCAAAATCTGCTAAAAATTCAATCTTTACGTTTTTTCTTAACAATATATATTTTTATATTTTTAACTATATTTTAGTTAATTCATTTAATTTAATATATATTATTTAATACTTCAAAATAAACAAATGATGGGTTTTGAATATTTATAATATGAAATTTTTTCCCCTTTATTCTCATCGCCGGCATTTTTAATATGGAATATAATAAATTAGAATTGTCCCAATTTTCATCATGAGATTCTTTTTAATTGAGTTAGACACCAATTGCAATTAGCATCATTAGAATTCTAATGAAGTAAGGAAAATTAATTATGACCAGTCGTTAAAAAGCAACTGCAGGTCATTTGCACAGAAATGTCGGAATGAACTCCTTCTGATGTTCTCAAGGCATAATTTGCAAAATCTATCGCGACACAACTTCATTTTTTGAGAAAGAAACTAATGAATCTGATCAATACATTAATTTACCAAATTAAAGCATCTCGACATTTTTATAATTAAGCCACCTTTTAGTTCAGCTCATTATTTTTCATTAATTAAGTTTGGTTCAAATACAAATTAGATCGAATTGGAGAAAAATTTGGTCAAAGTTTTCTCTGAAAAAACGAACCTTTTTCCATCACCACCTTTTTAAACCTGATTTATTCGACATTCTAAATTGAACATTTTTATAATTTTCTTTTTTCTTTAGCGCAACTAAATATTTTTTATACATTACGTGTGATAGTGTGATATTTATCTTTAATCTCAGCTTCACCTAAAATAATAATTTTGAAGCAAATATTGACGCTTCTATAAGAAACCAAATTAAATGATTTTTTTTAAGTTCCTGATTTAAAATTCAAGGTAAGTTCAAGCTAACAGTAACTTTAATTTCGTATTTTTATAAAAATTCTATTTTATATTAACTTTATTTTGTATTATCACAACTCATGAAAATTTTGCTTCGTTTTATTTATGTATTTGTGCAATAATTCAATAATGAAATTCAGTTTTAATGTCACCTTGAAAGCGTTTGATTCTAGCAGATATTATTATTAGTAAGAAGTTTCATAATATCTGAATAAACCTTACGTATTCGTGATATTTGTAAACTTTTGATAGCATTATATTTCAAGTAAGTTTACATGTGAAGTTATGTAACTCGTGCAAAATGAATTGAAATTAATCAATCTACACCAGCGGTTCTTTAACTTTCCTAGACAGCGGACCCCCTTCAGAGATCACTCGCCCTCGCGGACCCCCAAGAATTAACTCAAAGTTTAAAGCCCAGAATTTGCATCATACATATTTATTTCTAGTGTTTCATCACTAATTTTCACTATTTAAGGAAAGAATTTTTCGTTCCCTCATAATTTATTCTTAGCATTAAAGAGTAAATGCTCTTGTCTTCGCATGTTTCCTAACCTTTTTGGAGCGCTGGGAGGATCTCGCAGACCTCTCATAGGGTTCTGCGGGCTCCTAATAGGGTTCTGCGGACCCCTGATAGGGTTCTGCGGAGAGGCCCGGGGACCACAGTTGAAGAACCGCTGATCTAGACAATGGCTAATGATACAAACTCTGTTTATATATATTATTAATATGACTAACATATTACTCATCTGGCCGGTACACAAGTTTTCTAAGGGGGGGGGTATGAAAAAAAAGGAATTTTGATTGAAATGAAAACTTCCCCCTTAAAGAACCTTGGGAAACTTACAAACTACACGGGAAAGCCATTAATACATCACAACCACTTCCAGAAACTTATAAACAACTCTTACTCTGAAATGTATGGGACTCCCCCCAATATTAGGTGCCCCCGCAGTATGGGTTTCTCATTGATTCGGGGCCGTTCAAGTATTACGTAAGCATCTTTGGGGGAGGGGGAGAGATTTGCTTATTTTTGGTGACAACGGGGAGTGGGGGATCTGAACCATACTTACGTAAGACTCAGTAAAACCAATACATATTCAAGAAGTGATAACCCCCTTGTCGGAACTACAATACTGGGGTCTACGACAGGCACACTACGAGTAAAAGATATAAAATACACGTAATCACAGTTAAATATTTAATTATTTAAACCAGTGGCTGGCTGCTAAGTTCTTTTTACTCGGGGGCCATCTTCTAGACTCCCAGCGGGCCTTCTGATATTTTTAAATTATAATGGATATGTTACTTTTAATAAATGCATTTTATCAAATCCACTTCTTATTTATCTGCTATTTGCTTACGACATAAGAAATATTAATACGTAATAAAAATGTCTCAAAATATTTTGTAATTAAGTACACAGTGAACTTAATTATAACTGCTGTTAAATTATATGTTTCTTATCATATGATATTGTTTTAAACTGTCTAAGGCGGAACCTGCATAAAGCGGAAACTTGCTCAACACGGAATTTTTTTACGGTCCCTTCAAAAGTCAATGGTAGTTAACATTAGCTACGGAAACTGTCTAACGCGGAAACGGAAAGCACTATTCAGTCCCGTCAAAGAGAAAAACCTGCATAAAGCGGAAAATCGTTAGTAGGAAGAAAATTTTCTCAGCAGAAAAAGGAAAGAGAGCTGTAATACAATGCAAATAGCAAAGTGGAGGCTGGCGAACAAAAGAGATTTTACAGATATAGAATGCCCTTGTCCACATAGGCGTAGCCAGGGGACGATTTTGGGAGTTGCAACCTCTCCACTTCGCAATGAAATTTTGTATAGTTAGCATATGAGTTGTATCTCTGTAACCCCTCCCATTAAGCCTATAACCCCCCCTTATGAACTTTCTGCTTACGCCTATGCTTGTCCGACCACCATTTTGCACACCACCCACCCACCATAGGCATACCCAGAAAGTTCATAAGGGGAGGATTTCAGAGCTGGAGCTTTTAGAACTCTATTGTATTTACATGTATACTGTACACAATTTCATCACAATGTGGTTTACAACCATGATCGATCTCTCTTGCGTATACCAGTGCCACCTACTTCTTAAATAAAAACGTTCATTATTAACCAGAACGAAAAGTCACTCATGTAGACTTTATCAATTCATGGATAAACCTACCGCAAGGGAGAGTATCTTTATACAAGGGAATCATTATCTTTACAAGGGAGGTACTTTATCGTTACAATTTAAGCTTACGTAATAGACTTTTTGTATGGTATAAGCATGTATAGTTAGAATGAAATTTTGCACCATATTGATCGTAACTACTAAAACCACAAAATAGTGCAAAAATTAAAATTAATAAAAATAAAATGCAGTGATAAAATAAATATTTTTATCAAAAGGAAAATAAATATAATCTTAAAGTTCGCAAGATAAGACAAAGAAAAAAATAGCACATGCAGTCATCTCTTACCACTGAATTTAACTATGTATGTATTTGTTTTGCATGTAACCTCCATAAGGCGGAAACCTGCATACTACGGAATTTTTTCCGGTCCCGTGAGTTTCTGCCTTAGACAGGTAATGAATATCCACGGAGTTATGGCTATAAACAAATAACAAAGCATGATTGGATAAAAAAAAAGGAATTTACACCTATAACCAACGTATTTGTCCAATAAACTGCATCTGCGCTGTATTCCCAAAAAGCAGGTTTCTTATTCGACGCGCATCTCTGGAATGTGGGAGTTAACAATTTCGAGCCAATGAAAATTGTATTTGAAAGTTTGGCTCGCCCCTTGAATTTAGTTTCCTAAATTTGTCCGTCGCCAGTTTTTGGCGAGAATGTCGAATTTTTGGCAAGCTATTTAAGAATCAAACCATTGACTTTTTGGCCATTTTATTCCCCCCCCCAGGTAAGCAAAAATTAGCAAAATTAACATTGGAAATAAACTAACATAGGAAAATAAGCACAACAGCAACCCCCTCCGCCGAAGATGCTTACACAATACTTAAACGCTTCATATTAAATTTTTTTCCATGGTAAATGGAAATACAAGTCCTGCGACCCGGCCACCATGCTGGCGCCTATAGTCGTCATTATTCAGAATCGATCAAGACATAAGCGTACGGGAGAGGGATTCATGTGGGCCATAATCTCCCGCAATTGGGAGAATATTAACACTAGGTGCAGGGGCGGACTGGGTTCTCTCAAAGGGCGCATACCTTGGATTATCGGAGGGCGCGAGTCCTATAGCCCATGAGGGCGCAAGTCCTATCGCCCATGAGGGCGCACTGGACCGGGGGGGGTGGCGGTTGTCAGGCGACCCAGTCCCCCCCTAAATAGATCTACCGAAAGCTATGATATAGAGGTAAACCTTCTCATTCGAACCAACCCCTTTTAGGAATTTTCTGCGTACGTTACTGGATCAAGGGTAATTTTTCGATACTAACTTTTATTATCAAGCTATTTATTATTTACCTGCAGGACAGACTTTTGAATTCTTGAATGGTAAAACATGAACGAAAAGAAAAGAATCTTTGGAGCATAAAAGTTTATGATTGGCAGGTGGAGGGCATTGACGGATTCAGTAAGTATCCCAGAGGTGGGGAGGGTGCAGTGGCATAGGCAGAAAGTTCATAAGAGGAGGGTTATAGGCTTAATGGGAGGGGTTACAGAGCTACAACTCATATATTCCTATGTTAAATATACAAAATTTCATTGCGATGGCGGGGGTCGCAACCCCCAAAACCTCCGCCTGGCTACGCCTCTGGGAGGGTGTCGATTTGTATGAACGTGCACAAAGTAATTTTAAACTGCAGGGGGGAAGGGGGCGTCCAATTAGCACAGTTGGTAAGGACTCTGCTCGTCTACGGACTCTTGCTAACATATACTGGGCGGGGGGGGTTTGTTCCCTTTAGTACCAGGCCCCTGTGCAATGCACCCTTCCTCCCCTATCGCCTGCCCTGCCCTTCGTAGCAAAAATTGAAACGCTCCTTAGGTAAACTTCTTTAATCGGTGTTGCGAGTCTCGAGATATTTATTTTTCAAACTAAACTTCTTGCTTTAGAACTAAGAATGGCTCCCACAGGTTTTAGCCCCATGTTTATGGTGCATCACTGAAGGAAGTTTCCAGCCCTACGTAGGAGCCCTAAAATCTTTATGAAATTGCGCTAATTATAAAATCAAGTCGCCAATCTCAGCAACCACAAAAAATGCCAACACGCCTGGAAACCTGTTTGAGGAGGCAATGTAGCAACCCCGAGACCATCCGCGCAACCCACCCGGCTAATAAGTTGACTAGGCTGGCTAAGGCTGGCCCTGAGGATCACCCTTAAAAAAACGTTAAAAGATAAAAAAAAAAGGCGCCAAATCTGAGAACTGGTCGGACCACCTTGCGGCCCCACCTACCACAGCCTGCCACCTGGCTTAGCCAGCTTAGCCAATGGGGCAGAACAGAGAGTTTCCCCCTACTCCCGTTTTAAAGGAGGTATGAGTGAAAGGATTATTTAATGAAATTATGTCCCAACTATCGCGTTTATTGACTCAAGCTAGAGCTCTTTCCATACGAAAGGTTAAAACGCTGGTAAACTAGCAAAAGAAATAACCAAACTTTTATATGCATCAGCACCAATCCTTCATTAAGGATAATGTCGATGTTGTATTCCTACCTCTTTTTGTACCTGAAATTTCTACCGCCTTCTCGGGGAAGTCCCGCCGGTGGAAAACCCATACCGTGGAGTCCTTCCCAGGATTAGCACGACTACCACAAAAGGGCTGAAAATTAACCACAAAGGTCGCACCACTCAAATCCGAAGGAGGTAGCCTACAGCAAGAGTCGAAAGAAATGCACAAAAAAAGGCCACGCCTCAATCTTGTCTTGAGTCAGCGACGTCTAGGTTGATATCCCAACATTCTGCATACTTAACCATAGAGGCAAAGCCAAAATAATGTCTTATTATACGTATGATATTAGCCCACAATTTAAAACAGCTAACAGCCACCTCGATTGTGTCCTATTGGTTCTATGGGTAAAGCGTTAGGGTACGAAAGAGTTGCCGAATTGGGTCGCCTTCGGAAAAGAGGTCGCCTCAGACGTGACATTTTTCTTCTTTTAAAATCTTGCTATATGCTGGCTCTTACGGATTTTTGTGTTGCACCATACGTTGTCGGTTGACAACAACTGCCATGGAGATTGTGTCCTATTGGTTCTATGGGTAAAGCGTTAGGGTACGAAAGAGTTGCCGAATTGGGTCGCCTTCGGAAAAGAGGTCGCCTCAGACGTGACATTTTTCTTCTTTTAAAATCTTGCTATATGCTGGCTCTTACGGATTTTTGTGTTGCACCATACGTTGTCGGTTGACAACAACTGCCATGGAGATTGATTTCAACCTGAAAAGGGCAATGTTATCCAACTTTATGACATGTACTTTATGACAACAACTTTATGACAGTGAGTATTGCAAGTCGAAACTTGGATATTAGAGCTTAATTTGCACAATAATTTCTACATACCGAGTGTTTTGTGAATAATTCTTAACAAGATTTTAAATTAGGTCCTGTATTCAGCCTGGGATAAAATTTAAGGATTTTCAGTCTTCTGTAGGATGTCGGACGCTACAGCGTAGCAATACAAAACACATGGGGGTGCTCAAGTAGCTTTAAAAAGGATCATGTGATGCAGCCTTAGAGAAAATAATGTGTTTTGATATCCAATGTGTGGGCTTGAGGCCTTGAGACCCCTTTACTACGCCCCTGGTCGAATAGCGCCTTGAACACAAAACAGACAAACAAAGCGAGTTTATGCACGGACAATTAAATTTTCGTTTTGATATGCAAGACATAAAATAGAGATAAAGAGAGCTTCAGATAACTTATTTATCTTTATAGTCATGCTCTAAAACTAAAATATTATCACTTTCAGACTAATAATTTGAGTAAGGCGTGAATTTCAACACTGGCCTTATTTATTTGGCATAAATCCGGAAAGATACCATGTCCCAAATCACAAATACTACGAATAAAATAGAAACGGAATTCTGGCAGCAGCAACAATCCATTATTATATTATAAAAAAATATGTGCTGAAATACTCTAAGTGCTTCTTTTTCAAAGTATGGCGTGAAATTTATATTAAAATCCATGATTACAGCACGCTTTTATGTATCAATCCCTGTGAATAGTGACTCAAGAATTTGTGGCAAAAATATTTACGAACGATTGATATTTTCAAAATTATGTTCCAGTATTAAAAATAACGAACGCAGTTGTATTATCTTCTTGTATTTTTCAAGCATTGACTTTTAAACCGTTTATGTTATACATATGTATAATATTAAATACAGCATTACCTCCCTTTAAGAGACACCTCTGAATAAGGGGAACCTCTATATAATGGACGATTCCTCTTGTCTCCAGTCATATGAAGACACGTGTACCTCCGCAGAACGGACACCTCCATTATATGTCCGGTCCCGTAGGTATTGGGAAGCAATATTGCAACTTAATACACTAAATCTTAAAGCTTTGAGATAGATGTATTTGCCTTTTTTTTTATGCTATATATTTCTGTTCTTCAATCAATGGTTCTTTTAACACTCGTTTAATCTACTTTATCGGCTGATACTGTGACGATAATAATACTAATAACAATAAAGTATACGTGTGCACAAATCTGTTAGTCAAGCTGGGATAAATCTGGAAGGAGAAGTAAACTACAGTTATTCCGATGGAAGCGCATGCATTGATCACAATTCACAAAAATCTGCAACACCACTTCAACACACTCTAAGTAAACAATAGTTCTATGATCAAAAAATTTGAGCATTTGTACTGCTGAGTACAATCTGCATTGTATGATGAAATCTTTAATTGTATGAAACCGATATGAAGGTTTTGAAATTAAATGATAACAACCGGTCATATACCACATGGGCTGTGAATTTTTATAACAATTATTAAATTATTAATTAAATTATTAAATTACAATAATAATAATACCGTAGTGATGCATGGTAAACCTGATCTATTGTCCTAAGCCAAGGTTCGAGTTTCAAGTAATATAATGTTCTATAAGAAGAAATAATTAATTTCTAAATCTTGAATATACAGTGACGTCTAAATCAAAGGACTGTCTGCAAAAATAAACGTAATCTAAAGTTTATGATTACAATATATACGCGAAGTCCCCATCGTGACTTTGAAGACTGGGGATGTCCTCTTCTTATTAATATATGTTTATTAATATAGGATTATCATTATATTGGGTCTTTTCTAAGAGGCTGAGATAGCATAGGTAATTCAATATGTGGGCAATTCCCAGCAAGATGACCTTTTAATTTTAGTGTAATATAATTTTCTCTATTCCTAACACTTTACGACAGGGGCGGACTGGGCCACCGGCCAACATGCCCCCGAGCCATTGTACTGGGCGATAGGACTCGCGCCCTTCGATTATCCAAGATATGCGCCCTCTGAGAGAACGCTGTCCGCCCCTGCTTTACTGTGACTTTCAAGTTTTGTAGGAATTGCATCTATGCATTTATGACAATGGGGTAGATTTTTGCCATTTTCTGCATTAACTTTTTGATTTCAATCTGTAACTTCCATTCGATTTCTCCAAATAAAAGGTTGTTTATTAGTATATATATGCTAAGGATTTTATGGAAAAGTTTTTATTAGTTTTTTCCGACGTTCTCAGTAGAGTACAACCATTGTTATAAAAAGTTACATAAATTATATAGATGTAGGTAGAGGGAGTAAAAGTGGTGTTCGAATTTGGTTTTCTGAAACGTTAATACTATATATGATCATCTATTGAGCCTATATTGCTCCCGAAAACGATTTTGCTTTCTTCGTTGACACACGCAATGAAGAAACATATTATTATTATTATTATAAATTGATATATATCCGGCAAAATCTCTAAATAACGGTCACTCGTATGATTCAGAAAAAGTAACCGTCCTTCAAAAGTTGCTGTTATTTATAAAGTTTTTATTAAAAAAGTAAAAATAAATATGATTGAGACAACAAAGGCTCAAATGCTCATTTTAACTGTATTGATCATTGTTAATTTTAATTTACGTTAAAAAAAATCGGTGCCTCGTTATTGCTTACGGCAAGTACGTCTTTTCCAACAAGTAATAATAATAATAATATCTACACTCGCGGCAAAGCTAACCTGGTACACTGACCAGATGCAGAGCAGTATGATTTCGCCAGTGCAATATAGTTCGCCCTTTCTTACGTTAAGAGAGTTAATAGAAGATACATTTCGTACATAAAACATTAAAATAATGCTCAAATACATAAAACATAGGCATGTTTGTGTAATTAAAATCTGGTATTTATTAAATTTAGGAAAAAGACTCATTATAGCAAGCGCTGACGTCATTCAAGTAACTGACCACTCAGAGGACTTCGTTCGCTTGGCGGGAAATTTGGCGCCTGGAATTTTGGCAACCGCGTTTTTCTGCATTCCAAATTAGGCGATAAATAGCCTAATAATATTGAGGGCTATCTCATTTTTCATCCACTTGCGAATGAATACTTGTTGCACGGGCGTGAATAGGTCGTCGCAGCCTTAACAGTGTTCCAGGTTAGCTTTGCCGCGAGTATAGTGTTTTTCTGTATTCCACCACTTCATATTCATCATCACTTTGATTTACAATCAAGCTTTGGATCTCCCGAAAGTTTCCAAGTACTTCAGAATACGTTTTGATATTGAATTCTGTGGCCGTTAGACACTCTGCTTTCTTTCCATCATCACGCTTATCCTCTTCCCTCATATTTTCTACCAGTCCCCAGTTGCCTTCCATTTAACTCGTTCAATGTCAAGGACTGAGATGCTATGAGATACTGTTAAAGGATGGTCAAATTGCAGGAAAGTCAAATAAATTATACTCCGCACTGTTAACATTTCGGTTAACAAAAACTTTGTAAAATCCCTCTTGGGTGGCTGTTGAGAACTTTTAGTAATACCTACGGGTAACCGTTGTTCGGAATCCGCTTTTCAGAGGTTATCTCAAATGTTCATATTATATAACGTCTTCGATTTCATTAATATATGTCCTGTTTTGTTTTCGGAGACTGTGGTTATTTAGAGATTGCCATTAAAAAGTATATTTTACTGTACTTCATACTAACTAAATTTAACTGTATTTCCATCTCCATGTCATGTACTATATTCTGTACACTGTGTAACATATTCTGTACACTGTGTACTACATTCTGTACACTGTGTACTACATTCTGTACACTGTGTAATAAATTCTGTACACTGTGTAATATATTCTGTACACTGTGTACTATATTCTGTACACTGTGTACTATATTCTGTACACTGTGTACTATATTCTGTACACTGTGTACTATATTCTGTACACTGTGTACCACATTCTGTACACTGTGTACTATATTCTGTACACTGTGCACTATATTCTGTGTACTATATTCTGTACACTGTGTACTATATTCTCTATACTGCTAACTATATACTATGTAAGACTTTGTAGACTATCCTTTAATTTTGAGCACCAGTGTAAAATCACTGCCAAATAATCATGTGCAACATCTCTACTTCATCATCATCCTCAGGTCCAAAATCTGTCAGGTTGTGTCGCCTTCACACCCATCCCCTACTTGCCACCCTGCAATCGGCAACTTTAAAGGCTTATTCACGAAGTACATTCACAAAAAAAAAGAGCCCTCTTAGGAAACTCACTCATATCTTTAGATTTTTTGGCCTCCCGACAGCAACTAGGTCGTAAAGGTAAGATTTGGCCGTGAAGGCCGACTTCCTGGCAAGGGATACTAATAGTTGCCATCTACGTCACGAAAACTCTGCCCTAATTTGTTGTCGCAGAAAGTTGCGTTATTTACAAGATATCATAAAAAGAATGGGTCATATAATTGTAGGATTTTCAATGACAAGAAATATGTCTACCTACCTACCTGCCAAATGTCCCATGGCAAATATAGAAAAATAACTTGTTTTTCATCCATTTTTATGCATCCTACCTTTCTAAAAAGGAGAACGCGACGCTCAAAATGAATACCTGCATTTAGTGCGCTGAGTCAGGACTTTTCGCCCCTCGTAAATTTGACTCCAATGCCGAAATGAAAGGCGTAACTGCAAAATTTATTATTTGTTTATATCGTTTGCGAAGGCATAAAGTTTTAGAAACGTAAACTGGCAACTAACCGGTATTTTTTTTTTTCAACCGTGTTCCGAAAAGAAGGGAACTCTTATCTGGAAACAAGAAGCAATGCTTTCGAAATTGTTTACTCCTATGTCTGAAAATTAGGCTATTGGTTCAACATCCTCCTCCTTTTATAACTGCTACACATTTAATTTTATATAGTCTTATTTACACCAAATGCCCTAAATGAATCAGTTTAGCCTTCCCTATTATATGAAGCACCAATTTGGGTGGGGGGGGGGGGAGACCTGCTACATTTTAGCATAGACCCTAACCTACTCAGATTTTCATGAAAGTAATATACGAACTCAAAAACTCACGAAATATAAGTCATTAGGCTGTTGCTACTTAAGTCAAAAGAAAAACTTTTCTGGGATATTAAGATGCTCTAAGATATTACAACTTTTTGTTTCCCAATATATCAATACAGAGTTGAAATAGGTCTATTAATTGTGGTCTGACCTACCGTGCAAGAATAATTTGTCGATACATAAATAAAAACATACTGACACAACATTTATGAATTACTTTTTTAAAACCCTCTCATGTACAAGCTTAAATATTCTATCATAATCCATATGCAATGCAAGAAATCTACGAATATTGATTTTATGTAAAAAAATTAAACTGACATTGCGTTTAACTAGTTTTATTTTGTAATTTCCATATTTCAATAAACCGTTGATCTTTCAGCTAATTTCTAACCAACAATTCTATTACCCATCGTTTCACTCACAGTAGCATTGCTGTTTTCTGAGACAATGCTAGGAAGAGCCGAACGACGTCAAATTAAAAATCCATTAAGCTGTTTCAATTTTCATATGCAAATTCCAAATTGCCTTTTGATACTGGTGAGAAAAGGGGCTGTACAGAAAAGTCAAATGAGCTCCTTGGCCCAACACCGTATTCCAGAGCACGATTGCAAATTTTCGTTCATCTCGCAAATTTGGAAAATTTATGAATCAACCTCCAATTAATAGATGTGTGCTTTTGGGGAAAACCGTTTCATTAGTGTTGCCATCCTGAATAAAATTATAAGTTTAAATTACAGAACGCGGCTTTGTTTAATTATATACTCTGCTTGGGAAAACACAGCAATTACTTGTAAAAATAACGTGCTTTGATGAAAACGGTTCTTAAGTGCAAATAATCGTTATTTACTACCCCGTGTACCTGCAAGCAAAAACAATTAAAAATAGTTCCTAAATTTGCCGCCAGGTTTGCCTCATTTTCGACGTCTCTCTGGGGAATTTTGAATCCGATCGCATGTAAATCAATGTCTTTGTTCGTGCATTACTAATTTCCATTTTGTACTGAATATGTATCTAAAAGAAAATCGGTATTTTTAGGAGGTGACGTTGTGTTCAACGAAACGTAAATTTCTTCTGCTCGAGAAAATTTAAAGAACTTTTATGTTTACAATAGCCTTCTCCGTAATTTTCTTATAATAATAAAAATAATTTTTGGTAATAATGATAAACATTATACGCTTTAGGGTAGCTCGCTATTTTGTTTAGGTATATATAGGATAAATGCTATTGTTTATGCCAGCCAGGGCTTAATTTCTAACAAAAAAAAAGTGAAGGAGCCCTAATATTATGATAAATCGATTAAAAAATTGAATGGCTGCAAAAGAATCGATAAATCATATCAATTGTTTATGTCCATTTTTCTGGACAACAAAATGCATGACCTTAATCTCAAATTTATTACTTTTTCATGACAGCGTCCGTTTTGTGGCTCCGGCTAATATTTAAATAATCGCCAAAAATGAAGAAGTACCGGAGCCGAGCTTCGGTGGGCTTCTGCCCAATATAAGCCCTAATTTCAGCGCTTCATAGAAAAAATTGAAACGAAATATAAAGCACTTTCACTATGGTTGATAATATGTTTAGTAGACAAATTTCTCTTATCTTTTATTATGATGAGGTCTAACCCTCCACTTCCTTTCGCGTTTCATATTAGAACATAACTTTTGGCTTGTGTTAACCAGAGAAAAAAAAGGAATTTGCCTCGCACTGAAGCTGAATTTGAACCTGGAGTTTCTGAGTTGCCGTTTCAGTGTTTTCAGCGCTAGGCAACCCTTTATAGTCATGCGATGCTGTTTTGTCACATGCGTCTGTTAAGCAAAAGGGAATATCCTTCAATAACCTTAGGGGGTATGAAGAAAATTATCATTATAAGTTAGGCAAAAGCAACACAAAACACTACGAAATTTTTAATTGACGAGAATTTGACAATTGTTTCGACGGCAAAAAAAACTGCCGCCTTCCTCAGAACCCGACGTAGATCTGAATGAAAATGACAAGCACTAAAACTCAGTCTGGTACCCCATGTTTCATAGTTCATTCGGAAATCTAACTTTTAACTCATAATAACGGAGGAAACAAACTTGCCTCGTCCTCATTTTTCAATATTTTGGGTGAAACTAACAAGGGAACCGCTTCACATAAAGGCCAAACCCACAGAATAACTTAACAGAACAGAAAGATCTGTTGATGCATAACAAATATCCTTTGTTATTTTTTGGATATTCACAAAGCAGAATTTTTGGTAGCTGTTTGAAAATTCGTAAATTATGGAATTTTGTCCCTGCATTAGAACTTCTGGAAGAACGCAGTACAAAAGTCTTATATAATCAACAGTGGAAATGCGGGAGTAAATTGTGCCAAGTTTGCAGTTATGAAAACAACTGATATCATAAAAGTTGACAATATTCTTAAGTTTTGATAAACTAATATTCGTACGTGTTGAGTCTTGGTGCAAAGTCAGTTGGTAACTAATAGTAGAGTCTGAATCAGCAAACTGTTTGTCATCATCTATGTCCTAAGGAACTTGTTCCTCGACATTTTTCTCAGGAGTACTTCTTCATATTTCAGAAAAAGTCATTCACTATCACGTATTTCCCCCTTTGAAGTAACGAATAGTTCATATTTGTACTTGGCAATAGCCAGTGGCAACTGATGGTCAAGTTGTTGTGTTGCTCAACTATTCAAACTTCATTACAAGGAAAAAGAAATTGTGTTAATGTTTTTATTGTTATTATTTTATTAGAATATGTTCATTTAGCTTGAAACATGTCATAAAAATGATCGCAGTCATCCCAAACATTTCAATAAATGATTCGATCTTCGAAATAGCATAATTGCTAACCACCTGTCTTGTAGCAGCGCAGCAACAGCCAGCCGCTAAGAAGCTAAGTATGGGTAGAGATGCTAAACACAATGATTGTATTCACCGGATACGAGGGCATGAGTGTTGCACAAGCTTTGCAACCCGCCTTTCTCCATCTCGTTTTTCTTATGCGCAAAGTCCTACGTTATCGTTATTTGTGAGTTTCACATTCTTTTTTTCATAACGAACATAATCTGCTATACGATTGCGTTTGAGATTACGTTTTACTAATCCGTTGTTTTTCATTATATCACTAAAAGAAATTAATTAGCCTTGTCTTTAATTATAAATCAATGCGTATTTTTAAAATTAAAAGTGAAGAGTGTAAGATACTTATCGTCTCTTATATCCCACACTATTTCTTGCTTTTTCTGTTCTGATTCTGGCACACAAAGCCCCACTATCCCCTCAATCTCGTCTCTCCCCCTTATTTCCTCTTAGTTCATTTTCTTTTATAATAAATTATATTAATTTTTAAGTAATTTGAAATTTTGGATTGTCGTAATTGTAATTACGCAGACAATGTCTTATTTCTAGGTTACGATGCTTTTAATAATGTTAAATTAGGGGCCGCTCAATATTACGTAAGCACATTTGGGGGATGGAAATTTGGGATTTGCTTGTTTTTCTAACAGAGATTGGGAGGCGAGGGATTTTAACACACTTATAAAAAAATACAAACAATAATAAAACTAATACATAGTTACAAAGTGAAAATCGCCCCGACAGAACTGCAATACTCGAATGTATGGTACGCTGCGTGTAGAAGATATAAAATACACGTAATCACAGTTAAATATTTGATTATTATTTGAATATTTAAATTAGTGGCTCTCAACTTTTCTCACTTTGTGTCCCCTTCAAGGCTCCCAGTAGCCTTCCTGCCATTTTTAAATTATAATGACTGTGTTATTTTTAATAAATATATTTTAGAAATTTCACTTTTCTTATTTATTACACGCTATTTGCTTACAACACAAATTTTAATATGATGTTATAAGATGATGTACTGTTCTGAAAATGGTGGTGCATGGCCACTAAAATAATTGTTAACAGCTTATTAAAACTTTTTTAAATGCGATAATTTGTTGTGATTACTCAATAAACATTTAATATTATAAAAAAACCATAAATAGGTTCTCAAAATTACAATAAAAACATGAATAACTATTATAATATTCATCATACATTGCATTCTAATTTCAAAAACTTAGATATACCAAAAATTTGGAGAACCGAAATCTTACGTTAGTATGAGGATGGGGCAACAGGCATTTGCTTATTTTTTCTTACAGGGGGAGGGGTATATAAAATGGTCAGAAATGTGTTTACATAATACTTGAAGGGTCCCTTATGCCTGGATAGCTCCCCACTTACCTCCCCTCAAACGCAAGAGAAGAGATGAAAAAACAACAGCACTCTCGAAATGTATTTCTAAGGGCAAAAATACATGTACAACTGCCTATTTCTGGACACACGAGTCGCCATTGGCAATAGCTAGACTGAATATTCCGTGAACGATATTCACTGTATTTTTCATATGAAAACACTATACTATACAATGGCCAAAAATAATATCACATTGCAATGAACAGATGCGAAATTGAAGGATTTTTGTTAACGAGTACAATCTTTTCACAACCGCGAACTTGGCAAAACTAATTCCAGCATTTCCACCTCTGCTCATACATGAGTCTTTCGGACTGCATCTCCTGGAAGCTCCAATGGAGGAGCAAAATTCCATGATATTATAAATTTTCAAACAGTTGTAAAAAATTAAGTTTTGTAAATATCGAAAAAATTACAACGGCTGTTTATTGTGCATTAACAGACCTTTCTGTCGCGCTTAGTTACTACTCTGGACTTGGATTTTATGGGGAGGGGTTCACTTATCAGGAAAAGGGGAGAGGCATACTTAATTTTAGCTATTATTTCCCACCGTTCTTAAAGTTATTTAAAAAGATACTTTTGATATATAAAAGGTTAGCTCTGGTGAAATAATAAATAGACCACATAAACTCTTTCGTATGTGTCAACAGCAGTCCTTTTTCAGATCTCTTTAATGTCCATTATCTTCTCTCCTAATTATACCGCGCCCATTTCATCTGTACTGTACCTGAATATAAAAAAATATATTAAAAAAATTATGTGACTGCTAAAGGTAGTTTCAGCAAATGCAACAATTTTTGCAATAAATTTAATTATTCGTCATTCTTTTCTTTATAATTAATTAGATCCAAAACCTGAAGATACGGAGGCGGAGAAATCATTTTCGAGGATGGAGAAGTACGAACAAGGTACATAATCCATTTTGCGGTTAAATATAGTGTAAAATATTGATGCAAATGGTAAATATTTAAAAATGTGTTTCCAAGAATTACCCTTTAAAGTAGTTTCTTATAAATAAGCATTAAAATTGTCTTAAAATCATTTGTAAGTTAGGTTATTTGTAGACGTGTGTGTATTTCGGGTACATCTGCACGTTGTTTAAGTTATTTTATTTTACGCTTCGGTATAGATTTTGCAATTCTTCATATATAACGAAATGCGAAACAAAGCATCTGATCCTTTTTAGTAATTTTTCATGGCACATGAATGCTCGAAAAATGTCACCAATAATTATTGAAACCCTACGTGGAAGGAAAATGAAAAGAATTTGCAAATTTTGTTGGATGGTTTGTCCGTGTTTTATATTTTTATTGTATGTATATGTATGAGGTATGGGAAGTTTAGACCACACTGTGCCAAGCCCTTCAATCTTTCGCGGAGAATCCGAACCTCTCTCGTCTAAGAAATGAAGCCGAAGGTTAAAACCTATGAAAAAAATTTTGCGATACGTCGTACCATCAAACCACGAGCTCATGATTTCAGTGCAGTGATTAATTGCGTCATCACTACATCACTATATGTACATTGTTTTGCACAGCGTGTTAATAATATTATTAATAGAATAAATTTATATTTTTTAGGGTCTAAGAGGCTTCCGAAGACCCCGTGGGGTCGGATGAAGACTATGATAACTATTCGCCGAGACTGCAGAAATCAAAAAAGCGAAAGCAGCAGCAGTTCCTCGAGGGGCGCTTCCGAAAAGGTCATCAGTGAGTCCGTTGATGCCTTGTCGAACGGTCAACAAAGCTACAGACGTAATGCACGGCCATCTCGCAAATCGTCATTCAACCTACAAGAAGTCCCTAAAAAATATCCCTGCGAAAGCAAAGGCCCAAATGCCGAAGCCGTCTCGGAACACAAGACCGCTAGTGGCAACCCAACTCAGCTCTTCAGACAAAAGAGACTTTCTGTGGAGCTGGTTCAAAAAAACGACCATCAACCGTCCGATAGCCAGAGATTAAAGTCCGTAAAAGTAAAAACCAACCGCAAGTTTGAAGGCGATGAAATTGCAATCGATGACGCCGAAGGCAAAGAGAAAACTTTTATCGATGTTAGCGAAACTAAAACTGAAAGCGTTTCGCCATCGAAAGAGGTATAACACACTGATAACAACAAACAACTTTTAAGTAATTTTGTTTCCAAATATCTTTAGCGATTTATTCCTAGAGGTTATTTTTTTTTTCCCAATACGATATACCTTTTCTTCCTCCCACTCATCACCTTCAGATTTCATAAACTAGCGGACAAAGGAAAATTCTGGGTGCAAAAATCTAGAACTCTTGGTGATTCAATGTTTGTTTGTTTTTTTTATATCCTGATTCCTCTATATTATATTAATATCCTTCACGGAGCTCTGACTTGAGCTTATATGTACGGGAGTCAAAAATTCTATCCTTTTGCTCAATCGAAGCAAATTTAAAACAAGAGAGTAGTCAATGTGTTTGTTCTGAAAGCATCGCAATTACAGAGATTGCGACCACAGCCTTCAGGCTCCGTGAGCAGGATTCACTCTCCATATGCTTGGCTGGACCCACAGGGGTAATCTGTGGGGCGAGGGGGCCCATGACCCCAGTTTTTTTAGAACAGAGACAAAATCGTACTTTTTTCACCCAATTTTGCGTCCCCCCACCCAGTTTACGCTATATTTAGTCCTCAGATTACGCCTATGGTTGGGCTTATTAGGAAGTCACATTGGGAGGTCCTTTTAGGAGGTCACATTGCGCTTTCAGTCCCATCTCAAATGACCCATAGCGTAGTTTTTGGACATAGAATATACAAATAAACAATACTTTTAAAAAAAATCGTTTACAAAATTTTCTTATGGGCGTTTGAGAAGCGGAATAAAAACAGAGGACCTTCACAAGTCTTGCGCTAGCAAGTGTATGTCAAATCATGAAATGACCGAATCAATAAACATGTGTCAGATCGCTCAATGACCGAATCCTAATTTTGATAGATGGGAAAAATCGTTCATTTATC
>QLNU02015003.1:77957840-77968436 GCA_006491805.2 Dysdera silvatica
AGTAGATAAATAAAACATAATACTTTTGCAGTTGGAAATTGCATAATTTAATGCCTTAACAGCTTTTTCAATAGCTTCTTCATACTTTTTTCAAACGAAATACATTTACAAACCAAACAAACTGTTGATTGGTAATGCTGCCAATGTTACCAATCAACAGTTTGTTTGGTTTGTATGTGTATTTCGTTTGAAAAAAAGTAGCAAGAAGCTACTGAAACAGCTGTCACGACATTAAATTATGTAATTTCTAACAGTGACAGTATTGTGTTTTATTTATCTAATATTTTTGCGCAGTGTATCATACCAATCGAAACCTTACTACACAGTTTAAGTAATAGTTGTTGGTGGTAACTATGACATGTTGAAATGCTAACTAACTATTTTCCACAAAGTTTCGCGAGAATTTTCGAAATGCAAAATCTTTAGCTCGTATTGAGATTGATCATATATATTTTTCAAGTGCTAACGTAAATCTATAACATATATATACTTATAAAATTCTCGTACTGTATTATGACATATAAAATAATTCAATTCTTGGTTACGCATTGCATGCACATACGCAAGCTTGTGTGCATTAAATGCATGCACATTTCGTCATTATGTATATGTGGTAAATTTAATCGGTGTAGATACCAAGCATTAATGAGCATTTTGTAACATAATGCACTAGCTATAACGAAACTGATCTAAATACGGCACTAGGCAGATCATTTTAAACCACTGTGTTTAAGGAATCACGATTATCATCAAGGATCATAAGGAATCATTATTATCATCAAGGATCATAAGGAATCATTATTATCATCAAGGATCATAAGGAATCATTATTATCATCAAGGATCATAAAGAATCATTATTATCATCAAGGATCGTAAGGAATCATTATTATCATCAAGGATCATAAGGAATCATTATTATCATCAAGGATCATAAGGAATCATTATTATCATCAAGGATCATAAGGAATTATTATTATCATCAAGGATCATGAGGAATCATTATTATCATCAAGGATCATAAGGAATCATTATTATCATCATGTTTATGGACATGTTCTTCGCATAAATGCATATAAGGTGTCCTTATGCACTTTTAAATGAAAGCCATGGAATTAAAATGAAGCTAACGTTGGTAAGCCTAAATATTATATTTTCATTTAATACACATAGGTAAGTTAACATTATTCTAAATGCTTTCCATACTTATCAGTGCAATTTTTAATATCCACCTATTATACTTTCTAACACCCCATTCCACTTAAAATTGCTTGAGCTGTTTTCAGTTAAGCTGCGTTTAGTTATCCAAAGAAATTGGCTTTATTTGATTAACCAACGCCGCTTAACGGAGTTGTTCTCAGTTAAGCTGCGTTTGGTTGATCAAATAAAGCCAATTTCTTTGGATAACCTGAGTAAAAGGTAATTAAAATTATGTGCTGAAATACTGGAATACTGGAATAATGTTACTGAAATACTGGAATACTGGAATAATGTTACTGAAATACTGGAAAGTATATTAACGCAATATGAAAAACTTATTTTCGATGGTGTTGACAAAATCGAATAATTATAAACTATTGCTGCACCTTGAATAAAAACACAATTTAAGCCGTAGAACCTACTTTGTAATATACATTCATTTAAATATTATATTTAATATGAAGTTTAATGTACTGACGTTATTCAAGCTTCATATAGACAAGTACTTACTTTCCTTACATCCAAGGAAGAGGAACTAAGCAACTACGAAGTTCTGCGTGTATGTGTGTTTGAGTGCCTATGCGTGCTTGCTGCGTTTATAAATGAGAAGCATCCATAAATATAATAAAAAATTGTCGAATATTGCACATAGCAAATAAGAAAATTTAAAAGACCTAGACACAGGATTGCGAAAAAACAGGAGGGTTCAGATGAAAACAAAATTTTCTTTCATAACGAATTTTACTTTATAATTAGTAATAATGAATAATGTTCTCCAATTGGAGATTCGATCTCTCCAAACTCCCCCCCTCCCCTCTATTTGTGAAAGAATCGGCATTTATTTTCGTGAATATTCCTATCATGAAAGTATTCGTTAACCGGAATATTCAATAAATTAGCTTGAATCGCTGAATATTCAGAATATAATATTGAGAATATAACAGAATGTAAAAATTTATTTTTAATTAAACAGAAATACAAAATAAGAAAAAATATCACAAAAATCATATGTAAAATCAACAGTGACTATATAATTTAATTGAGTGTTACTTTATTTATGCATGTATTTTAAATCATTCGCAGAGGATATCAACACGTGATGGTAATAGAAAACCGGACAATACAATGCTATATGAGCAACAAAAGGAGGCACCTGCAACCTCGCCATCAATACTAAGAAGAAATTCAACTCAAATAACAAATGTAGAAAAAGGTATTAAACCATAATATTTATTTATTTTTTACTTATTTTACAAATTTGGCTCAATATCACATGGAAATCAGAGTTATGATATCAGTATTTGATGATATCTCGCCAGAACAGCACCAGAAAAAACGTGAGACTGACAAGGCTGGTGATATCTCTGTGTTCACAGTGTTATGCTCTTGAACAAAGAACAGTTAGGCAAGACAATGTGATAATAACGTAATTAATTGAATGTCTGGTCAATTACCAATTACTACACAAACACTCACCAGAGCAACAAAAATCACAGGACACAATTCAATCACTTTGGTCTATAGCTTTAAACCCACAAAGCAATTGACCACAATAACACAAAACGGTACACCAAGCAACCTAATCAGCAGAATAGAGTTGCACGAACACAGACCCGTTATAGAAGAATATTCCAAATAAGAGAATTATGTAAGATAATTTGACGTAGCATTACGCAGATTAGATTTATAAGTAAAGACAACGTTATAACCTTACTTAGGCTAATAACTTTATCTTCACTTATGTCTCGGCCATCTTTACAGCCCGACATTGCCAATTATCTGAGTATGGAAATGTTCCCGCACTTGCATGCAGAAAGTGCGTACTCGGTCTTAAAGGCAAAAGAGAAAGTTCCGTCAAATAAAGAACATAGTCGAATAATGCGAACTGTATAAAAGGCATAGATAGAACTCACAAAGTGTAATACAATTTGGAGAAAGTTAAAACCAGGTGTAACCCCCTTCTACCTAAAAAAAAAGGCAGTTTAAGAGGCTAACAACTACCTTTCCAAATGTTGTCCTGCAGGCAGTAATGTGTGTGGTCTTCTCAACATCAGTTTTCCCCTTTTGTAAAATGTTATTCGAGATATCCAAGGAAGAACTTTATAACGAAATGTTTCCTATCACAATAGTGGATCCAAAATTGATTATACACTCACGGCAAAAGTTGCAATAACTTGATTGTCAGAACAAAGGCTACTTGGAGTAACAGTTTCTTATTGTGTGAGATGTGGTTTTAGTTTACCAAACCCGTCACCAATTAGACGTCGCTGAGCCCCAGATAACGCACCTGCAGAGGGGAAAAGCAAAGGGCGTTTCATCTCCATTCCTCCATCTGTGATTTGAGGGTCAGTGTACCTTATTAAAATTCTTCACGAATTGAAAAATTGGTAGGCGCTTAGGAAGAGGGCGCTAAGATAGAAAACGAAAAAAGTTAATTCCGAAAATAGAGAGAGAGGAGATTATTGAGTAATTCTCCAGTGAGGAAATAGGACATTATTAAGGAATTCTCCAATGAAGAAATTGGAGATGATTAAGTTTTTCTCCAGCGGGCATGAAGGATGAAGATCTTGAGCAGACGAGTCAAGGTTTTTCATGAGGGAGATTTTCTGCAGCGAAAAAGAGGGATGATGATTGGCTCTCAGCCGGGGATAGTTAACTTAAATAGAACTTTTGTGAGTGTGAGAGTTTTTGTCGGACTATGAGACAGCCCTTGTGGAGAAGAGAATTACCACGAACTCTGTCCTTGTAAGTGATCTGTTTTTCAAGTGTTAAGGTCTTCTTACTCCATGTAGTAACTTAACATTAAGGGTTAAATTTCGATGATTTAATACTACTTAATTTTCGGGATAATATCTCCTGTATTTCATAATTATTATTACTAGTGGAAAAGGTCATTAGTAGTTAACGCGACCCAGTACGTTCCTCTGTCAATTAGTATAATTAGTATTGTGCTACTGTTTTTCCTATATTCCATGTTTGAAAATGTTAATAAATAATTGTTTGCGTTTTAATTTTTCTCCCTGAGCTCATTCTCCCGTTTTTCGATTATTATCCAATAAGAACTTTATCTCACAGTCTATGGATCATATTATCGCGGCCAATTTTTTAGCGAGACCACTCTTAGTTATTTTCACAATTTTTAGTTAAGCAATTTTACTTATTTTAGATTTAACAACCTTAACGTTTTAAGGTTATCCTAATTGCTTTCCATGATCACAATTTAAGTTTAATACCGTGTACTGTGCCCTAAATCTTATCTGCGCGTAATGCTACGTCAAATTATCGTACATAATTTCGCTGCAGGGCCTTCTAACATTTACCTTACTTACGCTTATAGCGTTGTCTTTACTTATAAGTATTCCATGTATTCTAAATATCAATCAATAATGATCTTTCAATTCGTTGTGCATAATTATATGTAATTATTTCTTACTTGATTCGTATTAATTTCGTATTAATTTTTTACTCATTATTTATTTGTTATTATTCGTTTTATTATCTATATTTAATTATATTCTTTATTATATTTACGATGAATATTTCATATTCATTATGAATATGAAATATATTTTAAATTGATTTTCACCTAATATTTCTTGGTGTTGTCAAAGTAAAAGCTGTATTTCCGTTTTTAGTATATCCTACAAATATTTTCGCAATTTAAGAAAAGCGTATTCTCACATTCGTTCTTAAATTTAAATAAAAAATATAAATTTGCAAGTTCCCGTGGAATACATTTTAATGAGTTAAAATGCTTGTAGGATTTTATAAAAAGCACAATGACACAATTAATTTCCTCTATGCACAAAAATCTTATAATCCTCTAATTTTTGTCATTTTTAAAAAAATTATTTTGAGAATTTTAAAAGAAGCAGCTAAATGAATGAATGAATGAATGAATGAATGAATGAATGAATGAATGATGCTTTTAACTTCTAAGAAGCAGATAGATTATTGGATAAAAGTTTTAAAATTCTCAAAGAAAATTTTTCAAAAAAAGGAAATATCTGAACATTTCTGAGTAAACCGTTCAAAAACGTGGATTCGAATTCTGTTTTATTTTTAAAATTTATTTTCGGTATCTTCTCAAGAAATTAGATTTTCAGCACTCACGTTCCATAGTTCGAACTGAAGCTCCTTGATTGATGCACTAAAAATTTACAGTATTGTTGAGCTACTGAGGATCAGAACAACCATCCTGAAAGTAATTAGTACATGGAACTTCAACAGGCAGGGACTTTTTTTGTGATGACCAACAAGGAGGAAGGGTTTCGTCTTATGCGGCACTCGAACCAACGGACCTTTGCTTGTGCTTCACCAACTGGCGACTTTAAAAGTCATATTATTTGCATTTATCCTCTACTATTCATTTAATAATCTCTTTCCGTTGATTTTAAATTTTTCCATAAAGTGTTTAGTTTTAAAGGTAGTTCTAATAATACCAAAGCTTACTCGGGATAAATCAAAGCGGTGTTTCGTAGTAAAATGCAGCTAACCTTAAATAAAAAATGCATATTTATTATTATTTTTATCATGCTTTATGCTGAAACATTTAAATCCAGTAAAGTTACCTATTTTCAGTTTATATGATAAAAAAACAAAACAACCTTTAAGGTAATTTAAATGTAGTTTGCATAAAAAAGTACTATTAATTACATCCTTTTTTGCTACCGTCGTAAATGTAAAATACTTATTATTTAACCTGTATTGTACAAAATTGTTTACGCACCTATATACAAAAAACTGCTTAAAATCTTATAGTATATGTTTGTAAAAGTTTTGTTAGGTGTTTACAAACCCATAGTGTACGTTTATGAAATGCTATATACACTGTGTGCCAAAAGAAAATCACCTGGTTAGCATGGTCCAAGGGCTGCCACAATCGGTATACGAATATTTCCCATATAGGAAAATAAATGATTATGAATTTAGCATCAGCGAATAATAAATCACCATATAGAGCAAGAAGCACTAACATATGTACATAGACGTTGCATTATATATGGTCTGAGACCATCTCCCCGATAAACCAAAATAAATTGCAATTTTACATATATTGTAATATATAAATGTACGCAATTTGTGCTTTGGCCCCAAAATAATTTTGAGAACTTTATGTTGATTCATATACGGGATGTATTCGTATCTGAAACAGGTTGCTGGCTGACACTGGCTTTTCTACTTGCTTGTTTGTTTTTTGGTTTTACGGCTCAAAGACTACAGTGGTCATGCTGCGCCGGGACCTACTGTTTTCCGAGGAATCCGAACCTCTTAAGGCCTAGGGAACCAAACCCCGGACTACAGTGAGCAGTGCGATCTTTATGAGATCTCTGAGTAAGCGTTCTTTGCACTGCTGGGAGTCGAACCCGGATTAGCGGCGCACTAGGAGAACGCGTTACCACACTGCGCCACCGCAGGGCCTGGCTTTTCTAACTATTATTAAAATTGCGTTGTCCTTAGTAGGGTATGAAATGCCCAACGTTAGTTTGTATTAACGACTTAGACGCAATTTCATGAAATGATTTTTACTGTGAAATTATAATATCTTATTCACATTTCCTTCCTTATTATACCAAAAACACTTTAAAGCATTTAGAGGTACTTCATTTTCAATTTCTTCCCATAAAGTGTAAATCTACGAAAGTCTTAAATTTAATATAAGTACGTTTCGAATAGGCCCCACGCGATTCAATAAAGCACTAAAAGTTAAAAAAAAAAACATTATAAACAATTTCGAGTTCAAAACCATGTGATAATTAAATGGGTAATTAAATGAGTTTAATTACTCAAAAACTTAATATTTCAGTTCGTCTTTTCGAACCTTCTTCTGAAGCGTTCTCTGTCAATGGTGGTCATAGTCAAGTTTTTGAATATTGAACTCATCTAATAACTTTACACACAGTTCTGAAATCGAAAATTACGATTTAAAATGCATTATGGAAGTCTTGGTGAAACCACTAAAAACAACAATATTTTTTCCTAAATTCTAATCGTAAAACTACGAAACGTACATTTTGATAGAGACAGAAGCTGGAAAAAGATAATGTTTTCCGAAGAATCCACCATCGAATTTCACAATCAAAATTTACGCAAAAACGCGTCTTTTCTTACTTCTAGACTTGTTTGCAAGTTCATAAGTGAACCTGGTTCTGTATATATATATATAACCTTATATATGATTGATATATATATGTACATATATTAACCTATTTATGGTTTTAAATGTAGACGATGCTACTGACCCTCATGTTGCTGACATTCAACATCAGGAGCATGAGACACCTGATTCAGAATCCAAAGACCGCATACTAGGTCATCCATGTGCCACGGCAACCGTTACAGAACTCTTAAAGGAGTTGCAGCAAAATTTAAGCGATGATTTCAATCGCAAGCTTGAAGAATGGCAAAAGTTTAGAAACAACGAGATTCCAAAACCACGAAGCACGGATGTGGAGAGAAAAGATTCTTTCGGAAGATTCAGAAAATTTAGCAAGATAGAAAAAAAGGTTTCCACCAGCGACAAACCTTCTAAGCATGGCATTAATGCACCAAAGAAAGTAAGTCATCACCAAATATGTCTATTTACTACTAACTTACAATAGATAATATTAACTTACAATAGATAATATTAACTTACAATAGATAATATTAACTTACAATAGATAATATTAACTTACAATAGATAATATTAACTTACAATAGATAATATTAACTACTAACTTACAATAGATAACTGTTACTACTAACTTACAACTAGGTAACTATTTACTACTAACTTACAATAGAATAGCTATTTACTAACTTACAATAGATAACTATTTACTACTAACTTACAATAGATAACTATTTACTACTAACTTACAATAGATAACTATTTACTGCTAACTTTACAATAGATAACTATTTACTACTAACTTCACAATAGATAACTATTTACTACTAACTTACAATAGATAACTGTACTGCTAACTTACAATAGATAACTATTTACTACTAACTTACAATAGATAACTTCTTTACTACTAACTTGTGGAATAACTGGCCCACTACTAACTTCACAATAGATAATATTTACAACACAATAGATAACTATTTTCACTTTAATAGATAACTATTTACTACTAACTTACAATAAATAACTATTTACTACTAACTTACAATAGGCCAGCTTTATTTACTTTACTAACTTACAATAGATAACTATTTACTACTAACTTACAATAGATAACTATTTACTACTAACTACAATAGATAACTGTACTAACGTAGATAACTGTACTACTAACTTACAATAGATAACTATTTACTACTAACTTACAATAGATAACTATTTACTACTAACTTACAATAGATAACTATTTACTACTAACTTACAATAGATAACTATTTACTACTAACTTACAATAGATAACTTCTTTACTACCTAACTTCACGAAATAGATAACTATTACACTACTAACACAATAGAATAACTATTTACTACTAACTTACAATAGATAACTATTTACTACTAACTTACAATAGATAGAGTCATAGTAAAATCTATCAAAGCGTGATAATCTCAGAAATGGTAATTTCATAAATGTACCATGAAAAATACAATGTGAGCGTAATGCATGGTTCAAAATTTTTTATTTCCAACACTTCATAAAAATTCTACGACGATTTCTTTTGCCGTACAAAGTTATAGAAACATGTTCCTAAAGCCTTCTGCTTATTTTAATATACCATGGCTTACACACTTTTAATGAAAATAAATAAGAAATTTAAATATTAAATTTGAAGTTTTCTCCAAAACTTCAAAAATCGAACTACTCATTATTTATTTACATTTGGGTTTGAAAATACTATCATTTTCAGTTTGAGTAAATGCTTTTCCCTTTCCATAGCTTGTGCTTTAGTCTACAAGGTTATCAAAAACGAATGACCAGGTTTTAAAAATTTATATTTTCAAAACCATATATTGCGCATAGTATAATCGGTTATACATATAAACAAAGGAAACATTCCAATTTTTTTGTCAGTTACAAATGTTCGATGAGTGCCTTTCGTAACACGACAAATATCAAATCTGTAATCAAGTTCTTTCGAGATATTTTGCAGTTTTTCACTGTAAATGGTTGTTAATTCAGCACTGATGCATTCTTCAATTTCATTAGGTGTTTTTGGCAATAATGGTTTATAATACATGCTGGTTGAAATGCATGCTGCACTGAAATAAATGAAAAAACCCTTGCATTCTCTAATACACAAAAACTTTTCTCTGTCGTTATCCCAATTTTTAATTTTAATTGCAGCGTTCTAAAGGAGAACTGACATCAATTGAGCGATGCTAGCAAAACAAACTTAGAATGCTTTTCTTTATTTTCATGTAGCACTGATTATATTATGTGTAATAGTTTCGAAAATATAAATTTTTAAAATCCGGTCATTCATTTATGCTAACCCTATATATCCCTAACATCATTCATATCCTCAAAAACAATTATAACTATTTATAACTTCGATTGCTTTGTGCGTAATTGCTTCGTCGTTTGACTATCACTTAATATCAACGATC
This sequence comes from Dysdera silvatica, assembly GCA_006491805.2. Classification (NCBI taxonomy): domain Eukaryota; kingdom Metazoa; phylum Arthropoda; class Arachnida; order Araneae; family Dysderidae; genus Dysdera; species Dysdera silvatica. Next base: position 77,967,600 of record QLNU02015003.1, read on the forward strand.
CCATCTCAGTATTCCCAAGCCCACAGCAATAAGTTAAGACATAGTATGCAAAAATCCATATATCGCCATAAATTTAAAAAAAAATACTGTGAAATTTAGGCAAAAATTTCAACGCTATTTTTCTTTTCTCATTCCACAGACATTCGTGAAAGCCTTTAAATTTCTCAAACTGCCATTTTTAAAAAGGATAATGAAATGTAGTAAAGGTAATTTCGTAATTCATAGTGGTCATGATATACTTAGAGCACTAATTTTCCGAATAATTCAGAAATTAATTACTTATATATATATATATATATATATATAAAGAAGTCATATGCAGTATTATCAGTATTAGTTGAAATAGGTCTCAGTCTCACGGAAGTAAGCGATATACTACTAACTTTTCAATTCAAGTTTCATTAAATATTAATTCTGTTTTCATTAGTTTTCATTTATACTAAATTTTTGCTATGCAAAATTGTCCGTCCGTACAAACGGCGCTCCATATATTAGCCCCGGGATTGGCCCTTCTCGTGAACTCTAGAAGCAGTCAGTTCATTGACGGTGACCTTTTAAACGTTTGCTTATCAAACCGAAAGACATTTGAACAAAGGTTTTTCCCAACTCTCATTCTATTTTTTAAGTCGTGCATCATTTTGTTAATGATATTATTATTTTAAATAAAATATTGTTTTTTATACTCAGACGACACCGAATCCACAAAAGAAAACAAAAGCAAATTTATTTATAACAAACTCAAAACATTGCGATTTTAAAACTAAAAACAAATACATATTACATTAAAACAACGATAAACGTTATAAGCGGCCGTTCGGTCCGATGCTATGGAACAAT
>QLNU02015003.1:77974821-78035098 GCA_006491805.2 Dysdera silvatica
AGGGGCGTATGCAGTATCTCATTAAGTTTTTTTGGGGTGACCCGAACGGCTACCTTGTACTTTTCAACGTTCACTTTTTGTCATTTTTTTTCGGCGGGGGGGATCTGTAGCCCCATGGACCATTATCCTCCGCACTCCCTTGCTAGTCATGAATCCTAAGTGTTAAGAATATTTCACTTGAAGAAGTAAAATTAATTATTACGATTATAATTAATTAATTATACTAATTACTTATATTAATTAGTTACATTAATTGATTAATTATATAGATTAAATATTACGTTTATAATTTATTTTTTTTTTGCAATCAAACCCCCTTACCAAAATCCTGGCTACGTGCTTGGTGACCAGGTTTATATTTGAGGCGTTTAGAATGGATCTCATTCTCTCTCCCGAAATTTAAACATTTGTGGCAGGATTACAGCTGTGGTGACACGGTTGCTGACTTATTATATAAGGAGATATAACCTCCTGTAACCTCCATTGCGATAGAATTTTGTATTTACCTGTATATATGAGATTATAGCTCTGTTATAGCCCCATTGTAAGCCTGTACTCCCTTATGAACTTTCTGCGTAGTTTTTCTGTGGAGACGATTAACCAAATATCTTCGGAAGAAGCACTGCGTTTATTCCCGACGATACTTCACGGGATGATACACGTTTAATAAGAAACTTATACTGAACTTGAACAGAACGGTCGAAGTTTCGATATTGCAGGTACGGAGATGAACGTGTTACTTCGCTGCCAACTCTCACGCACTTCTCCAACTCGACTTCCAAATCCCTGTTCCTGCCGTCCAATCCCTTTGGGGATTTTTAAGAGGCTGGTTACATTTTAGTTACTACATGTAAAGAGCTAACTGCTTTGGGGTGTATGGCGTCACATCACACTCTAAATTGCATTCAATCTTGTTTCTTCATAATCTCCAAAAGATTTGCACGATGATGATTAGAACCTTAATGATGAATAGAAAAAATCAACACAGTAAGCGCACTCGAAGACGCTTGAGCTTATAATAATTTCCGTTGCTTTGTATAATAATTTTTTCGTTCTGTTATTAGGCTGTCGAAGAAAATGGCGAAAGTCGTTTAAATGTGATGCAAGCAGCGTTGCTCGAATCCATGAGCTTTCTACCAAACTATTACAGCAGGTAAATAAAAGCTTAGCGACTAACGTATAACTAGAGAGCTGTGCGATAAATAAAGAAAATAGGGATGATCGTTCTCTATAATGAATGATTATCGTTCCTTACATCGAATGAGGATGATTATTCCTTACACAAAATGAGGATGATCATTCCTTACACCGAATGTAAATGATCATTCCTTATGCTGAATGTGGGTGATGGTTCCTAAACAGAAATATGAATAGTCTTTCCTTAAAATGAATAAGTATGATCGTTCATCCATGTGATCGAAAATAACGACTCATTCACTAAAAAGAATGATCGTTCTCATTTTCATTTTCTTTCAGTGAACGTGTAAATAAGAACGATAATTATCACTCTCATTCCATGAATAATAAATGATTCAAATGAATGGAAATAAATCTTAAGAATGATTCTTTTGAAAGAGTTGGAATGAAAGAATACATTCACTATAAAGTAAATGATTTTGCCAATTTTTTAGTAATCTCTCTTAATTATGTAATTCTTATTAACGTCTGTTTCTGTTGAACGTCAGCATTACATGGTCTTGCTAAATACTTCATAGAATTACACACATATTTCGATTAACGTTTTTTCTTCACCTTTTCCTTATCAGTTCCTTGAAAGCAGTTAATGGCAGAGTTTGGTGTATAACAATATTTATAACTTCTATATTCTTCTATCAAACAGACGCTATTTTAAAATGCATGATTTTTAACAGGCACGGGAGATGGAAGAAGCTCTGGCAGAAAAAACGCGCCAAGTGTGTCATCTGCGTTGGGAACTATTGCATCGAGACATGTCCGCCGTGCTGCTACAAGCTGCACTACACCGCGTTACCACACAGGGTCCTCAAGCATCCATCTTACCAGCGTGGGATATGAAACGCATCAAGTTTAAAGAACTTAAAGCTTGGTCAATTGACACCACAACAAGGCGCCAATCAGAGGTAAGGTGTGCAGCAAGAAATAACATGAATGTGGATATCTGGTGAGAAGTATCATTGAAATCCTCAAATTCATGTTTTATTTTCTTATTTTATCATATCTAGGACACTACTGCTGAAGACTGGCTTCAGGACAGGCTGAGACAGTTGTCCTTAGCTCCATATAATGAATGGACAAGCGTTGAATTTAATCCCAACGATCTTATGAGCACTGTCCATGAATTGAAGAAAGAAACTATCCGAATGTCTTCTTGCCAAATTGGTGAATATATATGATAACTCCGTAAAAAAATCCAAAGCGGAGTGTATTTCGTTAATGCAAGTGCTTGTAGTACAAGTTGCTTATAAGCTTGTAATACAAGTGTTAAATACAAGTACTCATATCTATTTTATTGTTGTAAAATATTCGTCATTATAAATCTATTAGTTTTTGGTGAACTAAAACGTTTTGTTTGTTGAGACTTTGTGGTTTTGCCCAAAGACTACAATGGTTATGCTGCGCCGGGACCTACTGTTTTCCGAGGAATCCGAACCTCTTTAGCGCCTTAGGAACTAAAACCCCGGACTATGAGCGCGATCTTTTTATGATCTCTGAGTAAGCGTTCTTTGTACACTGTTAAATAAACCCGGATTAACGGCGTACTAGGCGAACGCGTTACCACACTGCGCCACCGCAGGGCCACTAAAACGTTTCAATCCGTTAAGATTTTTTAGCCGATTATATGGTAGTATGCTTACACAATTTTTTTCGTAATCCACAGAACATTATATGAATGAATATGCTTGTAAAAATTTTCATGAGCAAATAATAATGGCACATATACGTAATTACAGATACAAACTTTATTGTAATTATGAAAGGATATTACTATCATATTCTCAATATTTTTTACTCAAAATCATTGTAATTGTAAATAATTATAACATATGATTTTTCCCGAGGAATTTTTATGGAATTTAGAATTCGTTAGTCGTATTACGTATATAAATTTAATCCTTTTTCTTCAGCTGATCTTATATTGGTTCAGTAAATATCCAAATTTATCCAGTCAGCATTCTTATAAAATTTGCTAAGACCCAAATGATTTGAACATTTGGAAATATATTTTGTATTTCTACGTTGTGGAATATTCCATGGAATGCTTTTAATGAGTATTGGTAATGACTTAAGTGAATTTGGTTGTGGACAAATAGTTAGTCCAAGGGAAGCTGTTTTCATCAGCTCAACACTTATGGGATTTCGTCGAACGAGAAAGTCTTTTACATTTTTATTAACTTTAACTTCTCTTAACTGAGATGTAGAAATTGGACATGTGAATAACTCAGTTTTTAACCTGACATATCGTTTATAATGAAATACTTTTCAGATGGCGCTCCAGACACAGAAGTCAGGAAGAAAACAGCAAGCTGCTCAGCAGAATCTGAAGTATGTAAAAATGTATGATCTTGCATTTTCATTTCTATAATTTATTTTAAAAAAATAATTAAAGCTAAAAGATTGGTACGTTTTAACAACAAAAATTATAAATTACTGAAAAATTGCTTTTCAACATGTACTTTTGCATAGTTTTTATATTTACATTTCTATTATAATTCCTACATTTTTTTTAAAAAATCTCAAGTTCGCAGGAGATACTCGAATCAATTTCAGCTGCCGCGTTCCATTTCCATCGTAGAGCTCTGGACCCATATGTTACAAACTTTAAATATTATTGTCCTTTTCCAAGACAGTCTAAATGCCATTTTCTTGGTTAGAACATATGCGCCTTACCAACTAGGCCACCAGAACACAGATACTGATGCCTTATTTTGCTTATGCTGCTGAAACTGCAATTTCTTTATGTTAATGTCATTGCACTGTTTTAGTAGTTTTCTAATAGTCTTAATGATTTTCTTGCTCAAGCAAGAGGGATTAATGGGGATCACAACTCCCTTACTGCGATGTAGTTTTATATATCTATATATGTGCGTGTGTATGTGTGTGTATGTGTGTGTGTGTGTGAATATATGGATTTATAGCTCTGTCACGCCCCATCATAAGCCGATAACCCTTATGAACTTTCTGCTTATGCCTATGTGTAGAAGGCCGAACATCTCCGAGCTGTAATAATGCAATATAACATAGAGAATAGAGAACTTGCTTTTTTGTCGCGACGTCTCCTATGTTGTCCCTATAAAATACAAAGAATAACAGAATATGGGTATGAAACTAATACTTCATTATAATCTTGTACTTGTTTCCTAGATGGCAGACAGCGACAGGAACTATGATACGGGATCTGCATTGAACAGTCGATCATCCTCTCTGTCCAGCGGACCTTGCGGGGGTTTAAGGGGGTCCCACTCGGACACAAGGCTCTACGAACGATCCAGATCGCTGTCCGTGTCTGCCAGACGCAACTCGTCGAGCAGCATGAGTTGCGTATCAGGGTTTGATGCGAGTGAGAGTTCCAGCATGCATGACAGCGATCGCATGCATTTTCTTGGAGGAAAAGGCGGAGTCACCAGTAGAAATCGCAGGCGAAGATGGTCCTCCAGAGATAACATATCATCTTCATGTTCCTCTCGAAGGTAATAAATAGCCTAATAACCGTCTGTTATTAAATACAACATACCGGTAATTTTTTTTTCCCTGAAAAATACGCAGGGATTATTTTCCCCGAAAATATACAGTTACTATTTCATCTTGAAAATATACAGATACTATTTCATCCTGAAAACATACCGATATTATTTTCCCAGAAAATATGCGGGTATTATTTCACTTGAAAATATACCGGTATTATTTTACCTGAAAATATACCGGTATTATTTTACCTGAAAATGAACTGGTATTATTTTCCCTAAAAATGTGCGGGTATTATTATCGCTGAAAATATACGGGTAGTATTTTCCTTGAAAATATGAAGGTGTTATTTTCCCTGAAAAAATTATGTTTTTAACGAAACAATACAGAGTTTCACCAGGAGATTCCATAACAAACAGTTATTTCGACACTGGCGTAAGGTTTAAAAACACGACGTTTCGGGAGCCAACTGCTGCCTATGTTGTTGCTGCCCCATTCTGCCTTCACTTGACAAAGGGAGCAGTTGGCTCCCGAAACGTCGTGTTTTTAAACCTTACGCCAGTGTCGAAATAACTGTTTGTTATTATATTTTGACGTCCCAAGACTCAATGCCGGATTTGCGATACGAGGCGCCCTGGGCACAATGATTTTTGGCGCGCCCCCTCCATTTGCGTAAATTAGGGGACTAACCCCCCACAGAAAATTTCTGCTGAGCATTGAGGTGTACGGTTTAGCTCCCCTAGGAAATGGATCAGCCGCCTAGAAAAAAATAGTCCCTTAGGCTTGGAACCTAGTTACACCCGTTTCCCTTCCCGCGGGGTTTTTTTCGTGCAATTTTTCAGATTTAGTAAACAAAGGCTGGAGGGCGTCTTCTCGGGGAAAGCCGATCAACAGAATTTTACGGAAAATAAATTGCAATTTAAAAAAATTCACTGCTTTTTTTCGCCCCTAGAAATTTGGCGCCCTTGGCAAGTACCCATTTATAAATACGGCGCTACCGATACTGCGCTATGAGTTATCTGCGACGAGACCGATTTTTTTTTAAGTTGACCTCTGGAAGACGATATATTTACACATAACCAGGTTTACTGGGACTTGAATCCAATCCAAAGAGCTTAATGCGATGATTGTAGCAACTGAACACATGGGAGCAAGGCCTCTGAGAGGTGGGGACCAGCGGGGGCATTTGGCTCGGGATCCGCTTTATCGGAAGATCTCAAATTTTGCCTTTCAAAAAAAATGTTTCCCCAATGTAACTCTTGTATTGCGGATTTTTCTGACCCTTCCAGTGTCAGTGTCTTCGGATGAAAGTACATTTAATGGGCTCAAACAAGTTAAAAATTTTCACCGCTAAACGATGGGTCAACATAAATTGACATAAATTATGATGTAGCACGAAAGTTCAACTTTTCTTCAATTATCAATGCATTTGTAGAAAAAAACAAGAGAAGCTTTTACTTCATCAAAAAATTAAGAACAGTCAATAGTAGTTTGCGTTACAAATTACATTTTCTTCATTTATTATATTTTCATCATATACATTTTCAGCCATTACCCTATATGTTCAAATTACAGTACTTGTATATTATTGACATTTGTCATTAGTAATTTTTTCTCATTTTTGGCTCAACAGGCAGGCCCATGGAAAAGGGGGAGGGGCACGTATATTATAAGGCCTAGCGCGAAACTTTTTAGTTTTTCCTTTTTTAAAATTATTATTATATTAAATACACCTAAACGCAGCACGAAAAATTATCCTGGGGGTAAATGGACGGAGTTTGGGAGGTAGGGAGGGTCCGATCTGCTAAACCGTCCAGGGGTCTATAACTCTTGTCACCATCACTGTCAAAGGTAGGCCTCTCAAAAGAAAGTGTCCCTCTCTCATCCCTTCGGAGGGCCTACATGGGAGGCTAAAATTATAAAACGATAAAGATTACAGTAAAACATCGATTATCCAGATCTCGATAATCTGAACTCAAATTTTATTGTTTTTGAACATTATCGTTTTTATAGTGCTAAGGAATGTTCTGATAGATGAAAAAAAAAAAAAGTTCCTTTAAACAAAAGACGATTTTGAATTTTATTTTATTCGATAATTTAAGAAATTCAATCAAATTCAATATAAAAAAACATTAAGGGAATGGATACAAAATTTAGAAAAGGAAAACACTTTTAAATACTCCTGTGTTGTGTATAAGTAGCTTAATGGTTGCCAGTCCTAAACCTGGATACAGTGTGGATGAAATTGCAGAATGAAAACTTTGATACGTGAAATCCTATTTCCTGTTTATAAATTTAATATATCTTTGAAGTCCTAAAAGTAAACAAAAATCAATCAATCGTTCAGTTATCCGACATTTTGATCCGTCACACTGACTTCGATTTCGATCAGTTCGGATAATTGACGCTCTCTTCTGCCAACGAACCTGCAAAAAAAATTAGATGAAGCGCAACCAAGAAAATAAGCTGGATTTCGAAATGGATTTAGCACAGTGGACTATATTCAAGTATTAAGAGAACTGATGGGAAGAACAAATGAATATGAACTTTCATTGTGTGTGGCTTTTGCTTTAAGAAACAGATGTTTTGCATCTTAGCAAAAGGTCCATTTTATTACTGACTAACTGAGTATATATATTTGATATACAGCATAATTTTTATATCATATCACAAATTTTGCATCAGTATTCTGAACAATTAAGCTTTGTCTTCAGTTAATCACTAGCACTTTATGGCCAAACAGGTCCTTTTCAAATCTATTGAGGGTATTGGTATCTACCAAGGCCATTGGATTGTAATTAAAAAAAAATTGCGGGTAGGTTATAATGGATAGTTTATCCGTAATAGACTATCAACAACGTCTATTACTGATGAATAATAGTGCGGAATTTACCCTATATAAGTATACCCTATGTAAGTATTTGTTGTGTTTAGTAGACTTTGTTAATTATATGTATAGCACAATAGAACTAAACCTTCCCGTAAGTTAAAATAGCGACTGATTGAGCGGCAAGACTATGACTGAATTTTTTTTATGCCTTCAGGACATACTAAATATGTATATTTAAAAGTTAATTTTTTCTCCTGCTCACATAAAAAAAAGTTTAATTTTAGCTTTGTGTGAAAATTTTCCGATAAAAGGATAATAAAATTCTTAGAATTATTGAAACCCTTGAAATATGCGTTTATTCTAAAAATTTATCGTTTTTATGCATTTATATCCACTAAAGCTGAAAAGAGCTAAAATATGCAATTGCATATATATATATATTCAGTTGCATATAATCTGGGCTCTAATTATCACAAATAAAGAGACATACTACAGAAACGTCATATCGAATAATTGTTATATCAAAGTTATACTGAAATAACATTGTCTATAGGAAATATAATAATAATATAATAAGTCTATAGGAAAAATACTGGGGATCTTCTCGATCTATTGCTACATCGATTGAGTCACTGCATCGATTGATTTGCTATATCAATTACGTCACTGCGTTAAGGCTTGCTATAACATTTATGTTTCATTTTTTCACTTAATAACAAATGTTGGAATGTATTTCGTTTTTTCCTCCTCCCCATCCTTTTAAAATCACAATTTTAACATTAAAAATGCTTTCGTTGAGCATAAAGCTAAAAAAAAGTCAGGAAATTTTATAACATTCTCTTTCATACTTCATTACATTTTTACTGATGACGTCATAGTCTCATCAGAGGATGATGACATCATCAATTACATCATATTTGGCCAATTTGGCTATCAAAAACAAGTGTGTCGATTTAACAGGGTTTGGCGAGAAAATATGATTACGCGTTTTCAACGTCAATTCATTTTGAATTAAATTAAACATTTGTCGTCTTTTGAATTCCATAACGTACCGTTGGTTTTGAACAAGACCGTCACAAGTTAAAAAAGCATAAACTTTAATTTTTTTTATGTGGAATAACCTCCGAAAGAAAGCTTTAATTATTTAAGAAAAGCAACTAGTTTAGCTCGGCATATTTCCGCGATATAGCTTAAGTGTAACTTCTCAAACACTCGAAATATATATATAATAATAATAATTTTGGAATATCTGTATTGAAGAAACTTTCGCAATACTTTGGTAATCAAATTTAAGGTTTTAAACATACGACATCTCAGCAAATAGGCCAAGTAGAAGCCTGAATTTGCTTCTATTTTACTAATTGCATATAGGGAATTATTTTTCCAATTGGAAATACAGGGTGGTTAAAATTAAACTGAAAGTACTCAGAGACCGATAACTTCGGTTCTACTAAGTGGATTCAAATGAAACTTCAAATATGTGTTCTATAGATAATGCGGTCGAGGTTTACGTCGAAAAAAAAATAGTTCAAAATTTCGCCAACACGTAGCGCTCTAGTGAAGTAAAAGGAAAAGTCAGGAGTACAAAAACCAAAGAATAATAGAAATTTTTATTTACTTGCTCACATGTGTGGTCTATGTTCATGACTTGTCGGTCAACCACGTGTTGAAAGCTAACCACTGCGTTATCAACGGCTATCAACTTATAAAAAAGAGGAGACTGGAGAAAAGAAATCAGTTATAATCGATTTTGATTAATTCATCTGCGCGATTGTCTTTTTTATTAGTTATCATCGCTATTACATCGATGACTGTTTTTCTTGTTCCATGGTGTGAAAATTTCTATCTGATTTTCTGAAAATTTCAGCATTCTACGAAAAACATATATATCCGTTAAACTCGGATTTCTTACTCGTAGTTTTGAAAATTTCTCTACGTTTCAACATAGAAGATATGTTATTACGAACAGTTTATAACAATCGTAAATTTCTATAAAAGGCTTTTGTTGTCCTTAAAATCGTTTAATTTATATACAGAATACTAGAGTTTTATTTCTATTGATTTTTAGGATAAATATATGTTCGGATCTTTCCCGATGAAGCATTGTCTTACATGTCTTTATGTCGTAAAAGCATAAAATAACTATCGAGACTTCTCCATATCAGCACAAAAAAAAAAAGAGATTTCCTCATATTGTCTGTGACATTAATATAAACTTTATAAAAGGAAATGGGTTCATTATTGAGGAAATCTCTTCAAAAATCTTGTAACGCTGACGTAGAGAAATTCTAAGTGAGAAAAGGAGAAAGCTTCTTATGAGAAAATAAACTCTGTGTCATTGACATCAAGAGTATTTGTGCATATCTTCTTAGAGAAATATTATTAAGAAGCAGATTATTAAGATGCTAACTACCATTTTTAATATTTAACAGCTTACTTAATATAAAATTCTCTAAGCAAAATCGAAGTGTAAAATGGAAACAAAAAAGTTTAATGTTTTAGGAAAATTTATTTAAGACTGAAACTTTCTGTAAAAATCATGTATTTATGAACGAATAGTTACGAAAATTTAAGATTAAAACATTGAAAAAAATTTTTGTCTTCGATTTTCATAGTTTAATAAATCTGTTTAGTTACAATATTTTCTTTATCTTTAGAAAAAGTTTTAACTAAGCAATCGTTTTAAATAGCAGAAAAATAATTCTTGGGAGTTTATGTCAATTTTTTTTTTTAAATATAGACAAATAATTTCAGTATAAACATTTTTTCTCTAATTACAGCCAATCGGAAGTAGGAAACGCTAGTAAGATAGGAAGGGTTTTTTTTTTATCAATGACCGATTAGTTCACGAAGAAAAAATAAAACAAATTTCCTCAATGTATTCATAAGTCACTTTGCTTCAGGTAGAAACTGCATCATACGTTAAAATACTCCATCATCACGATATCATTTCTTAGTCTTAAACCAACATCATATACAAAAATACGTAACTTTTATATCAACGTAAAAAATTTTATTTAATCTTCATTCAACGAGTGCTGTTTTCTTAAATCATTCTAGTCCTCCTTTCCATTATGCTAGGTACGTTGCCTCCTGAACTTTGTAAGAACAAAAGTTTTTATTAGTGATTATTTATCTCGTGAAGAAAAATAAAAAGTGTTACGTTCAGGTACCTTCGATATATTCGAAATTTCCTTTTCGTTGCGACAATTTCGTTTTAATTGAATACAATCATTCTTCATAATCTTATCTACTTCTAAAGGTTTTTGTTGCTCATACTAGAAAATAGTGCAATTAAAAAATATCAAACTTTGTGTAAAAAGTGTAATTTTTCGGACTTTGATTATTAATAAAATATTTTCGTATAGCTTTAGCTGAAAATGATTCCATATTCCTCACACAAGGACATCAAATAATATTAACTCCCATAGGTAATATATAGGTAGGTCTCATAGGTAACGGATCATTCTTAAAAAATACCAAAATATAAAAAATCTAAACAAGAAAAACGTTAATAAGAATAGGAATTTTCATCACTTGTTTTAATTTATAAAAATAAAAAACGCCCCTTGTCTACATTTTAGTTTGATGAATCACAAAACTGAAAACTACCAGTCAAAACATCCCAATAAACGTTGAAAACGAGGTCTACAAAAATTAACATCTTTACATAGACCTCCAAGGGCTTATTGGACAAGTTTGTGTTACTATCTATAAACATTCTATCCATACAACTGAAATATCCAGTTGTGCTAAGAGGACCTTGTAAAAATATTCTAAAGCTTTTTCAGCCATAGGGCACTAAGAAAAGATTTTATCTGTACAACATACGTCGCTCACTGGGCTCGAGAATTTTAACAGGGCATCATGCATGGTGGAATGATTCACACATGTTAAAAAGGAAACAACAATAAAACGTTTAAGAAAAACGTAAATAGTATGTGTATAAATTTTTCCTTACTGAAATTAAATTCTTTCTTGTATATGAACATCTGATATATACGTTAATGATTTGCATCATTTTGACTAATGAAAGGAATGTATATTTTTGGAGAAAAACTTACGAGGATTGTAAATTTGTATTAGAAAATATCGATGAAAGCAAATATTTTTATATAATGAAATCACTACCAAGACGACTCGTGTTCTAAAAAGTTCCTTCGGTAAGAATTATAGAATTATGTTTACATGTCAAAGATTTAGTTGAATCTGCCTAAAACTGTACAATTCTGCAAAAATATATTATCTATGTGGATAGAAAATTAAGATAAGTTATGTCCTCGTCCGAATATTTTTTAAGAAAAATAAAGAATTTAATAATAAAGAGAAATTAAGAATAAAGAAAAGAAAGAAATTTTCCAATAAAAGATAATAAAATTCCTAAAATCATTGAAATATATCTTACAACATATCTTACATATCTAATATCGTGTCTTTATCCTTATACGTTTATTTTTCCCATAGTTCTGGCTTAGAAGACGATGTCAATCTCGGTCACTGGCACCGTGGTGACGAAGGGGCCGAAGATAGCACTCATTTCGACACCCTAAGTCGACAACTACAGCTTAAGTACGGCGTCTTTAAAGAGACTGATGAAGAAAATATAGAAACTGGCTCCAAAGAGTGGGGAAGTCAATGCCTAATAACTCCACAACCAATCCATGTCGGCCTTATCAGAGAAGAAAATGCTACTAAAACTGGTCCATCCAATTCTTTTTTGCAGACAGTAAGAAATTCTAAAACTATATACGGTGCGTCATCGCAGGATTTTTCACCAGAGCAGGAGGTCTCCTCTAAAACAGAGCTTCCACATAGTGGTAGTTATCTTGGAAGGATAGGACGCTCACAAGCTCAAGATTTTCACGAGTTAAAAACTGTACGTGGCAGCTCCAACATAGATTCCATCTTATTCGGCACCGACAAAGGAACTGAATCAGAACTCGTCCTCAGCCAGAACTCATCAGCCTATACAAGTGCAGAGTCTTTAGACAACTTCAAATACGTAACAGAAAGGGAACAGCAACTCTTCACAGATATCAGAAACTTGGCCATAGCATGTGAAATTGGGAACAGCTCCAGCAAACAAAATGAAGGAACTATATCTGACATTGTGGACCCTCAAACCAACACAACGCAAATGGGTGAAAAGGTATGCAAATCCCCCGATATCACTCAATTCAAGTACAAAGGAACAAAAGGCTTCGGAAGGACTAATAGGATTAATTTTAGGAATAGCGCTCATCCAAATACACCGTCAGCTGAAACTGGGATAGAAGTAGCATCAAATGGAAGCCCAGACTCCAGATATGGTGATCCAGCTTTTGAAAATTGTTTGTGGTGATGGATTTTACGAACGTGCAATATTCACTACCTTTTACAACTCTCTTAGAGCATTGGACATTCATGCGTTTAATGCAATAGCATTCCCAAGTCATATAACAACACGTTGTAGAAGAAGAAAATTTCACCAAAATATTACAAAGAAACCAGAGCTTATTCAAACGGAGCCGGTTTCCGTTTTAACTTATTATCCCAGTTTCCGCTAACAAATTAGGATGAAGAGGTAGAAAAAATAAAGCAATATGTTACATAAAACAGATTTCCGTATTTTCAGTTCTGTACAAATAAAGATTTGTTAAGTTACTTACTCCTGTTTTCTTTTTAAACCTAAACCTGAATAGTTTGCTTCAAGTTACTTTTGTTCAGTTATATTTAGACACAAATCTAAATAAACTCAAAACCAAATAAGTTAAAAAAAATTGATTAGCACTCAACACTTCAGCAGCATAGGCGAAAATGCAAAAAAAAAAATATATATATACATATTATACTATATTATGATCTCGTACACCACCACTATTAAAACTGCTAACTTCTCCTTCCCCAACCTCCTTCTGCGTGTCTCTCTCCTCGCTACTTTGCTGTTTTCCTATTCAGCAACATGACATCGACGCTTCCATTAATTCCTTAGTATAGCATTGCTGAGTGCCAAATCAATGTCAGCCATATTCCAAAGAGTCCTTTCCTCTATTGCTATCTTTGGTCTTTCCATGTCTCTTGATAATTTGCTCTTTCTTACACTTTGTCGTAGATGGCTCTGTTCTCAAAACAAACCAGACACCCCAACCAAGTCGTCTTTCTCTGACCGTATCTATCACTCTTGCTATTTCTTTTTTATGTGTCTGTACTGCACGTTCTCTTAGTGTTACCCCACAGACGTTCACGAGCAGGCGAATTTGTCATACAGTATTTTCTCCTCCCTTACTACCAATGCACAACACTCATATCTATACGTGTGTGAATACAAGAGATGTGTATATAGATGGGCCCAAATGATTGGGCGTATGCAAAAGTAATCAATGCCATACGATAATGAAACTACAGTGAAAATCGTTTATAAAGACGCCGATTATAACGACGGAATTTTTACAAGAAGTTTGGTTTGCTATTCTACTCTATACTAAATATATCGGTTATAACGACATCGTATATAACGACGGCGATTTTGTAGTCTACGTAGATTCTAACTAGGGAAATTCGTATCGGATATAACGACGCGACTTGAAAGTCATAAATCGGAACCACATGGGTTAGTTATCAAAATTTAAGCGTTATTCTAATCTTGTTTATTTACAAACAACCGAGACATTTTTATTACTGCTAAACCTGAATATTAAAGATAACGAACCGTTAAAAAAAGCCACGTGATTTATTAATTGAATAACACGAATATCACATTCTTTAGGGGCCCAATTTATTTTTTCAGCATAAGACCCATAAACCGGCACTGTTCGGAAGTCATTAGTATAATATAATAAATATTATTCATTAGATTTGTTTTCTACATTATATACTTTAGTATTTTCTAGAATTTTTTCAATTTAAAAAAATAAAAAATGTTACGTATTTAGTGTGGCTATAAATATAATTTAATATAAACGGAAATTAAATTCATTATAATTAAATATATTTTTATTTAATTTTGAAACCAAAAAGTTTAATACTTTTTACTATCAAAATAATTTATAAAACTCTAGAGTGTATTATACTATAGGCTACTGTGATTTTAAAAAGATATCGTTTATAACGACTATCGGTTATAACGACCAAATTTTCGCGGTCCCTTGAAGGTCGTTATAACCGATTTTCACTGTATCTTTAATTTCAGACAAAAACTTATTGATATTTAACCCTTTAGTTGCTACATGGTCAAGACGAGAGGTATCTTATGAAAACTTTACATATTTTTAAATAGTCAGATTTTGTTAATGACACCCAAAGTCTACACCAAGCTTCAATAGGATGTGGAAGACCCTACTAAGAACTTCACTTTTTAATACCCATAGCCCCAACTTTCGAATTCTACCCTTCATGTATGTGCTTCTGAAGTATTTTCCAATAATAACATCGATGCTCGGCAACCAACAGTAATGTGAAATATTAACTTCGTGTTCACTTTGAGTTCACTCCAGTCAATTCCAGATGAAAACGGCGAATTCTGTGACATGATGGAAATGCCATCTTCAAATATGAAACACACAATGCGTTTTATGTTTGAAACATATCAATATGTTCTACCTGTAGGCGTACACAGAGAAGGGGTCTCATAACACATTTAGCATAAATATATATATATTAAATTTTTTTTGTAGACATGTATATGTATATATGGAGTTGTAGCCCTGAAACCTCCCTCTTATAAGCTTCTATGTATGCCAATGGCTCCACCTAACATCGAAATATTTATATCGTAACATTGTTATTAACGTTATAGTTCCTACACAGAATTTCAAAAAGAAGGGGTGAAACAAAATACAAGGTTAAGATTTTTTTGCTATTCAACATTTTTTCAGGTGCTGTTTTATATTTTGTGTCATAATTTAGATATTTCTTCAAATTGAAGAAGTTTTCCATATAAGAATGCTATGCCTGTTTAGGCATTGCCATTAATTGAAAGCCTTCCAAATTGGACGATATGCTATGCCAATTTAGTGGCCCTACAGCAGTTCGCCTAGCATGCCGTTATCCCAGGTTTGGCTCCCAGTGTTGCCAAAAAACCACTTACGGAGTAATTGCTCACTGTGTTCCGTGCGTTCGCTCTCTAGGCTATGAAAGGTTTAGATATCTCAGAAGAATGTAGATCCTGGCGCAGCATGACCCTTGCTGAGCTTGCACAATAAAACTCACAATACAATTTCCCGATTTATCTGGGCCTTCGTCCATTGGATCAAACGCAGAAGCGCAGATCACTAAAGAATCTGCCAATTAGTAAATTAAGCGTTTATTCTTATATATTTTTAAGCGTGTTATCACTCCTTACCTAGTATAGAAGCATGCATCATAGCCAGTGATGGTTTCACCAACTATTGATTTGAACTTTCAATTTGCGATTCCTAGATATTGGTCGGTCCTATGGCCTTGAATTTTTTATTATTTCCTTACCTGTGTATGGTTCAGGATGTACATTTAATTTAAATAAAAGCAGATAATTTCTTCATGGTGCTCCTTCTTCAAAGAGCGATTATCTAATAAGTTAACAATTACTTCGGCATAATTACTGATGTATATAATATAAAAATATACACATGAATATAGTGTCCATTTTATACTTGCATACATCCACCTACTTATGATACATTCATTTTAAGAGTCTTTATTTATCCCTAAAATTATGTTTAATAAACAAAGCTTAAAATATTAAAAATGCTATCGTTCATATCACCATTCTTTAAAAAAAAATTCAACTGCCTCTAAAACATCAGAAAAAAATTGGTGTAGCTCTAATTGGTGAAGGTATGTACTCCATTTTCAATGAGAGAATACAGTCAGTGCTGCTGAACTCTAAAGTTTACCTCCCGTTTCAAAATAAAGATCTTATTTTTAAAATAAGCAGAAAATTTTGAATATGCGATTAAAAATGAAATGGGAGAGAAAAAAATTGCTTCCCTTCATGGGCTGGTTCATTATATCCATGCTATATTCCATCTTTAATATACATTAAACTAAGCTAACTGAAATTATTTGTTCATTGCAGCTGTTATTCCTATGTTTATTACAATCAAATTCAACTGAACATAACAAATGTGAGCCAAGGGGAACACATCAACTCTAATTAAATTTGTCACTTAATTTGCTCAAAGAGCAATTCATTTCTACTCTATATTGACATTACAGAAAATAATGAGTGCAAACAAACGTGGGCAAAAAAAACTTTATTCAAACAGTAAGAACACATTAGAAATGTTAAACTAAAAACACTGTCAATAAGTTAAAACGTGTAGACAAGGAAAAAAAAGAAAAGCGGTTTAAATTCTTTTGGGTAATTATTGGGCAGCTTCTTTGGACAGAATAGAAGCAAACCATGTAGCCGTACGCACAATTCTACTGAAGCTTCAACATGGAAAAAGCGAAATCGCATCCCTTGCCACAATAAAATATACACGTGGAGAGTTAAAATACTTTTTGTGATGCAGACAACAATTTTAATACGTTTGATGCAACCTCACGTTTTGATAACGATCTGCGAGAGTAGATATAGGCTTATCCTCTTAAGAGCTTTCTAATAGTTTGAAAGAAAACTCCGTTTAGCAACGAATCAAGACAAGGAGTATAACTGGCATATATATAAAAGGAACAATTTTCATTGCAACGGCACTTAAAATAACAACTTCCGTTTCAAATTAACGCATTTATAATAAATTCTGAACAATTTCAATATTTAAACCAAACAGATCACCTTACATTAACCGGAAAGGAGCTCATCCTGAACGTTATTAAAAATGCTAAAAGACTGATAGATAGAACAAAGTTTACAATGTCAGTTAAGGTGAGAGCCGCAAAGCCGTTATGGCACAGGTTGTACTGGACATATTGGAAAGTGCTACGAATTGTCTCTAATACACAATTTGCTCATATTCAGCTGGCCAAGCAACTTTTGAAATGCAATTAACATGAAAACCTCAGGATGAAGAGTGGGGAATTCTTTCATCTCCATGACTTGCCGAACCTTAATGCTTCGCTGAACTGACATCCTGGGTTGTCTCTTCGGTCATGAATTGGTTCAGAACTTCTTCCATGCTCCGTCGAAGTTCATCCCCACCTTCTTGTTCTTCCTGAACCACGCCATCGTCTGTTGTGACAGTGGTTACTATCCTGGTATAACAACATACATAATTTCAGAAACAAGAAAAAAAATATTAAAATGCTTAACAAATATCAGCTGTTCCTCCTCCAATCAAGCTTATTTTGGGAAGAATGGTTTGTATCTTGTCACAAAAGGACTAGTTGGCTGATTTGTTATGACATGAGGTCAATCAGGGGTAGCTCGAGGTTTATTTTGAACCCGGACAGCCTGGCACTGATTGCTTTTTGGCACCCACCCCCCCGCCCTCCGGCGAAAACAGGAGATTTTCACAGATGCACAGTGAGCCATATAGCCTACGCGATAAAAGTGGCCAAAAGTCTCTGAAAGAATTTCTCTAAAGATGTCTCTAAAAATTTCTTTAAACTTGTCTTTTTTTAGAGAGATTTTCTACTGTTGGGTTTTTAATTAAAAAAATTTGAGCTTCAGTTTAGCGTCCTCATCCAAACGGGGACCCACTTGGCCCTTAAGCCACCCATAAGGTTGAGATCATTTCTATGCCAAATACTGTGAAAATGTAGATATAATTACACAAAGAAACAAACTGAACTGTAAAATAAGGCAAAAAATACTTTAGCTATAATAATATGAATAATTCAATAAAAGCAGGTGAAAATGTCAAAAATACCAAAATCAAACAAAAATCTGAAAATGATGTCATTAAAAGAATTTCACAGAATGTCACTAAAATTGTTCTAATGAAAAGCAGATGACTGATACTGATTAAAATTTTCATGGATGAATAAAACATATGAAACATTTAAAAGGGTTGTTTGCAAACAGAATATGTCAAGAAATTTCCTCCCTTCAACAGCTATTGGTATATTATAATTTTAACAATGCTACAACAAGAACAGTAACTTGCATTCAAAATTTAGAATGGAAGTTTTTTTTTTTTTAACATAATCACATACAGGGTGCATCATAGATTCGTTCAAACTTCAAAAATTCATAATAAAAGAAGTAATGCTCGGAAAAAATTTCGGTTTGGCCGAATATGATCAGAGGGACATTGGATTATTTTTCCATGTATAAAAAATGATTTCAAAAGTAACTGAAAGAGGGCGCTCACACGTCATACTGAGATGTTTTATGCAAATCAGGCTAGCAATAAAACACCTGGCTGGAAATAGATTCGTCATTCGATGCCGGCAGCATGCTATCATTACCAGATCGAGCACTGGTAGTTAAACTTTTCTACAAGAATGGTGAATCCACAACTATTGCCTTACAAAAGTTTCGCACGGAGAACAGACTGAAGGCGCAAAAAAGCCCTATTTCATTGAATGGGATACTGAATTTAGTAAGACGTTTTGAGGAAACGGGGAGTTTGGAGGATCGTCTACGAAGTGGCAGACCATCCTTGAGCGCGGACCGCATCCATGTTGTACAAAGTTGTCAATCGGGAGCAGCAGTGCTCGTGAAGCTGGGATAATAATAGGGATTCCGGAATCGTTGATTCAACGTATTCTGACAGAACCTTGAATCTGTATCCGTACAAAATACAGGCACTTCACCAATTATTACCGGCAGAAACAGATGAAAGACAAAAATTTGCTACATGGGCGCTTGCATAAATGGAACGTGACCCACAATGGTTGTTGAATGTCATGTGGACGGATGAAGCCCACTTTTCACTGCATGGTGATGTCAATACGCAAAACAGTTATATTTGGGCGACGTCAAACCCTAATGAGTACCTCACTAAGCCACTGCATTCTCCTCATGTGACTGGTTGGTGTGGTTTCACCGCGTCTTTCATTTTGAGCCCTTTCTTTTTTGAAGTGCATTGTCCTATATCCGGTTGGAAAACATGTACAGTCACTGCAAAACCGTATGTTACGCCTTTGAGTGACCATGTTGTGCCTACGCTGCAGGAAGCCTGCGTTACCTGTCATCACCTTCATGCAGGATGGTGCCCGGCCCCACTTTGCACGTGCAGTCAAGACAGTCCTCTTGGAAACTTTGACGGAAGGCCGAGTGATAAGTCAAGGTTGTAAGTTTAAATGGCCCTTACGATCACCAGACTTGACCCCGGAAGATTTTTGGTTGTGGGGATACTTGAAATCTTGTGTGTACCGGGGCTCCCCTGCCACTTTGATGAAACTGAAAGATGCCATTCAACGGACCGTCAGTGGAATCGATGCCGACATGCTACACTCAGCTGCAATAGGCGTAGTGATGTGCCTAATACCTTGTGGTGGTGGTCATGTTGAACATCTTTTACTTTAAAATAGTAAATACACAGTGTCATGTTATTGTGATCTGTTTCATTATCTATTTGTGGTCGCCTGATTTGCATAAAACGTCTCGGTATAACGTATGAGCTTCCTCTTTCAGTTACTTTTAGAATCATTTTTTTTATACTTGGAAAAAAATCTAATGTCCCTCTGATCATATTTGCACAAACCGAATTTTTTTTCCGAACATTACTTCTTTTATTATGAATTCTTGAAGTTTGCACGAATTTATGACATACCCTGTATAAGTACATATGTACTCCTATATTCAACAAAAAATATATATATGCAAAATTCATCACCTTGTTGTAGTTGTAGTCGTGTGAGAGACAACTTCATCATCACCAGCATCTTCATCTATGAATAAAAAAATATATTGCGGAAACATGTTTACATATGTTCATGCTTTTTCACTATTATATGCAATGTCAATATATATATGCGATCATATATATATAGGTACTACAATATCTACAATTGCTTATTAGAGAATACATTATATTTATGTACAATAGCAAAATATAATGTATTATAAATGTACTATAATTAAAATGTTTTATTACAAGAATATGTGAATAAAGGATTATAAAAATGGAAATCAAGCAATACATGGAAAAGTAGTATAAGAAAAATAGAAGACAAGCGATATAGAAAAAATATATGTACAAGTAGGAACACATGAAGAAAGGATAATAAAAATAGAAATTAAACAATACATGGAAGTAGTATAAGAAAAAATAGAAGACAGAAAAGTGACACAGGAAGAAATGTAGGATAAAAAATACAGAAAAATCAAATTAAAAACAGTAGCGAAGGGAAGCTTTAAACAGATGAGAGTTTGTGGCAATTCTTAAGGATGACAAAGTTTTTTAAAAACTGACCAGTACAAGGAAAAGGAAGAAAAATTAAGGAAAAAACAGAATCAGAATTATAAAATAGGTTAGTTTTACACACTGAGAAAATTTATAAAAGTGCTGCAACGTTAGTTAAATATGATAAATTAAAATATTTTATATTTAAATAATTTAGGGTTTAAATAACTCATATTGCTACATATATCACAATTGAGAATTTTTTTTTACTTTCCAGAACAGCAGTTTACAGATTGATATTTTCAAATTGACGTAATTATTAACGTAAAAATTTTATTTTACTGCAGTAGCTAATAATTACATTGATTTAAAAGTACATATAATCTTTAGACTACCGTTCCTCTATAAATGAAACGATATGCTGAATAAATGGTAAAAAAATTAAAAGTCAAATAATTTAATCTTTAACGGTAGGTTAACATCAACAACAGAATTGGCCTTCCAACATAACATACAATTATGCATTATGTGTATTAGGTCATCCCATAAGTAATATAATTTTCCAGAGGTGGTTTAGAAAACTTAGTAACAATGCGTCAAGTTACTTTAAATCCAAAATAGATTAACCATCATTATTTACAAATTCTTCCCATCATAATCTTAAATTTTCAATGCATTAATGGTAAAATCTTTCAGTTTTGAATTGAAGACTACATTAAGCTTCCTTCAAACACTGTTCTTTGTATCAAACCTTTTCGTACTAATGTGATGACTGAAAAAAAAAATAATTTGATGGTGCTAAGTCAGGAGAATATGGTGTGTGTCCGAATAATCTCTCATTTAAAAAGCTTCGGCTTTTGGAACACCTCTTTTCCCCAAAGCAGAATGTGCCAAAAAGTGCAACATATATCGCAGAACAAACAGCTTCCCCACAGAATAATCATGGGGGTGAATCAATTTGTCTTAGAAAGAAAGAAAGAAAAGCAGTCCGGCAAATATTTTCTGCATTTCTATTAAAAAAGGAATTTATGTTTTATAGAATTTAAAAATGTACTACATGCATCTCCTGCAGAACATTTTTGATCAGCTGAAGGCTTGTTGCAGAACATTGCAAAACATTCTGCTTTGGGGCCTCTTTGTGGTCATTACATAAAGATGTCATCATGATAAAGCAAAACGCTTCTTGGCTATACTTTCCCCACCCCAATTAACTGCTTTAACTGGTCCAAATATCGGCAATACAGCTTATTTGTTATGACTTGATTGGCTGATAACACATAGCTCATACTTGTTAATTCCATCCATATCCCATCAAACTGACAAACAAAATTACATATAATTTTAATTACATAAATTTAAATAAACTTCCTTGAATAGAAGCCTCTCGGCATTATGACAGGCACCACCAGAAACCTTTTTTACCGTTAAAATTTTATTTTTAGACTTAAAACTGACAAAGTTACACAACATTATGCAAAAGATAAATTGAGAGAAAGAAAATGTACCATTAACCAAAAATGTCTTACAAAGTCTTTGAGAAACCACTGTAACTGAGTAAACCTATTAGTGGAATTGGTGTTTGTCAGTATGAACTACAGATGTACGAAGCAAAAATTATCAGATGCATCACAGTTTGTAAGGTAGAGAATGGTTAACAAAAGGTAGAGTGTACACATTAATCTCAAATACAAACACTCATTTACAGTATTTTCATTTACAGTATTTTCAGTTCATTTTACAGTATTTGTCGATAGATAGCTGTGTGGCAATAACAGTTTGTGATTTGCATAATGGTTACTATTGTAACTCTATCATAGTAAGTATATATACGTATTATAAATTCACAGCAGCCACTACAAAAGTATAAATATTTCTGAAAAGTAATGGCAGCTATGCCAGCAATGTTACAGGAAAAGACGCTATTACTGAAGCTATATTACCAAAACAATAACAATGCAGCTGCAATAATCGAGAAATTGCAACATCAGAAATTCCAAAGACCTATTACTGTTTCTTCTCTATGCAGAATGATAGTGAACTTTAAAGCAGAAGGGAATTTTGGCATTGAACAAGTTTTGCACAATAGGGCTATTTTTCAACCTATTACTAAAACAGTAATTTTTTTTGTGGAAGACAAGGGCTGGCCATTGTAAAATTGTATAAACAAAATCTACTACTATTTTTAATTCTTCTTCAAAAGTGGGCCATCTTTAAGTGTTCACCGTCTCCCCTCCTCCAGGAATAAAAAGTCGAAATTCATATGTATATCATCAGCATTGTCACAATCGTGATGATATACATGGGTGCCCTGAGGAAATAATATTGTTAGACTATAGTTTCTTGTGGATTCAGTCCTTCCCCTCCTTTTTTTTCATAAACCAAGGGGTGCAAGGGGGTGCACTTCCACCCCCTTGGCTTATGAAAAAGGGACTGAGTCCAGGAGAAACTATATAGTCCAACAACATTCAATTGGAATTTTTCTTGGATGCACTCCCCTCCTTGCACATAATTCTTGGGGCACCCATGATGATGATATGTATATATATACAGGGTGTCTCAGCACCAGGGTTACAAACTTCTATGAGGAGTAAGGTACACCTAGATGACTCGGAATCACATAGCAATGCTGGTCGCAAACCACTCACAGCGCTAGTTCTAAAACCGTCCAGCATACACAAATATTTACAACCAGTGCGTGAAAAGCGCCAGATAAAACTCTGCTTAGCTGCTCACGTGCATAGATGATTAGGGCATCGCATTTTGAACTTCTCATGGACTGGTTATCACTATTTGTGCATGCTGGACGGTTTTAGAACTGGCGCTGTGAGTGATTTGCGACCAGCATTGCTATGTGATTCCGAGCCACCTAGGTGTACCCTACCCCTCCTAGAAGTTTATAACCCTATTGCTGAGACACCCTGTATATATACACACACGTGTGAACTGTTACTTTTTTTTTACTCAAGGTGGGAGCATTTGAAGACAGCCCACTTTTGAGATCATGCTATGCCACTGCAATAAACTACATGCATAAAAAAAATATCGTTTCTATATATCGGTCGGTCTCTTTATAAAAATAGTCACCTTCAGCACATGGAAGTTCTCCACACCTCTTAAATCTGTTATAATTGCATTATCTGGATACATTCACTCCAACCACATCAGAAATAATACATTACTTATGGGATAAACCAATATGGGCATATTGTATTATAATTATCACAGAATCGTAGAAAATGTGTATATGCAACATTTAGAAACAGATTCACTGTAGTGAAATAATTTAGAATGACGAATAGAATAAAACACCCCAGCTTTTCTTCCATGCTAGTTCAGGGTTCAAAATTACTGGGTGGACAGGTGCATTGTGCACATGAAATTTTATCCGTGCACGTAAACTTTTAATTTGGGTGCACCTAACTATTCAAAACTATGGCTACTTATGCTTATGTTTCAAGAACAGTGACCTACGGAATAATTTTATATAATTTTCTCAATGTATCTGCATTTGCTTTGAATTTTTTTTTATTACATACGAATGTTCAATTATTTTGAAAAGTTGCATTTTTTTAGCTTACATGCTTAAATATAGTTGCTACACTTACATTTTACCCATTTTTAATGTTGAGGTTTACTTTTTATTCTGCTAGTTACTTGTACACTTAACTAGTATTTAATGCACCTAAGTTACAAGAATGAGGTGCACTTGTGCATCTGATTTAAAAAATTTTGACCTCTGTGCTAGTTGACTGCACTGTGGATCATCTCCGGGATGGAGCAGACAAGTTAATGTTATCTCTAAGGAATGATAAACTTGTCTTGAACCTTGTTGAAATCAAGCTATTCTGGGAATCAAGCATTACCGTGTAATTTTAGAGGTCATCATGATATAAACTGGGGGTTCTCCTTTCTCCACTACGTTTAATTATTAAAGCACTAATTTTCAATTACTAACGATCAAGACATATATATACATTATGACACTTAACAATCCGTCTCCATTAAATATAACTAACTGTTTAATTATTATGGTGTCAAGTTAGCAAAAATTATGCCGTACCAACAAATAAATAATTCCACCATAATATTATATATCTAACTGCAACTTTAAAACTGTTTAGCTTATATATTATTTGACGGCACATCGTTGTTAATCTATCCAGGTTCTCACTGCCACACAAACGATTAAATCAAGTAATGTATTTAAAACAAAATATATGAAACAAAAAAATGGCAAATGTCAACAAAATACGGTAATTAGGATCACTTTTTTCAAAATATAATAACAATCATGCAAAACAAAACAAGCACAGCCATCGTGACTTAAATAATAAAAAAGTGCCTTAGATAATTGTTCATGAAGTTTAAAACAAAAACAAAGAACAGCTGTGTTTAAAATTTTCAAGAGTATTCATGAAAAGAAATAATTTTCTTGAACATGTTCAGTAATTTAATTAATCTGGAGGTAGATTACGCTTCCCAAATGAAATTCAGTAAGGCCTTTGAATCTGACTCAAACTGTAAAATGAAACAAATTACAAATGAAACAAATTAACTCAAAAGTACCATTTAAAAAAAAAAGATACAAAAACACTTTAACAGTAATTCTGTGCGGCAAGCAATCAACAAAACAGTAAGAAAAAAAGTAAGTATAAAACTTTTTCTCGCAAAACGTTTCTACATACAGTAGACTCCCATATAACACAATTCCTCATACAATGAAATGCGGGAATTCCCCACGATCAAAATAAAATTTGTTTAGTTGAACATAAAACTTATCTCCGTTAGTGTTCGTTGCTTCTGTTTTGTAAATATTTTTTGACACCGACACCCTTAATGGAAAGGTATGAATGCCAGTCGAGGGATGGTAACTCAACCTCTGATTTTAGTTCTGTTCCCACCACATGGAACTTCCTCCAATGGTAGAATAGGTAAGTATACGCAATATAAGAATAATTTGTAAATTGAATTTACAAAAACTGATTTCTACGGGCATAAGGGATGAAGTTGAAAAGAAAAACAAAGGAAATGTAATTTTATTTAAGGAAAAATTTTGTATTATACAATGAAATTTTACTTTGGAGCATATTTCTAATAACGTGAGTTGGTACAATGCATAATGTATTCACTGTGTTATACAGGAGTCTACTGTGCTTACTGACCTGTGCATGTCTGTTTGCATTGCTAATACAGCTAGAAATATAAATGTTAAATTAAAAATTTCATAGAAAAATTCCTTAAAGTGTATTTTTTGTTACAAATATTCATTTTTAAAAAGCTTGCTGCATGTTTTTTTTAACGAAATTAATTATAGTATTATTGAACAAATAATAATTTCAAAAGAATAAGATGCTTACAAATGGTGAGGTCAATTGGAATTTAGAGACAGTCTAATAAATTTGTATGAAAAAAAAAACAGTTACCAACTGTGTATTCACTAAACGGAAGTCATAATTTAAATATATGTACAGAGTGATTCAAAATAATTGTGTGGGTTTATGTAGCTTATAATTTTCAAATAGCGAACAAAACTTCTTACAAAATGTGGAAGTGCAGCTCCGAAAGTTTTATTATCTATAGAACCAATACTGCAGAATACTAAATTTTAAAATGTGAATTTCTTGTGGCATAAAAGATTCCCAACCAATCAATTGCCCTCTAATATGTTTTCCAGCAGTTGCAGTATAACTGTTCCAATCATAGCAACAACTCTGGTCTTCAGTCTCTATTTCAAATGGTTATTTGTGGTATATATGACTAAACAACTTTAAGAAACTGCTTAATGAATTCGATCAACATCTTTCTGCGTAAGTGCCCAATCTTTCCACTCCTCACATTATCAAACAGATGTGGAAGTGGGAAGTACTGCATAACCAAATAAAACTGTTGTAGTTGCACTTTCACATATACTGTAAGACGTTTTATTTTGTTGTTCTCGGTTTGAAAAGTACAGGCCATGAAATGTCCGACAATAGTTTAGAATCATCCTTTGTATCCACAACATTTGATTTAAAGAAAATGCAAATAAATATGTGCATAACAAAATTTTTAAAAATATATACAATGAGACATGAAAGAAGAAAACTGGAATGGTAACGTAAGAAGCACAAAAAGAAAAGTATAATAGAAAATAAGGGAACCAAAGTTATAGGCGAAACAGTGAGTGAAAAATAATATCTAAAATAATTATTCTCCGTAAAGAGGAGAACAGAAAAAATTCATTGGAAATTAATTTTAATTTTGGAAAAATAATGTGTTTTTTTCTCTCCACTTAAAAAACAGATGTGAATCAAAATGTGGTTCCACACTTTTTTCTTTTTCTTAACTATTCAGCAATGTATTAGAACAGCGGTTGCCACTCGTTGGTCTGAAGAAAAATCTGGACATTATTTGCATTTTTAATGTTTTATTAATAATAAAACAAAAATAATATTCTAAGAAATTCTCATATTCTGAATGACAATTTCCACCTTTATATTGCACTAAATTCACGAAATGTGGTCCGCGGGATTTAAAATTATGAATTTAGTGGTCCGTGAGGTCCGAAAGGTTGGCGACCGCTGTATGAGCACACTTGCTTAACGAATGGGAGGACCTTGGTCAAAATCGTTCGGCCTAATTTTTCTTGATAGAAATTACATACTGAATTTAAGATCGACAAGCATACAATTTCAAGTAAACAGCTTTTTCGTCTATTTATTGTCATCATTTATCATTGCATATTATGAATATGAGAGAAGCATTCGTTGTTCTGAAGTCTATTAAATTTAGAAATAGTTATTTTCCTCCATTCCTTAACGTTACCTTCCTTAAAAATTATCTTCCTATAGCAGACTTTGCCGAAATATACGATATAAAAATATTAACTTGTGTTAACCAAGCAATTTATAATAGGCAATAGACTAAAATTCAACAAATAATATTTAACTCTTTTAGAAGAGAACTGCTACTTCAAGATTCAGTTTACAACTGATATTCAGCAATCAAGCTATCAAAAAAATTTTTTCGAGTTTATGCTACGAGTTGGGAGGGAAACTTTTAGTTGTTAAATAATATACAATAAAACAAACTGATGCATTTAAACAACAGGCAAAAAAAAGTTATTCAAAGAAAGAATTGCTGTCGTGTTCTCTTAGGAAGAGGAAGAATCGTTTAAGTGATGTCATAATATAATAAATAAATAATAAATTTCACTTAAGGATCAATGCAAGAATTTAACTCTTTCCAAAAAGAAGTAAAGTACAAATGGTTTCAAACTAGGGAAGATACTCTGAATAGCAGTCAAAAGTAAGAAGAAATAAAAAACAATGGCAACAAAATAAAATTAACTAGAAGTATGACAAATGGACAAGAAATTTTCGAGCAGACGATTAAAATACAACCACGAGAACTTAAAATTCGATACAAATTTATTTAACAGGGTGAAAGTTGAGAGAGAGGATGCCAGAAACAAATTCATACGATGATACTGGACAAGTTCTACAATCTAACCATAGATTATAAGGGTGGTCAAAAGTTTGTATCCAACAGTATATTGCATACAAAAATGGTACCATAATAAAAAAGAATAATCTTTCCAAGGTATAAAATCATAATTTTTGTATTGCTATTCTAATATTAAGTTTACTTCCATAGCTCTTTATGATTCGACAGATTTCTGAAACTTGGTGTAAGGTTGATGGATGCATCACATATAATTAAAAAACTTCGATGATGAATATTTTTATAAAATTTTAAAAACAAAACAATATAAAATTGTAAAAAAGTTACACGAGTTTTCATGTGTATGTTAAAAATCATCCCACTGTAGTAATATCATACTCTGTATATCCACGTCATAAGATAATTTAATTGCATTTCTAGCCTAAATTGGATGTTATCTTTATGAAAAAACAAAACAGTGTAAAAATTTTGAAAGCGAACGTTTTGAAAATAAATTACACTTTAGTTCTCAATATAATTTTGCACACAGCAAGTACAGTTGTTCTACTTCAAAGCACATATACTAAATACAACATAAATGAAAACGTGTATACAAAAACTAATAACAAAAATTTTGCAAATAGAAAATATTATAAACCATAATTATAAATCATTCTAATAAAGCAATGAGAAATAAAGCTGATTAAATGAAATTATGATTTTGAAAGCATGAAAGCAACATGCAAATCAAAATAATAAAAGTTATGGCTGACTTAGAGAGTGAAACAGCATGTAAGTGCAAAAAAATGAAACATGCAGATAACTTTAAAGGCTTCTGTGTCATAACCGGCCTAATATTCAAAAACACTTATGCAAACACATTAAAAAATCATTCTTTTCGAGATGTTGTAGAACTTCATCAACTACCTTGCTGACTCAATCCAGACATTTCTGCTGAGGATGTACACTGGCCACAACTGATAGCAGGACTATTTCCAGCTCTGTGATCAAGGTCACTGGGAGACATGGAAGAGGTGTGTAAGGACAACGAAACATGTTCAGAAGACATTTGATCATCAGGAACAATTGATTTGTGAGTAAGATTGGTTAGGAACATTTCCATCTCTTGAGGTTTGTCAAGGCTTTCGGCAATATCACACGGAAATTCATAAGAGCTCACTTGAACAAAATTAGACTCAGAAACAATGCCACCGGCAATGGCGGCATTGTCTTCGCTGCCTAATTCTCCCTGAGAATACGTCAATTTTGTTTCCGATTCTAATGTGTCCGTACTCGATACCATTGTGCATTCTTCTCCTGACGCTTGTGCACTATTAATACTTGAAGACATTACAGAATCAGTTTCAAACTGATAAGTTGCGTGAGTAGCAGTTGAACTACTTGGATCGACTGAATCAGTGCTAGATACCATGCAGTCAACTTTGCCATTTTTGCTACTATTTGAGCTGTCATCATGTCCAACTGTACCATTATCTGCAGCAGATACATCCGTATGGATTTCAGTCTCGTCTGAATTTTTTCCTCCTTTTTTGGACCTAGCTTCAAAGTCATTAGCATTTGCAACTGTCTCAACATCAGTATCTGTGTATTTTTGACTACTGTCTGATGTATGAGTGACAGTATATTCCTCATATGTCATTCCTTCTGAAAGATCTTCAACCGTTTCTTCATGGAACTTTTCAACATTTGTTTGGGCTAATTTAATTACTTCTTCCATTTCTGTCATTCGCTTCTCATATTCTGAATCATCAGAATCAGCATGATCTTGATCTACACTTAAAGGATCAATCCTGGACTCTGATATTTGGCTTTCAAGACCTTCACCAATTTCAGGTAAAACTGATTCCACTTCACATACTTTGGTAGTTTGTTCTTGTTCTGAGAATTCCTTTTCAAGCTTTTCAAAGTCTGTTAAAGATGACATTGATATATTGTCATGTTCACCACTTCTGCTAACAGCTGGTTTTTCAACTGATTCTGCTGAAGATCTGCTGATACGACCAGCAGCAAATTCAGCTTCAAGTCTTTCAAATTCTTGTAAAGATGAAGCTGTTGAATTTTCTTCACTGTGGAGATTCATGCGACGAACCAAATGATCAGATTCTACACTTTTTCCAGAGGCTACCTTTTCATAGGAGTCAAGTGATGCTCGACTAATTCTGCCTGCAGCAATTTCAGCTTCCAACCTTTCAAATTCTTGCAAAGATGATGCTGCAGAAGTTTCCCCACTACGGTGAAGCATCCTTCGGGCTAGATCTTCAGATTCAACACTCTTTCCTGAGATGGGCTTTTCAAGTGAACCAGCTGAAGTCTGACTACATCTCCCTGCTGCAATATCTGCTTCTAGTCTTTCAAATTCTTGAAGAGATGATGCAGCAGAAGTATCTCCACTACGAGAGAAAAATTTACGGCCTGGAATGACATCAAAACTTGGGGTGCTTTGTTTACTTTCTTCGGGAATTGGACTGGGAAACATGTCAGATTCTTTTAATTCCATATCATCTTCATGGTGTGTGTATAAATCCGGTTGAAAACCAGAGTACACTCCAGCATCAGATTCTAAAAGATCATTTGTTTCTGAAATATCTGATGAATCAAAAATCTTAGCATCAGAGGTCTCAGGCTTCTGAAACAAGCAGTCATACCTTTCATCTTCAGGAAATGTGTCAACAACCTCAGCTTTATCTACAGAATCACTACTAGATGCTTTTGGTTCATTACAAACTTCTGTGTCAACAACAGCTACCTGGTCATCTTGATCATCAGCTTCCTGTAAAGCATCGTGAGTAGACACTGAAGGCTCTTGCTCAAAATTTTCAGATGCAAGGGACCTTAAATTTTCTTGATCACTCTCTGGGAGATAACTAGTTTGATCTTGAAATGTCACATTTTCAGATCTTAGATTATCTTCGAATTCCCTATATTGAACTTCTTGTTCTTGCTGAGCTTCAGGTTTCTCGGCTTCAGTTAGTGTACCTACACAGGCAGATGCTCCATTTAATGCAGATACATTTTCTGTCACAATATCACATTGTACATCATCATTTTCAGCACCAACATTAAAATTATCACCTTCATCCTCATGCATTTCGCCTTGTAATGACTCAATACCATTTTCCGGAATCCCATTTGCAATAGCATGATTTTCAGGCACGTCATTTTCTTCTTCTAATTCAAACTGAAGTTCATCCAACTGAAAACCCAACTGGGGTGCATCTTCGGGTTGTGCTGAATCGTCAACATCAAATGCATCATATTCTGGATTGTAGTCAACTTCGATTGGCCCATTAAGTTGTAAATAAGGCATTTGATGCTCGGCTGCAACCATCACTTGTTCTGAACTTGCGCTAACTTCTGGTTGTACATCTGACAAGGAATCAGTAACTGATACTGAAGTTTGGGTATCTAAAATTACACTTGACACAGGTAACTGACTTGTAATCTGAACTGCAGTGTCAAGACTACTTGTCTGCCATGTTTGTTCGCTGTGTGTTGCTGAACTTTCTGACACAGAAAGTTGTTCTTCTTCAACACAAGCACTACTAGAATCTGCAGTACCATCAGTTTCTTGGGGAAGTCCATATGCATGCATCGAACTTTGTGTTTCTGAGGAAAACGCAAAGTGAGCTTTTCTCAACCCTGACATTTCACTCTGCTTATTATCAGTGCTACTATCTTTCTTTTCAGAATCATCTGTAAAGGATTGTTGAATAAAGCTTGATGGTTGGGAACTATATGCAGCTTCTGCGCAACTGTCAGAAGGCAAGCTAAACATTCCCGATTGTCTTGTAATTTCTTCAACCAATGGAGTACTTCCATCATGCTCCACTGGCTTTACATTTCCATAATCACTGAAACTCTCAGATTGTTCTGGACGCTGCCAAGGCCACTGGCTTGTTTCACCCACTGGTTCACTTTGATTCGCCTGCATATCCCAATTTGTAAGAAAAGGAAGTTCGACACCACTTCTAATAACAGACTCAGGTATTTCCATATCATATGGTTCCTTCAATGATGTTACTTCTTCATCAAGAACAGGCATTTCAAATTCTGTTGCAAATTCAAGCTCCATTTCTTGAGCTGAAGGCACAAGTGTCTCACTCGCCTCTGATGAAATTTCTACACTAGCTAAGTGGCCAGAACTTTCAGAATCAACAGAATATGCAGATTCTCTAGAACTGTGACTAAAGGATGAACAAGCAGTTGAGTATGAAGTTTCTTGGGATGTGGCAGCAGTAGAATATGACCCAGATAAATCTCCAGTTCCATCTTGAGAAGTAACGCAAGTTTCATATTCAGAACCTGGTCCACTAAGTACATTTACCTCAAATTCAGATGAGGTAGGTCGACTACCAACTGGTGTACTTCGTGGCGTTTTGCCGCTATCAGAAGCTTCTGCGGAATAATAATGACTCTCCATTTCACCAGAACTTGAAAATGACTCATCCTTTTTAGTTGGAGCTAGAAGTTCTGCACATGGTAATTTTGATTCATTATCGAAATCACCCTTTTGGCTATCTTTAGATGACTTTCTATCACTTGTTGGTGAAGGCAGTTTACTGTAAGTTGGCTGTGTATCAGTTTTTGTAAGATGAGGTTCGTGGTCACCTGGTAACGATTCACTATCAGATTTGTGCTTGTCATCTGCTGGTACACATGGCAAGTCAGTTTTTGTCCCTTCTTCCAAGTCATCTGCTTTAGAGGTAGTATTACTTATTAAGGGCACTTCAGCTACCTCACCTTGTTTGAAGTCACTCTGAGTTTCATCTGGCACAAATGAACTATCAGTTGATTCAGAAACTTTCTGATCATCTGACAGTTTTACACCCATTTCATTTAAATGGTTCTCGCTAAAATCGTGATGAAAAAGCTCTTGTGGGGAATCACTTGACTCAATGGAGGAATGTTCTTCTATTGTTGAAACTTGCTTAGTTGTCTTGAAACGTCTAATTTCCTTTTTATCTATTCTTGTGTAACCTGTTTCTTTTCCTTTTCGGCAAGCGGTACTTCTGCGGGGCATGGAAGGATCATAAATGGCATGCAATGGAACATTAGGTGAACTCTCATCATCTAAGAAATCTTCATCTTCTATACACTTAACAGGCTGAGGCATGTTGGATGCAAGTGCAAGAAGTTGCTCTGACAATGAATGTTCATCCTTAGCTTCCTCATATTCCTCTAGATCATCATGTTCAATATTTTCTGTAGGTGACAAAGGTTGGAAATCTGGGACATCCTCATCTGCTGTATCTTTGGTCATATTATCCTCAGTTTCTGCAGTCTTCGAGTCTGTAACTTCTTTGGCAAACAACTCTGAGACATCTATGGAAGGATTAACCGGAGAAATGTCCTTATGTTCTGGAGATCCGCTTTCAATATCTTCTCCAAGTTCTTGAGAAAATATTTCAGTTTTAATATGCTTGTAGACCTCACCTTCGTGAGTTGTGCTTACAACGGCAGCTTTTTCAAATTCCTCTGATATGTGTTTTACCTCCAATGGACTGTCTTCAATGCTCTGGCCTAATTCTTCATTTAATATTTGAGATTTAACAACTGCAGAAATATCAAGATTTTGAATAGGCAGTTCTTTCAATGAATTGTTCTTCTTAGAATCAGTATTCAATTCTGACTTGTCTTCTTCCTCCAATTCAAGAGCTTCCCTGAAGCTTTCCCTCCTGTAATCACGGCAAACTGTTCCTTCTTCGTGAAGTTCTTCAAGAGTAAAAGGACTAACTGTAGTAGCTCTTTGACCAATAAGTGAGGAATCTTCAGGAAGATTGTCTTCGAAGATGTGCTCTAGAAGTTCAGTAAACAACCTGTTAGTAGGGTTAGAACAGCAGAAGGAAGAAAAAGAAAAACGAGCCCAGCATTTGCATGCTACTGAACAACGTGCATTCTAACATGCACAGATGGTAATGCACAAAACTAAAAAACCATGCCGTTCACACTCGTAATCAATTGTGCAAAAGAGCAAGAATAGAAGAGATAGATAAAGAAAGACAACTGACACTAAATTTAACACATGCTTTATATATACTATATAAACACATTTCATATTTCCAAAGTGAGGTGTTACATGCATAGTATAATTCCAAGAAAGTATACAAGGTAAGTATGAAAGACAGCGAGAGTGTGCTGAAAAGAGCAGCTTATCCATTTCTCCTGCACAAAACGAAGGTGTTTATAATATTTTACAAACAAACACAAAATACATAAGTGACAATGTGATTTGATCCTATAAGACACTTTTTTTTTCAAATCTGAAACACAAAAATGCAAAACCATGCAGAAAAGTAAACGTAAAATAAACATGTAACAAAAAGGTAAGTATATGTGAGGGAAAGAAAAATCCAAAATAACCAACAAACCAACTGTATATAAACTAAAAATATTGAAATTTTAACTGCAAAGAGACCACAAAACTGAAATTTACTGGAGCACTATCAACACACACTGTTTACAATTACAAACACAACAACATAAAATGTACACCATACGATGTTCTAACAAAGCTCGTTTATACTTAATCTCAGTTTCAAAGAAACTAATAAAAACAAAATAAACAATGCACCCCAAAATAACGAATCACAGAAAAACAACCATGCACAAGAGTTCATTTCATCTGGTTCCAAAAAATTACAAGTCATTCAGAAGAACAATTCGGATATAAGTAGTCCAGATGTAGGATGTGCATTATGTGCAATAGCATATTCAGAATGAATACAACAACAAAACATCTGATGCCAAATATATGCAAACGGAGGAAAAGGACTATCATGTAAATTCTTAAATGACTCAAGAGTATGCATTTCAAAATTCACAGAAAACAAATTTCTTATTAAAATGACCCGTGATAAACATAAATGAAATGACAGACTTTTGGGAGGGAAAAAACATTTCACAACAATATCTGGTGAAGCCAAGGTTTCTTGAATGTATCTGAACGAAAAAGCACAGGACGCATGCATTAAAATTGAAGTATCAGTGCTTAGTGCACCAGTTAGAAGTTAATAATAAAAAAACATAATGCAGAAGAAAAATTCAGGAAAAAATGTCATAAAAATTACCAAAAACTAATAAGACTCTGAGAAGATTGAACAATAAAAATTATATCAAGTAACAGAAATGAAATAGTTTGCTATGAGAAATCAAGATGATTCATAATGTTTTATTATGTCAATGCAAATATTTTACAGAAGTAACAATTATGTGTTGTTTGAACGAAAATTCTTTAAGCCAGTGTAAACGGAAATTGTAAAGCAGGACAAATACAATTACCTTAGTTGAATTATTAAGCCACCAAAAATATATATAAAAATGACATGAAGATACTTTTAGTGTAGTATCGGATGATCCTTATACTGGCACGTGAGAATTACACAGACGCAAAATCAAGATGAATTGATTTAATGCATTGGGACCAATGTATGTTGTAGAATAAAATGTTTCTTGATGCTAGTAAAAACCATGAATGCACAGAATGCTAAACCTTTAAGAATAGAAGCCAGTAGAAATGAATTTCTGGAAAAGTCTTAACGCTTCCTACCACATAAATGTATGCAAATATTGAAGACTATTATGAAATACTAAATTACGCTGGATATCAAGACATCTTGTACAGGCATCATACCAATATAAAAAAAATCTACTAGGTGAGTGATGAAGCCAACGTATTTGCTTTCAAAGCGTCCAAAAATATTTAACACTGATCACATAAAGAAAAACAGCCTTAATCAAAATAAATGAATAAGAACACAAGTTTGTGTAGGGTGGAAAGGAATAACTAGTGATAAATGTGTTTAGAGAAAGTCTCAAGAAATCTATGTCTAGATTTTTTTTTTCTTAAGGACAACGAAGGCATGCTGTACCAGAACCTACAGGTTTCCAAGTAATCTGAACCTTGCCTTGCAAACCAAACCCCAAACTATGGTGAGCAGGAAGAAAAATGGAACATATTCTACATCATCATTGGAATTTATTCGGGGTTAACCGCAAAGTAAACCAAATGTGTGTCCACTCTACCAACGTAAGGCAATAAATTAATAATAGTTAAAAGGACTTGATTTTCGAGATGTAGTATATACCAGGAAATTTAAATCTTTAAAAATCTTTTTACAAGCATGAACCCACGATAAAACCCCTTGCACAATTAAAATCCAGAAAAATAGAATAAGTCTTTAAAAAAAAAGACAATCCAAAGTTTTTTTTAAACAAGTATGGGCATTTTATGTTTTATGGCACAAGATTAACCGAGATCAGATTGTACCAAGATGTTGCAATTTTTTGGAAAATTCAAGCCTCTTTGTCCCAAGAAATCGAACTCTAGATTCTCTCTATCGAACTCTAGATCTGCATGGGGGAGGGGGGGGAATGATACAGCCGTTAAGCATTTATTATCTGCTAAAATCAAACCATGATTATTCTTATGATAGCCAAACATATTACCATTACATCACTGCAGAGTATTTATTACCCAATACGTTCTAACTCAGGGTTGTCAAACGTACAGCCCATGTGGTACAATTCGGCTCGCCAATGACTGTTTGGAATAAAAAAAAATCCAATGCAAAAATTTTGGATTTTTTTTTGGAACCCCCCCCCCCAAAAGGGACAGCATGGGTGGCCCCTTTCCATATCGCAGGTGCACAAACAAATTACTGGAAAAAATTGAAGGGATTTTTTTTAATGAAACCGATAGGTTCCGAGAACAGTACAAATTTGTTTAAGTGGCCTGCTGCTCCAAACGGTTAAACCACCCTGTTCTAACTAGTATTAACCATAATATTGTCTACTGCAGGTGTGTGAGTATATGTGTAATGTAACTATTCTGTACCACCTTCTAAAAATTCTTTGGAAATTATCATTTCTCACAACATTGATACATAAAATCGATTCTCTAATAGTCCAATTATTTGGTTAACAGGTACGCTGGCCACTGAGAAAAAGGAACAATCCTGTGTACTCCCATCTGCTAACAGAGAGCAAATATTTTTTATGACAGGGATTAAGAACTTAGTAAAATTCAAGACTAAGTGATTAAAACAAATTACACCAAAACCGCTATGTTAAAAGATGTTGGTGTTTTATGATGCAAAGAAGTACCAGAAAACATAAAATCGTGCTGCATCAGGATTTATGGTTTTCCAAGGAGTCAAGACCTATTACCTTGGGAAATAAACCTCAGAATATGGATTGGTAAAAAACAAAGTGTTCCATATACGTCACAATGCGCATTCCCACACGTCTAAGAAATTAAGATAAGACCTATCAAAACTAGCAAATTTGGGGGGCTTTAATTTTTATTTCAAACTCTTTAGCACCTCCTTAAGTAGGTATACTTCCAAATTTATAAATACGGTGAAAAGTTTTTTAATTAAAAAAAAAAAAAAATCAATAAAACAGATTAAAACAAGACAAAAAATCAATAGAAGTTTGCTTCTATGCAAAGAAAAATTTGCTTGTTCTTATCATTTTCCAAAATAACCGCACAGCCACCTCTAGCAAGTGTGGAGAAAAAAAATTGTTAAATATGAAACACAGTTTTTTCATACTAAGAAAACGTGAGACCATGAGACAAAAAAAGATAAAATTCTGTTTTGCCACAAAACTCAATGATGTAAAGAAGTGGAGAATCTGACATATAATCATAACCATTAATTCTTCTGTATTCTCCTTAAAATTAATAAAGGAGTTCTTTATCTAATTAATAAGGTGGTCCCTTTGATTAGCATATACATGTGCAAGGAAACAAGCTTGCATGCCTGTACACGATGGACTAAGCAATGAAAGAACCGAAGCAGTAACATGAGGTCGCTGGTTCGAGACGAGCTTGATTGTTAAGCAAATTTTCTATTCTGAGCCACAAACAAGTTCCAACATGAACCATAAAAATAAAAAAAAAAATGGTGGATCAGATTGAACTGTAACACAAGTAATGCTGAACTAATAATTCTGACATGAACGTTTTGAGCTCAACTAGAGCGTATTGGGTATAGGAGAAAATAAGCGCTCTAGTTGAGCTCAAAACGCAAGTATCAGAATTATTAAGTTTAATAAATCCCCATGGGGAAAATCCCCAAAAACTCACCTGGGTGACTTTGTGTACTGACCATTATTTGGCAATTGCGTTAGCCCTGAGAAGGGTAGCAATATCTTATAACACAAGTAATACTTTCAGCAAAAGAACATTTTAGTATGTTTAATCTTCGACTTAGAATATTGACCTAT
Organism: Dysdera silvatica; assembly: GCA_006491805.2. NCBI lineage: Eukaryota > Metazoa > Arthropoda > Arachnida > Araneae > Dysderidae > Dysdera > Dysdera silvatica. Next base: position 78,013,177 of record QLNU02015003.1, read on the forward strand.
AGTTATCTGCTCTAAGATTGTGTTTGTAACATAAAGGCGAAGGAATATATGGATGAACACGACCTACAAATGATTTTAAATATGCTTTATCTAAAGACACAGAAAACGAATTTTGAATACAAACCCAAACGTTTAAAAATTAAAACCTAGATTTAGTTTCAGTGCATATATTGGCCTCTTTACATTAAAAGTAGGATTTATTTTGGGGTGGGGTGGGGGGGGCTGTAGGATGGGAAATAAAAAAAAATAATGAAGTCAACAATGAAACATGGAATATTTAAAAATCCTTTTTCCCAACAGAAATTAAAATGCTATCAATAATTAAAAAATAATAATAAAATCATCATGAATTTTTCTGTAAATTGTTGGAGTTGTGAGTCAATATCGTTGTTTAAGCATGAAAAAAGGATCACAATAATTTCTCCCATTAATGGGGCTCCCAGCCGACTTTTCACAAGGAACTAGGAAAATAAGGACCAACAAGGATCAGCTTTTTTTAAAAAAAGAACCAATAAGGACCTAATACAGTGATTTGCACATGATTTTTTAAAATAATTATCACTCAAAATATAAAGTGTTCCTCGATATCCTTTTCCGATTTTTTTAAATGCAAGTCCTTTTCCATAGAGAACAATTACAAAAAATTACGTTTAATACTACACTGCCCCCATCCCTGGAAAAAAAGTAGATCTAATGAGTAAGAAGAACTAAAAAATAAAGTAAACAATGCCGATTTTACTCAAAGCAGAACTCAAGTATTTATTACGTGACCTCAATAATTGTTTAAATTCAAAATAAAAAATAAAATCCAATTCATGAAATTATGATATATATAAAAATTAAGGAACAACTTCGTTAACTGTTACAATAAATAACATTGTTAAAAAAAAGGGGGAAGTGTATTGAAGAATTATTGATGCAGAGGTTGCAAAAGGTGCTACAACAATCGAACGGCCACGAAAATTGATCATCATATTCTTTTTTTTTTTAAGTGGATTTCATTTTAGCATAAAGGGTTGAAAAACAACTTCGTTCCAGTTACAAAAATTTTTATATCACATTTGCCAACTTTCAAAAATGTGCACAGCATTATATTATCTCCAGTAAAACCAAAAAATTAGAAGACCATTTATTCATTAATATTTTGGAAAATAAAATCTGAAATAATAGAAACTTTCAATTTCAATAAATCAGTTTATTAAAAAATTATTTCGATCTTATTACTCTCCCCCCAACGAACGGAATTAAAACATAGCTATTAAATGCATATAAATCATGGCTTCAATACAGTAGACACCTATATCCAGTTCACCTTCGAGGAGGAGAAAGATTCAAAATTGCCGTTTTTTGGATGTAATGGTTACGAGATCAGAAACAAATTGGAAAACAAGGGTTTACCACAAACCTAGATCTGTTTGTCTACCACCACATGCTAAATCCACACATCCACAATCCCAAAAAATGTGTTCTTTTCATTGGCTTACCTCCTGTGCTCTCAAACTGTCTTCTACTCAACAAGCGTTCTCTAAGGAGCTCATATATTTAGGCGGTATCGCAAATAAACTGGGGATATCTTCCATTGGTTATTGACCTGGCATTAAAGACACTGTCCAGATTTTCCAATTTCTCTTCCACGTTGTGAAAGGAAACTGCTTCTACCGAAGAATTGATCTGTATTCCATTCCTGCCTAACTTTTCTCCCAGAATCTCCTCCATTCTCTGAAAATTTCACTTCCGAGTCATATTCAAGCCTATTAATAAACTTGGTATTTCTCAACTTAAAGACCAGATTCCAAACCATAATAATTGCGGTATTTGTAAAATCAATCGCGAGTGTGGGTTTTCCTATATTAGCCAAACACGGAGAGCACTTCAATTCAGACTTAAAAAACACCAACCTTATGTGCAAAAACAAAAATTTAATAAATCAGCAATTGCAAAATGTTCGTGAAAACATGACCATTGTTTATGTTTTACTGACATTAAACTAATTGGAAAAGTCCCATCGCAGTCAGATCTTAATTTTTTTTAGGCCTATCACATCTTCCGCAATTCTGGTACAATACTCAACGAGCAGGGAGAACAACTGTTTACCCACTTGCTACAAATATCTCTTCAATTCATTATAAATTTCATTTCTTTTCCCTTTACTTCTCATCCCGCACAATAGATGGAGATGTCTGCCACACTTGAATTTTCTTTTTTTTCTTTTCTGGTTTAGTGGCAACGAATCCGTTTGGACAAATTTCTGATGAAGGTGGACTTTTTTCCCACCGAAAGAGTTTTAAAATGTCACTCCAACTGGCATTAAACTTTGTGTGTATTTCGTTTTTAAATAAAGTAAAGTTATATTTGAAGTTTCAGGCATGGATGGGCTCAAACTTAAATTTCAACGAAGCATTTCGGAAAATCAGAGCCTATGTGATGAATTCAAACCCGGGACCATGCATTGGTGGAGAAATATAAAGCCCTTAACGCTATCGGGTTTCAAACCAGGATTTTTCATGGGCAATTAAATTCTTACAGCATAAGGACAGCAAGGACCATGATGCACTATACAAGCTAAGTATGATACATCAAGGATCATGCTGCACTATACTAGCTAAATGTGATATGTCGACGTAACTTTAGTGCTATAAGTGATTTTCTTTCTTACATATTTAAAAATTGCTAGTTTCTACAAAATGATATTTTATTTTATTTCCTGGTTGGTAGCTTATCGGAAATTTCAACCATGTAAGAACGTTTTGGTTGTGTTTCGTATATTGAAACTGTGGAAAACATAAAACTACTCGTATTAAAATCATTTTCAAATTGCTATTAATATATAAAATGCAACACTGTACGTTTAATACCCCATATCTAATGTTTCTATACATACTGGCTCCATATAATAATGAGCATAATCTTATTATGCTGTTTGATGGTAGTAAGTTCTATAACAAAGTTTGGCTGCTTTTCTACACTATAATCCTCTATAAAGATTCAGCATCCCTAAATAAATATTCTACACTTAGCCTCCCTATAAAAGTAGCAAAAATTCCTTTCTTTCTTGCATAGAAAAATTTAGATATTTTAGGCTCTACCTCGCAAAATAGCTGCTAAAAGGTATTGACATGATTTAACGATCTGTAGGTCACAATTTATTGGCAATCATCCAAGCTCTTTACAGATCCAAATTTGGGTGCTGCCGACATAGTGAAGAATTTAACCACTATATTGTGTTTTAATTAAGAGCAGAGTTCTAAAATAATTGCCTTTTCCTATCTAAATCAACAATTCTACGTAACCCAAAACTCTTGTTTTGGATGGATTTCGTTTCGGATGGAAATGTTCAGATTAAAAAGTGAAGAAGAGAAATGATGTTCACTTTAAACTGCTTTGAGATTTAAAACACTAAACGTGAAAAGTGTTTCAAGTATCAAGTGTACAGGCTCAAATTTGTGTGTGCAGAGTAAGTAAAAAATCATTAATATGTCAGTTACAGAAACAAGTTGTAATGTTTTCAATCCAATATGCTATTATGATTAAATGGAAAAAGATAAAGCGGATCAAATAGCTATAAATTCCAGAGATTCCGATAATAACAACCTTCACAAATGTATCCCTTATATATGAGAATTTGAGAAGAAAAAAATATGAGTACGTGTTAAAAAAAAATAAAATGTAAAGGATCATGTTAATTGGATGCAACGAAGGGCAAAACATAAGAAACTGGAACACCAAAATGAAAAAACCTAAAATAGTTCAAATAAATTTGGAAGTATCTTATTTTTAAAAAACAATGGAAAGAAATATTAAATACTTTTAGACCAGCTTCTGTAGGAGGCCTCAATTGAAAGGCTATGTAGAATATAATTATTGAACTATCGCATTTTATGAACTATCGTAAAATTAAACACACTCTCACCCTCCACATGGCAAGTTCTTTCTGTAACCTTGACCTCCACTTCCTCTACAATGGCTTCTGACTGCTCGAGAGAATCGATGCGAGATGAAGAGCATTCTCGTACCGATAATGAGTCTTCTGCAAAGTTTGTCTCTTCATGATAGCCAAGATCAGCAATGTTTTCTCCCTCTTGATCTGAAACAGGAGATTCGATGAAAGCTCCATCAGACATCCTTCTTTCGTCCAGGCCAAAGTCATCTGAATCGTCAATTTCCACAGCAGATACCCCTGTATCCATATTTTCGGATGAAATTATGGAATCTGCGATTTCTTCAACATCATCGCATTGTTCCTCTCTGCCAACTTCAGCTAATAACGTAGACACTTCTTGTTCTGCGCATTGTTCCTCTCTGCCAACTTCAGCTAATAACGTAGACACTTCTTGTTCTGCAGCTTCTAAAGAACAAGACTGCCTAGTAACAAGTAGCTTTGTGGAATTAGAGCTTGTCACCAATTCTCCATTAGTTAGTTCATCGTTAACTTTCTTGATAATGGCTTCTGCTTTCTCCATGTCCGATGGAATAGGCACCTTTTCCTTTCCCGACTTCGTGAAATCATAACGATAAACAGTTGGTTGATCCTGTTTTCCATTTTTCTGGATCTTTCTACGATAATTCTCTTCATCATGCTCAAACATCTTTAACTTATCCTCAAAGCTAATTTGTTCTTTAACAATTTCACCTTGAGCCATGGGAATATCATCTAAGGAAACCTCTTGTGTCCACTTGGTAGTTGTTGGCAAGTTATCAGATGTTAAAGATAACTTCTGAAAGAAGTTCCGTTTCTCCACAAAACTCAAAAGTTCTTCATCATTGCATGGAACTTCTTTGCCTGATAGAGAATTTTACTTAGTGACCTATACATCTGATTTTAAAATGCACATAGCTGAAGTGATAAATAACTCAAGATAATCCAGGCAAATAGAACACTGATAACACGCATACTTTCTTGGAAGAGGCAATAAAGCCTCTACCTCTTTTTATGTATCAGTGTTATCAGTAATCTGCCATCCTCGTTGCACTAAAAATCCTACAGCAAACTTATTTTTCAGTTATTTATCACCAGCAGCGTTCATGACCATTTAATAACATCACGTAATGCTTTCATATACATCATGCAGATGCTGATGGTACATGTTTCAGTAGGCATGGCCAAGGTGCTGTGAACTTTTTCACAAATAAAGATAAGAAAACTCAACAAATATGTATATAAAATACATGAAAAATAATCTTAACTGCATAAGAACCATGCATATACCAGATCTATTTCTCAACATGCAAAATAGAAGCACATCATGCATGCGGAGTTACTCATACAAAATAAAATTGACAGATACTGATAACAGTTTAACGTCTATAATATACACAACTGATAAATATATATGCCATACGACTATTTTAAATACAATGAACGAAAAACACTTTACACCAAAAACCAATGAGACAATACAATCGAACATTATGCCAACAGCTTAGTTTTCTCATAATCAAGATATACAATATAGTCAAATAAAAATAAATTCCAATATTTTTAAATCAAATTTCAGTAGTTCTGAAAAATATATTCAAAAGTAAAAAAAAGAGAAATAAAGAGCAAGAACAATAACCAAAGAAACTGAAATATACTGCACGTTCAATTCGCACCTTTCTTAAAACTGAAATGATGTCAGGCATGTGACACATAATTAATTTTAATCTCCCAACTATCTCAGGTAGTGTTGTTATACTAACAATAACAATTAATTATCTTGACAATCCACACAAATTATACAAAATTTTGCCCCTGAAAAACTTCATAGAATTTTTAAATACATGTTTGCCTTAAATTTCGGGTATTGTGTATGTAAGTAGATTCAGAGGTGATTAAATTGACTGTGCAATCAACTTCTGAAAGTTAGGACACATTAGTAAATCTCTTTTCCTCTCTCTCTCTCTTAAAAAAAAGTGACACGTAAACAGCAATGATCATTCTGCACCAAATAGAGTAAAGCAATGCATAGATTTGCGTTAGAAATTAGGCTGTACACAAAGGTAAAAAGTGTACTAAATGTACTAAACAGATGATAAGCCAGAATTACATGAAAGTGTGAAAGCGATTGTCAGACAACAAGGTTATGTATAAAAGAGTCGCATAAAGTGTCACCGAGGTTAAAAATGTTTCATCTAAAAGCTGATGACTACTTGCTTAAATTTTTTACAAATAGATAAAATGTGTAAAAGGCTTAAAGGCTGATTATGATTGATTGATTGATTGATTGGGTACACTTTTACAGCACAAGCACAACAAAGGTGATTCTGTGCCAAATGAGGCAATGTGGCACCTGTGGCATGCATCAGAGAATGTTAATAAGAGAAGCAAGTATGTGCAACGTTGAGGTAGGCAAGTTTTTTTTTTTTTACTTAGAACCTTAAATATAACGAATGTAATTCCACGAACATATTCAGTACAGACCTAATGTATGCCAATTTAATGCAGATTTATTCAGCAAATTTGCAAGTTCCACACTCCTAAATTTTATCTACTTTTTAAAAATAAATGTATATTCAAACTCTCCTGTTAAGTTATACAATTAAAAAGGAATGTAAGTAGATTTAAATAATCAAGATAAAAATTCGGGTTATTACATTACTCATTTAGACCCACAAACAAAGAGAATATATATTTGTTCCTGTTTCAATTTAAAAGCCTGAACAGTTGAAAATAATTATAAACATATTTTATGTACTGATGCTTCACAAAAAAATTCTCAGAGATAAGATGGCTGTGCTTGAAATTTATAAATCAATTGCTTTGAAATAAAGAAATAATAATCTACAAATAAAAAGGCATGCGATCCTTTGTAATGCATTCGAACATTAAAAATAAACTTAAGCAGTCAATATGCTTCCATCAAATATAATTTACAAGGTATGGTGCATAAATGTAGAACATGCTGTTTTGTACTTACCTCCCACGACTTTTATTGACGTCTCCGTTTTGATCTGTGTTACCTGTTTCAACCCACCAGATTCATCTGTTTCGGTCCATTCTACAAAGGTCAAGAATTTTTTAGAAGAAAAAAAATTAGCCATCGTTTAAACAAAATTACATTATTTCCCATTTAACCCTCTTAAGGATTTTGAGCACACGGTTGCCCAGATTTTGTTTTGCATTCGAGGATTTTAAGCACCCAGAAGGGCAAGATGGGGAAATTGTTTTTAGCACGCAGAAATACTACCCGTGACAGCGAACAATTTTGTTGTTGTAAGCTGGCATTATACAGTAATAGGGGGTATAGGGAAGGGGACACGGATATATTGATCATTATGTAGGTTTACTACCTAATGCAACATACAAGTTAAGAACAAAGATTTGTAGATAGTATGCACGCTATTTATTTTGAACTTGGACCTGACTTACCATTGTTAGTTTGTGGTTTCAAAATGCAACATGGCGTCCTGCCTGCAGGCTGTTGTAGACAACGAATTTTAAATCAGTTGAAGTAGCAGACTTTAACAAGCTCATTATTTTTGGGCCCAACACAAAGTCTCAAAAACAACTATTTTTCAACAACCCAGACTCCTTAAAGGGTTAATGTCATTGCTGCTGAGAGGTTTAAAAAAATACTAATATGATCTGTAGCAATACAGTTTAATACCAGTTATCCATAAATACCACTGATTCTTCTTCACCATGAGCAAATAACACTACATCGCACACAAATGGTGCTTTGAAAATTAGTAAAAAAAAAAAAATAATTGCAATATAGTTTCATTTCTTTTTAAAAACCTACTGATTTTGTTGTTTAAGTATGTATTTCTATATTTCACATTCAAAGACTATGATATGGGTCATCTGGGAGTGAACCAATTGCTTAACACAATGAACCAATGACCTCTGATCCACCATATATTTATATACGACCAGGGCCATAGCTAGAGGGTGATGTGGAAGGCCCATGTAGTCTGTCAGTGTCACAAAATTATACAGTAGTACTGAACAAATGGTTGGTTGGGTTGACCTTATGACACAAGGGCAGCAAAGGTCTTTCCGAGCAAATCAAGGTGAGAGTACTGAACAAAGAATTACAGAAAACGGTTTTTTTTTTCTTTTTTCTTTTTTTTAAAGATGAACATGGAAACCAAACAAGTCCGAAGAATTTCAAATTAAAAAATAGTTTTCTACATCACAAACAATGGTAAGAAATATGCGAAACTAACAGTGCATCAAAACCATAATTAAAGGCACTAACAAAGCACATCAAAAAGACACAGTATAAACTATACAGCATAAAGAAATAAATACAAAGATAAGGAATATTTTTGCATGTGCACATTCCCAAATACAGTTTTTACCTTTTTTCAAATAGTTAGTCCAAACTTCTAGGAAAAACTATGCTGTTAGCAGCAGTAAATAAGCAAACTGCAGTAATTTCAAAATAAGGTTTAGAAGGTAGATAGTGTCTAGATCTAATGCATGGCAGAACCTTGACTTAATCTCAAAATTATGAATTACTCTTTGAGAGGTGGAACTACACCTCTTCCTGGCATCAGATTTGAACCTACTACCTAGCTCAGGGGTCTTCAACCCATGGCCCGTGGGTCACATGCTTTCTGCAGCCAGTCAGCTCATGAAAAATTACAAATTGTTTCGTACAAAAATAATGTCCCTGCTCCCCTGAGTCCAAAATATGTGTATTTAATTCTGTTAACATTTTCATATTTCGTAATAAATATTTTAAAACACTAGAGAACTAAAGTAACACTCTATTTTTCCCTAAGTCATGTTTTACTTTAGTTTTCTAGCGTATATGGGAATTAGGTTTAGTTTTATTGATTTGCAGTGCAACAGTGATTTTAAAAAATTCAGCCTTCAAATTCAGTTCTAAATAAGCTGATAAGGACATCTTTCCAACTATATGACTGCATGCTAAGAAAATGCACTATTCTGGAGCACTTACATCTATGCATAGGCTGATACAGAAAATTCATGAAGAGGTAGTCAAAGGCTTACAATATGAGGGATACAGTGTTACAACTCCATATATTCATATCTATGTACACAAAATTTCGTTGCAGCGGGAATTATAACCTCCATCTCCCCCTCCCCTGAGTACGCCAATGCATCTGTAAACAGCTGTTTCCAAAAATGAAGTTGATAAAATGAAAAGTTAGGACCAGAATAACTGACGTCCACCTTGGAAACACTCTTAGGATTGCAATATCAAAAATAAGACCGGATATTGACAGGATTGTTAAAAATAAGCAGTGCCAAAAATCTCACTAAAAGGTTTGATTTCGCTTTATATATTAACAACTAAAAGTATTGTAAATGTATTTTGCTTCCATACACACACTCTATAACAAAAAAAAATCGACGCACCAAGAAGGAGTTGTCCGATTGCGATAAAAATTGGTGGATGTGAAGAACATACATAGAAAAAGAAACGATTAAAATTTCAGAACAATTGAATGATTTATTGCAGAGTTTGACCGTTACAAAGGGAGGAAGTCAATAAGGCGTTGGTCCACCTCTGGCCTGGATGCAAGCTGTCACCCGGCGTGGCATAGACTGATAAAGATCCCGGATGGTGTCCTGCGGAATTTCTTGCCAAATTGTCTCCAACTGTCGGGCTAAATCGTCAACATTCCGGGATGGTTGCAATCGCCTTCCCATAGCGTCCCAAATGTGCTCTATGGGAGAGAGATCAGGAGATCTAGCTTGCCAAGGAAGTGTTGGGCAAGCTTGAAGACAATTCATAGCAACACGTGCCGTGTGCGGCCGGACATTGTCTTGTTGAAACGTAAGTCCAGGGTGTCGCAAAAGGAACGGTAACACAACCGGTCGTAGAATGTCGTCTACGTACCGCTGTGCTGTAAGTGTGCCAGAAATGACCACCAAAGGGGTCCGGCTATCAAAGGAGATGGCACCCCCTGACCATAACGCCCTGTTGTGGGCATGTGTGGCGTGCGATAGTAAGGGCAGGATCCCCACGCTGCCCTGGACGTCTCCAGACACGTCTGCGATTACACAGTTGGGAACGAGTCATTCCATGTCAAATCACCCAGAGGTGGTTGCTCGACCATTTTGTTAATTTTTTATATTTTCACCATAGGTGGTCTTGCTAGTGACTTGCTCAAAACTATTTTTGAAATTTTTTTATCTGCCCCCATTTTGGATTTACACTCATTTTTCTTCGCAGAGGCAAGCAAAAATGAGCATTTACGTGAGTTTTGAAAAAAGGCTGCCATGTGGTTTCTATTACAGATAGCATGTTCAGGTTTTCAATCCCTTAAAGTGGAGATCCTGGCCTTTCAAAAAATGTATATGTATGTAAGATAAAGTTTTGGTAACTGAGACTTTAATGGGCTTAAATATAGCCCTCATAATGAAAAATTTTGCCAATTTTAAAGATCTGTAAAATCAAAAGGGCTTGAAACTACAGGATGACATTTTTTTAAGTATGCCAGCCATGGTGAAAAAAATCCTGGGTTGTAAGCCCTTCTGGCCGATGTTGCGATCCGAAATTGGATAAATTCCAAAATTTGTGAATTTCAAGGTCAAATATCTCAAAAGAAGGACCTGCCAAAAATCAGAATATTTGGCCATGGATACGCCTACTAGTACTTAATAAAACCTGTGAAATTTATTTTGGAAATCACACTGATGTTCATGTTACAGGCTGTCAAATATTTCTAAAAATAATACTGTGAAAACATGATAAAAGTAGGCTTAAAATGGCCTAATTTCCATTATTTTATAATCTGAGAATATATAAATTAATGTAATTATTTTATAAAGGTAAAAATAAGTCATTACAGATGAGGGATCATATTCCGTGTAAAAATTTAGGCTATATGTGTTTCTTCCCATTATTTCAATGCAAATTTTCTTACAATTATTTCTAAAATTATATTCTATTTACACCATTCAAGATACAGTTCTATAAAATGAACCATTACTTTTTTAAGTTACTATTTTATGTTTGAATACATACTATTGTGTTTTGCTAATCAACATCCTATTTCTTCATATGTGCTTGTAACTTCAGTGACAGTTCTGTGTTCTTCTGTTGAGTAATGCTGTATGTTCTCCGAGTAGCAGTGGTGAGGTCACATGGTGTCAGTACGTCAATAATGTTGTTCAACTTCACCCAAATAACATCATTTCTTTGTAAAGTAAAACTAGTTGATGGCCCACCAGGATTGAAGAACATCACCTTAATATCATTGTTTTCTTTTGACATTTTGCACCCACATACCACCTGTCATTGTAAACACAAAGGACATTGTCATTTTTAGCTATTTCACTAAAATCAAATGTTCTTGGTGATCCATGAATTCTGAATTCCACATGGTTATTCTGAAATGATGCAGATATTCTGCTTATCAGAGAAGGTGACACGTCTTTGGGTATGTAACAGTGATGATCTCTTGTTCCTTCAAATCTCTGAGCTGCATTGAAACGGTCATTCAGGTGCCCTTACTCGTTTTTTTTATATCACTTTCAGTCACCAAGATAAAGTTTGTGCCTTTCGCATTTTAAACACAAAATTTATACATGGCCTTTGGTGTAAGGATGTAGTCCTCAGTTAGGCACTGCAGACTTGCTTTTGCCACAAATCTCTTTACTGTCCCACCAGTTCCATCACAAAAACCTTGCCATGACTTATGGCAAAGAAATGCCACCCTGCAGAAACACCAAAGTCTTGTTTATGCTTACATAAGTTGATAAAATTCTTTTATTCTTATACTGGACCACTGAGCCATCAGAGAAATAATAGATCTTCTTTAGACTTGGGCTGAATAATTGGACAAATGGAATCAGCTGTTTTTGGAAAGCATAAACAGCAACTGTAGTATGTACAATACAGTCACTTATAATACAAAGGCTTTTGATACATAGATCTGCAGAATGAGTCTTAAACATAAAAAGGATGGATAGTGGCTTGGGCATTAACCCAGTGATAACTCTGAATTTCGTCTTGTATAATAAATATGTAGTTTTCGGAGAAATCACCAATCACTACACACTCATCTCGTGACAGATTTTTTTTGTCAATTTCAGAAACTGTGATTGACTCTGTGCAACAAAGTGATGACTTTTTAATTTCAGTAACTTTGAAACTAAATTTTCTTTAAACTCTGATATTGTTTCTACAATAGTCATAAAATTACAACGATCAGTTGTCATTCACTGCTTGTATGTTATTGTTTTCTCATCGTCTTGATCAGAATCATCCAAACCGAGATTCGCTTCATATAAGTTTAAATTTTCTATTTCAGGGTAATTTGGACACTCACCTATCATGCACTTCGTTGTTTACACCACACACTACTTTATGAAGCAAAGATTTCCAGTCATTGATCTTTGCCGCTGAAGCCATCAACTTCACATTTTGATGACAGACACAAACACACACGGAATGAGTACTACTCACTCCAGCCAGAATGCACCATTTAGGCCTCAGCTGGCAAAATTTAGAAAATACTAATTTTATGATAGATGCTCTTCTCTAAATTGTTGGTATAGCTCTTTCAAATTCAACATAGTCTCTTCTGTTTCAATTCCTTTCTTCCATCCTCCAGACGAACTGCTTTGTGTCTTTTATTCCGGGGCACATTCTGTTTACTTCATCACTGTTGTAAAATTTTACAACCAAATCTTTAGTTTCTTCTTTTAATCTTCTCCCTGGTTTCACTAAATTCACTTCAGGAATGACACCATGGTTTTCTACAAGTGTTTATGTTTTCTTCACCAGGTACTCACTCATACCTAGTTCCTATACAGTTTTTGTTATTGACCAGCTCTTTGGGGCTACACTGATGACTTTAATTCTTTCACTATAGGATGTGCAACTTTTAATTCTTTTATACTCTGTATTAAATTCTCTATATCTCTTTCAGCAACATCTTAGATTTTCCTATTTGTTTTGTCTTTTTCTTCATCCTCTAACTGATACTGTTCATTGAACGAGTCACCTAGTTTCTGTTTAATTGCACAAGAAAACTTTTTGACTGTATGCTTAACTTCCAAATGTTTATTATCACTAAGTTTCCTGATGTTAATAGGCAAAACTCCTAATATTCCAGCTGCTTCATTTAAAGATCTCACAGCTACTTCAGGAGCTGCAAAAGGTGCTTCTTCAGCACAATCATCATCAGTCGCATTACTGCTAGCGAATCTTTTATGGCATGCAGAACAAACAGACTTTCCCGGTATAAGTTTTAATGTGTGCCATTTTTCACACATTTCCACAGTTACTTCTCTGAAGGCTTTTTTTGATCACTTTTTTTACGTAAGGAAAATGGGTCACAACATGAATTTCCAAACAAGTGTCGGTATTTTTCGGTATACTTCTTATAATAATATGTACAAATGCTATTTATTTCTTCAAGTTCAACACTTTTCCTAAGAAGAAAAAGTTCTGAAGCACTTACTAAATCTGATGACTTAATAATTGACTTTCCATAAGAATCATTTTGACAACTCTCACCAATGTAACAACCTACTGAACACTTCATGATTATTCTCATATTTTTCAAAACTACTAAATCTCACAAGCATTTTCAGTGCACATGTTTACTCTCTGGAAGTTCACAACACACTGATTGGCTGGCAGCAATTTTTGGTTTGGTTTTGGTTTGATTTTTGGTGTTGGTTTGATTTTCACTTTTGGATTTAGTTTCATTTTCACCTTTTGTTTTAGTTTTATTCTCACTGCTTGCTTCAGTTTCATTTTCACTTTTGGTTTTAGTTTTATTTCCCCTTTTGGTGTTTAATTTTATTTTTACTTTTTATTTTTTTAGTTTGTTTTCCACTACATCATATGTATTAAAAATAGATAACTCTGTATTATGAAAAATTCCTATCTTAAATTCTTTTTACCCTTATAAAATTTTTATATAAAATAATGGAAATGAGGCTATTTTAAGCCTACTTTTATCATGTTTTCAGGTTATTATTTTTAGAGACATTTGACAGTCATTAACACGAACATCAGTATGATTCCCAAAATGAATTTCACAGGTTACTAAGTACTAGTAGGAGTATCCATGGCCAAAAGTTCTGGTTTTTGGCAGGTTCCCCTTTTGAGATATTGGACCTTAAAATTCACAAATTTTGGAATTTTTCCAATTTCTGAACTCAAAATCGGCCAGAAGGGTTTACAACCCAAGATTTTTTTCACCACGCCTGGAGACAATTCTAGTTAATAGTACTTGGAAAAAAATTCTATTCTGTAGTTTCAAGCCCTTTTGATTTAACAGAGCTTTAAAATCGGCAAAATTTTTCATTGTGAGGGCAACATTTAAGCCCATTGAAGTCTCAGTAACCAAAGCTTCATCTTACTTACATATACATTTTTTGAAAGGCCAAGATCTCTACTTTCAGACAGTGAAAACCAGAACATGCTACCTATAATAGAAACCACACAGCAGCCTTTTTTCAAAACCCTTGTAAATCGTCATTTTTGCTTGCCACTGCAAAGAAAAATGGTTATAAATACAAAATGGCGGCAGATAAAAAAAATTTCAAAAATAGTTTTGAGCAAGTCATTAGCAAGTCCACTTATGGTGAAAATATAAAAAATTAACAAAATGGTCGAGCAACCATTTAATATAAAATTGGGTCACCACATGGAATGACTCAAACGGGACTCGTCACTAAAGACTATACGTCCCCAGTCAGCGCAGTTCCAAGTTGATCGAGCCCGGCACCACTGTAATCGGACTTGACGGTGTAAAGGCGTGAGAGGTAAGCGGCGTAACGGTCTGCGCGAGAGTAAATTCCGCTCTCTCAGTCGTCTACAGAGGGTCATGTTGGGCACATGTATGCGGGCCACAAGTTGGATAGTTGATAACGACGAATCCGGTGCTGTGACAGCTGCTCTGACAATCGCTCTGTCTTCCCGTTCTGTTGTGGCCCTAGGTCGACCGCTGCCGTCCCGACGCTGACATCTGCCGTTGTTGACCCACTCTTGCCAGCACCGTCCAATCGCCGCATCGCTTCGACCCACATGTCCAGCGATTCTTCGATTCGTCCAACCAGCCTCTTTCAATCCGATAGCACGACCTCTTTCAAACTCTGACATATGCTCGTAATGAGCACGAATCTTTCGGCGAGGCATTGTTACAGTCGACGTAAGATATCCGCAGTCAAAATGCAACAGAAATTTTGACCACATATTGAGAATCGCTCCTTATATACACCTGCTGAATGCGCAGTTCCGATGCGCTGGAGTTCCCGCTATTCATTCATTGGACACCAAATTTTAATCATTTGCATGTTCGGTCAAAATGTCTTTGCATACGAAATTTCATTACAATCGGAAAATTCCTTCTTGGTGAGTGGATTTTGTTTTGTTATAGAGTGTATTTTACATTGTAATATATATATATTCAGTCCCAAAGGCGGATACAGAAAATATTTTTGGGTGGGCATGCAAAACTAATATAGACCTAAGGAAAAATATCAATAAAGGCTGATTCAGTGAGGTGGAGGACGCCTCTCGAGCCGCTTTTGTTCAGTCCTAATATTGCTGATACAGTAGTGCGGCCCGCGGGCCTGCAAGAATAAGCAAAATTGGCCCTTGGACTGAAAAAGGTTGAAGACCCCTGACCTAGGTAATCAAACCTTGAGCTGTGGATCAATGAAAAGATAACAAATGTTTGGTAATGTTCTGTTCCACATCTGGGTTTTCTGCATAGCAGATAAACACAATATTAGAATGGAGTTTAGACGATTAGTTTGTGCATTCCTATGGTACAGGGAGAGCTTAGTTCGTGCATTCCTATGGTACAGGGAGAGCTTAGTTCGTTCATTTCTATGGTGCAGGGGCAGCTTAGTTTGTGCATTTCTTAGTTTGTGCATTCCTATGGTACAGGGAGAGCTTAGTTCGTTCATTTCTATGGTGCAGGGGAGCTTAGTTTGTGCATTTCTATGGTGCAGGGAGAGCTTAGTTTGTGCATTTCTATGGTGCAGGGAGAGCTTAGTTTGTGCATTTCTATGGTGCAGGGAGAGCTTAGTTTGTGCATTTCTATGGTGCAGGGAGAGCTTAGTTTGTGCATTTCTATGGTGCAGGGAGAGCTTAAGTTTGTGCATTTCTACAGTACAGGGAGAGCTAAGGTTGTGCTGCACCAGGACCTACTGTTTTCCAGCGAATCCCACCCTCTGCTGCTAAGGGAATCAAACTTTGCACTACGGTGGGCGAGAAACAGCATGCATTCTGGGATATCATTGAGAATCAAACCCGGGTTAATGGTGCGATAGAAGCTGAGCAAACTAACACTGTACCACCAGAAGCAATTATTCGGTAACCTTTTAACCACCATTGGAAATCAATCCGGGAGTAATGGAACAATAGGTGAATATCACTAGCGTACGCAGCAGGGTGTTGATGGGAGTTATAACCCACCATTGAGATGAAATTTTGTATATATACACATGAATATCTGGAGTTGTAGCTCTGCAGCCCACCACTGAGCCTGCAACCCCACCCTTTCTGGGTATGCCTATGAGTGTGTTACCACAGCACCACCACAAGGTCCTTGCAAAATAAATAATATAATAATCAAAGAAACACCATTAAAGATGTATTAAGAAGTTCCTTATATCCAATGTGAAAAATAACCAACCTTAAACCAATCACCAAATAGCCACCAATACTAAAGTGTTTTCAAAGTAGCATTAGAGGTTTCAAAACAATTATAAAGATAAATCCAAGACCCTTAGTGTATCTTGTTAGATCTAAGTTAAGAAACTTTAAACAATCATAACGGATACAAAAATTATTTACCAGTAATAAAATTACATATGTATTAAATTTTTGAAGTAATTCACAAATTGTACTAATATTTAGTATTAATAAATATATATATATAAAAAAAATATATATATACATACACACAGTATGGTTTCAAAGAAACTTGCCTACTTACGGAGATGTAGTGAGCATAGTTTTGATGCACCGAGATCAAATTGAAGATTCATACTTTAAGAAATATGCACTCAAGATGTATGCAGGTAAAAAGTACCTGTGTGCTAGTAGTTACAGTCAGACTGCACAAATTTCAGAAATTTCCAATGGCAGCACTACTTTTTTTTTAATGTCATCCTGATCAGCACGTGCTAAAACCATAAAAAGCATGAGTCTCTTTTTTTTGGGGGGGGGGGGGGATAAAAAATTACTTAGAAATAGCACTTGTTCATTTTTATGGCTTCCTTGGTTGTTGCCACTTGGAATAGATTAACGATTTCCCGTATGAAAGCTCTTGTTATTTGTGATGATGGATTTATCAAACATTTGCGATCAAATGTTTATTCATAGCTTTCCTGTTTCTTGTGTTTCATTTTTTGAGTTTTCATTGAACTCAAAAGTGCTATTTCTAGTTCATTTTCCATCCTTAAAAAAATAATAAAAAAAAAAGTTTGTACTTTTTATGGTCTCCGAATAAGGAAGGTGAAATTACGTACAACATTTGCAAACATAAATAAAAGAAAACAATTTGAACTGCTGCCAACTTTAGAAAGTGTAATTATTAAAGTTGCATTTCTTAATTTCATGACAAATAACAATGAATAGAGTAAAATGAACAAGTGCTATTTCTAAGCAACTTTTCATCCTAAAAAAGAGGTACATGCTTTTTATGATTTCTACACATGCAGATTAGGATAACATTAAAAAAAAGTAGTGTTGGCATTGGAAACCTTTAAAATTCTTGTAGTCTAACCGTAATCATGGGCATACTGGTACTTCTTATCTGCAAACATCTCAAGCGTATATTTGTTAAAGTATGAATCTCGAATTTTATGTCAGTGTATCAAAAACTGTGCTCATTAGAGCCAGTAAGTAGGTTTCTTTTGGACCACCCTAACGGCTGAATTGTTATAAAAAAACTAATATACATCATGAAAAATCTAAACACTCCACTTTAAGTTACCTTATTGGTAAAATTTGGTTTTGAATAGTTCAAAAAATGCAAAAAATCATATATATACAGTGAATATTCCTATACAGTAAATTCATATGCAGACAAAACCCCAGTTTTTCAAGTTTCTGAGAATCGTCAGAAAAAGACGTATGATGTGCGAGGAAAATGCTCAAAATGGAAATGTCATTCCATTCAATTGATAAATTTCACGTTTAGGACTTTGAGAAAATAAAAAGATGTTTGAAGTGGGTAAACCTTCATGTGGGTATATGAAACCACAGTTCCACTACAATAAATGTTATGTAAATTATCATGTACAGCAAATGCCCTTTTTTCTACAATTCTTACAGTACAACTATCGTTTCCTGACATTTTGCTTTACATATGCTTTTCAATCTTACGTACCAATAACAGCATTAGTGCAAAACTTAAAAAATAGAAAACTATTTCATTCTACAGAGACATGTAGAAAATTTAGAGGAAGCATTTGGATATCTTACCTTTCATTTTACGCCTGGGTTTTGCAGATAATTCTTTACCTGTTACACAGGGATCATCCAAGAATTCTTCCTCTTCAGTCGATTCATCATCAGATTGATTCTTACATTTTTTATGACTTTTCTTTATTTTTCTCATCACAGGTGAAGATGCGTCATCGCTAAAAATTTCATCATCAGTGTGTATATTAGGATGTTCTACGACATATGTCGTATTAATTTCAGAATCATCGAAACCATCCTGTCGATGTGATAATCGGTTAAATCTATGGCGCAGCTGAGGCTCAACATTCTGACTAAGGGAGACTGTGCCATCTGATTCAGTAGTAAGGGTTAGCTCTTCTAACTGAGTATCATCAATTAGCTTAAGCTGCTGGCTACTTACATTATGTAATACATTAGAATCTGCAGGTTCAAACACATCATCATCGTTGTCATCAGTGATGGTCTGCACAAATTCACTGAACATGGTAGACAAAGACTTGGGCTTAAACTGAGCTAATCGATGTCCATGAAGATTAGCAAAAAAACATTTCTTCTTATTAACAGCATCTACCTGAAATGGCTTTTCCTCAAAAGACAATTTTGAAGTAGACACAGTATCTGGGTCATGGGTTTTGACTCCAAACTGATCATGAGCTTCTGTAGAGAATTTATTTGTACCTGCAGAATTATCCATAGTCTTGACGTTAACAAAGGAATGTAAATCCAAAGAATTAACATTCACGGATCTGGAAATCAATTTGGTTTCATCATCAGAAATTTCAAACTCTTCTGAACTGCTAACATTACCAGAAGTTTCTTCTACAATACTAGGAAAATCCACATTACCAATGTGGAACTGTGTGATACAGGAATCACTTTCTACATTTCTTTGAGGTGTTCTCATTTCCTTTGATTTTAAAATAATCCTACTGTTTAAATCTATCAGTATTGATTTTGTTTGTCGGTCAGTATGCAAGTCTCCCTCATCTGTGTCAGACCAAACAATATCCTCAACCTCTGCACTTTCAATATCGTTTACAGTAGTTTCCAAGTCATCGTCAGACTCCAAAGAAGCCATATCATTCACACAATGAAGTGAACAAATAGCTGTTATAAAGATTTCATTGGAAATTACTTGCCATTGTTGAACCAAACAAAGAAGTTAGCAAAACATGAAAAAAGCCGAAGTAAAGCACAAATCTCTTGAAAGAAAGTATCTTGACACTACCTAAAGTGCATATTCTAATGGCATCCTGAAAAACGATGAAAAACGTTTTATGAATAAGCTAGACCTTTCCCAAAGTGTGATGATCTAAGTGCAAATGCATATGCCATCTTCAAAGCCTTTACGGAAAATTAAAATTAATTTGTTTTTCACAGCACAAGGGCAGCAAAAATCGTTTTGCAATAAATGAGGTAAAAAGATCCACATATGTTTTGTATAAGAAACAAATTACACTGTGTACATAGGCAGAAAATTGAAAACCATCCCAACTCTGATTTAGTATTATAAATGCAAGTTCTAACTTTACGAATTGTTTCTTCACATTATTAGTTATATTAATTATATACAGGGTGGTCATAAAGGACGTTTCTCTATATAGGTAAGCTCCTAGCGACTACAATTTTTAACGAATATGAATGAAACTTGACATTTCAAGGTATGTGGTTCAATAGTTGTGTAAATAACAAGAACCGAGCTCTCCCATCTCACAGTTACCAAATTTTGAAAACTTCTAATGGTAACACCCTCTTTTTACTGTAAGATAATCACCACTGAAAACAAACAGCATTAAAAATTTACCTTTAGCTCTAAAAATGACTGCACAAGAGCACTGTCAAACAAGATGATTGTGAATGATGAAAGACAAAAGAAAAACAACAAATAGCAGTAATGAGGCATGTAATTTGCATCAATCATCATTTTTACCATTCATGTAATAGTGCTTGACCAGTTGGCTGCACTGTTTGGCAGAAACTCCCATTTCATTCTTCTGACTAAACTTCCAGCCATGAATGCTATTAACCTCGTAATGATCACATAATTTTCAAGAAAACAGTAAAAAAAGTACCAATTTTTTTATTCAAGAAAATTATATAAAAATAAGTGTATGAACAACATATGTATTCATTTTTAATTTTTGGAATTTTTTTTTAACTTGAAATCAAGAAAATTTAATTTTTCAGAAAAACCAACAATCAAGGTTATTGTGACTATAAGAAATGGATTGTTTTTAATCTTTTTGGTGCGATACTTTCGAACACTTCAGTCCGGAAATATCACAGGCATGAGAAGTAAAGGGCAAAACTTCACCCTGTAATTTTGACGGCAGCGAGGAGGAGGGGGTCAATAGAAACTGATTGAGATGACACATCAGAACTGGTTGTTTCCAACTGGAGTTCTGTGAAGACTGCTTATGAATGATGCAAATTATGCACCTCATCACTGTCGTTCATTGCTTTTCTTTCCCCTTTTCAAGTTCAGAAAAAACTCACCTTGTTTGACAGTGCTCTTGCACAATCGTTTTTGGAGCTAATTTTTTTTCCACAATGCATGATCATATTGCAATATAAATAAGAGGATGTTGGCATTCAAAATGTGGCAACTGTAGGAGCTCAATTTCTGTTATTTATACAATTCTCGAGCACATATCTGAAAATGTCTAGTTCTCATGTTTCATTCAGATTCACTAAAAATTACTGTCGCTAGGGACTCGGATATAAGGGGAACTTTCTTTATGACCACCACCTATTATTTTTATGAGCAAAAAAATAATGCATAACTAAATAAGACATTGCCAAATTTATTTGACCTGGATTAGTTATCAGTTATAATAAATTTCGAATATTCATTGATAAAATAGGCTTTATTTTTATATACCAATAATACGACAACAAAGACCGTATCTAATGTGACACTGTGTTAAAAGTTTTCATTTCCTTTATATAAAGATACATACATATAACAGAATTCAAGCTGAGGCTTATTAGTTTTGAATATAAATTAAAGAAAAGAAAGAAAACCGGGATAGCAGAACATACTTTTATTGCTTTTATCATCCTGAGATACAATTGAAAAATAAATGTACTTATTGCAGGATTAGAAAATGTATGACACACCATAAAATGGTACATTTTTCCTGAAAAAGATTGCCGCTCAAATATAACATTGTACTAGCAACGTTAAGACACTTTGTCCTTTTTATTTGAGCAGATTCCATAAAATGAATAAGATCATAATATTTTAGTTTAATGCTGTCATATAAAGCATGCTTGCGAATAAACATCAATCTTTTCACAAAATGGTATGATTAAATTATAAAACCGAACTTCAAAATTTCCTAACCTAAAAATATTTACCATCATGTTAACGCTGTTAATCCTCTATTCTAGAAAAGATGACTTAGAGCTTGGACAGAGTTATGATATGAGTTTCTTGAACAGTTCTAATTACAATGAAAGTGAATCAGAGAAATGAGCAGTTATGATATGAGCTACTTTACTTATATGATCCATATGAAATACGATTAATGTACTCCTAACTATCCATAACTGTACAACTATTTTGAAGGATAATGAAT
>QLNU02015003.1:78035198-78049991 GCA_006491805.2 Dysdera silvatica
GATCATTTCACTAGACATCAAAAACGTGAATAGCGTTTTTTAAATTCAAAAATAATCAACATACGTACTGATAATGGTATGGAATTCTGTAATAAAGAATTTTCAGAATTTTTAGAAGAACAAGGTATCCATGCTGAGAAAACTAATACTTACACACCTGAACAAAATGGTGTTAGAGTTATTCCATGTCAAATCACCCAGAGGTGGTTGCTCGACCATTTTGTTAATTTTTTATATTTTCACCATAGGTGGTCTTGCTAGTGACTTGCTCAAAACTATTTTTGAAATTTTTTATCTGCCACCATTTTGAATTTACACTCATTTTTCCTAACAGTGTCAAGCAAAAATGAGCATTTACAAGGGTTTCGAAAAAAGACTGCTGTGTGGTTTGTATTACAGATAGCATGTTCTGGTTTTCACTGACTTAAAGTAGAGATCCTAGCCTTTCAAAAAATGTACATGTATGTGAGATAAAGTTTTGGTAACTGAGACTTTAATGGGCTTAAATATAGCCCTCATAATGAAAAATTTTGCCAATTTTAAAGATCTGTAAAATCAAAAGGGCTTGAAACTACAGGATGACATTTTTTTAAGTATGCCAGCCATGGTGAAAAAAATCCTGGGTTGTAAGCCCTTCTGGCCGATGTTGCGATCCGAAATTGGATAAATTCCAAAATTTGTGAATTTCAAGGTCAAATATCTCAAAAGAAGGACCTGCCAAAAATCAGAATATTTGGCCATGGATACGCCTACTAGTACTTAATAAAACCTGTGAAATTTATTTTGGAAATCACACTGATGTTCATGTTACAGGCTGTCAAATATTTCTAAAAATAATACTGTGAAAACATGATAAAAGTAGGCTTAAAATGGCCTAATTTCCATTATTTTATAATCTGAGAATATATAAATTAATGTAATTATTTTATAAAGGTAAAAATAAGTCATTACAGATGAGGGATCATATTCCGTGTAAAAATTTAGGCTATATGTGTTTCTTCCCATTATTTCAATGCAAATTTTCTTACAATTATTTCTAAAATTATATTCTATTTACACCATTCAAGATACAGTTCTATAAAATGAACCATTACTCTTTTTTCAGTTTCTATTTTATATTCAAATACGTACTATTGTGTTTTGTTAATTAACATCCTACTTCACATGTACTTGCAACTTCAGTGACAGTTCTGTGTTCTTATGTTGAGTGATGGTGTATGTTCTCCAAGTAGCAGTGGTAAAGTCACATGGCGTCAGAACATCAATAATGTGTCCAACTTCACCCAAATAACATCATTTCTTTGTAAAGTAAAACTAGTTGATGGCCCACCAGGATTGAAGAACATCATCTTTATATCATTGTTTTCTTTCGTCATTTCGATTACTTTACCCACATACAACCTGTCGTTGCAAACAAAAAAGTAATTTTTAGCTATTTCATTAAAATCAAATGTTCTTGGTGATCTATCAATTCTAAACTCCGAATGGTTATTCTCAAATGATGTAGATATTCTGCTTATCAGAAGAGTTGACAAGTCTTTGGGTATGTAACAGTGGTGATCTCTTGTTCCTTCAAATCTCCGAGCTTCATTGAAGCAGTCATTCAGATGCCTTTGCTTGTTTTTTATGTCACTTTCAGTCACCAAGATAAAGTTTATGCCTTTAATATTTTCCATACAAAATTTATACATGGCCTTTGGTGTAAGGATGTGGTCCTCAGTTGTGCGCTGTAGACTTGCTTTTGCCACAAGCTCTTTATCGTCCCACCAATTCCATCACAAGGACCCTTGCCATGACTTGTGGCAAAGAAATGCCACTCAGCAGCCACACCAAAGTATTGTTTATGCTTACATAAGTCGATAAAATTCTTTCTATTCGTATACTGGGCTGCTGAGCCATCAGAGAAATAATAGATCTTCTTTAGACTTGGGTTAAACAACTGGACAAATGGAATCAGCTGCTTTTGGAAAGCATAAACAGCAACTGTATTATGTACAATGTAGTCACTTATAATACAAAGGCTTTTGATACATAGATGTGCAGAATGAATCTTAAAATAAACACAAAAAGGGAGGATAGTGGCTTGGGTATTAACCCAGTGATAACTCTGAATTTTGTCTTGTGTAATAAGTGTGTAGTTTTTGGAGAAATCATCGATCACTACACACTCATCTTGTGACAGATTTTTTTTTTTGTCAATTTCAGAAATCGTGATTGACTCTGTGCAACAAAGTGGTAACTTTTTAATTTCAGTAACTTTGAAACTAAATTTTCTTTAAACTCTGATATTGTTTCTACAATAGTCACCAAGTTGCAAAGATCAGTTGTCATCCTCCGCTTGTATGTTTTTTTGTTTTTTTTTCTCATCTTCTTCAGAATCATTCAAACCGAGACTTGCTTCATTTAAGTTTAAATTTTCTACTTCAAGGCAATTTGCACACTCACCTATCATGCACTTCTCATGTTTACATTACACACTACTTTTTGAAGCACAGATTTCCAGTCATTAATCTTTGCTGCTGAAGCCATCAACTTCACATTTTGATGACTGACACAAACACACACGGAACGAATACCACTCGCTCCAGCCAGAATGCATCATTTAGGTCTCAGCTCGTAAAATTTAGAAAATCCTAATTTTAATGATAGATGCTTTTCTTTAAATTGTTGGTACAGCTCTTTCAAATTAGACAGATTGTCTCTTTTGTTTCAATTCCTTGCTTCCATCCTCTAGACCAGGGGTCTTCAAACTACGGTCCGCAGGCCAAATCCAGCCCGCCAGTGTCATCAATCCGGCCCGCGACAGCTAATGGCTTATTGTTGCTGTGATAAGGTGGATAAAAAACACAGAATGATAGTAACTCGGTTTTATTTACTTGCTAGGTAAAGCTTAATGACAAGTATAACTTACAAGTCCACTTGTAAAAAATACTAATGAGATTTATGTAATTGTGATTTTCCACTGACAATAGTTTGTACTTGTGGACAAATTTTACTTGTACCAATTATTAGAAGAGATTTAAGATGCTCATCGGTTAAGGTAGATCTGTAAACATTCTTTGTGTACTTCATTTTGGAGAATGTTTTCTCACATAAGTAAGTAGTACTAAAAACAGAAAACAGCCTGCGAGCAAATTTATGCAAATTATCAAATTGTACCAGTGGAAGACTCTTATAAAATTCCAACAAAGATGAGTTTTTATATTTGTTCTTAATGATATCACTGCACTGTAAATCAATAATTTCCATTTGAAGTTCCGGGGCTAGGGTTTCGATGTCAGTATCAAAAGGATTTTGAAAAATCTTAATTTCATTCGCAATGGCATCAAAGTCTGAGAAACGAGTATCAAAACTTACCTTCAAAGCACTCAAAGCTTCGATTGCAAAATCGACGGGAAACTCAGTCTCAGTAGTGTGGCTGAATATTTTACATGTTTTAAAATGTGTGAAACATTTTTTACGTAATTGTGATTGAAACAGTATTATTTTCTGCCGGAACGATTTGATGTTAGTGTATAAATCAGGGAGAAGTTGGTTTTCTCCTTGCAATCTCAAATTCAGTTTGTTCATATGTTTTGTCAAATCGATATAGAATGCTAACTTCCACAGCCATTCGCTATTTTGTAATTCGGTTAGAGGGCGATGCTTTTCATTCAAAAAAATTCCAATCTCTGCTCAAAGTTAAAAAAAGTGCTGAAGGACTTTTCCGCAACTAAGTCAGCATACGGCAGTATGATATGGTAAGTCATTTTCTCTAATCTCTTCAATAAACTCGCGGAATTGTCGTGTGATTCAGCCCACTGGATCTGATGAAATTAACAACTGATATGACTGGTTCTATAACTTCAGACATATCCAAACATTTTCCGCACAAGGACTGTTGATGAATGATACAATGTAAGACTAGTGGTTCTGAACCACCATCATTTTTTACAGCCTTTGACACAAGTGCAACCACTCCTTTATTTTTACCACACATGTTTTTGCCTCCATCAGTTGTAATACATTTCAAGTTTTTACATCGAAGGTTCTTTTTATTAATGGCATTTTCAACTCCCTTAAAAATATCGTTCCCAGTAGTCGTGCCGTGAATACTATCAATATCAAGAAGTTCTTCATACACTTCATAGCTTTTATCTACTCCTCGAATAAAAATCAACACCTGAGCAGTATCTGACACATCCATTGAATCATCCAAGGCCAGAGGAAACCACTCAAGATGTCCATTTTTGTCAGACAGTTGAGATGATATATTTTCTGCGATGTCTTGTACCCTCTGAGCCACGCTGTTTGCTGACAAACTGACAGTTTTAAATAAATTCACCTTTTCGGGGCACATTTCTTCGGCTACTGCAATTACGCATTCTTTGATCATTTCTCCATCGGTGAATGGTTTTCCACGTTTTGCGATTTCAAGAGCCACACGAAAGCTGGCACGAGTTGCAGCCTCTTGTTCAGTATTGACTTTTGTTAACAAAGCTTGCTGCGATTTCAATCCACACTTCAAAGTTTCAAATTTTTCTGTCCGTAAATTTCCTGTATATTTTGAATAAGTTTCGTTTCATAATGACGTTGAATGTTATATTCCTTGAGAACGGCTATGGTTTCATTGCAAATCAAACATGGCGTCTTATTACTGGACTCAATCACGAAATATTGATAGCTCCATTGATCTTTGAATGTTCTGCATTCACTGTCTATTTTTTGCTTCTTCTCCATACTAGTAAATTACGCACAAACTTTTCACACACAAAACACACTCTTTTAAACTGGGTTACGCACTACTTTATTTCACAACAGACGTTTCATTTCCTTCGCTTTCCCTAGGCAGACTGACTCGCGGTCGCGCCGCTAGCCTGTTTATACTCCAATTACTGCCATCTCGCTTTCGAAAGTACTACTAGCGCCATCTGTTAGCGATAGAGGGAAAATTAAAATGGTTTTGGCCCTTGGAACTTATTGGAGTAATCAATATGGCCTGAAGGCTGGAAAGTTTGGAGACCCCTGCTCTAGACGAACTGACTTTGTGTCTTTTATTCCGGGGCACATTCTGCTTACTTCATCACTGTTGTGAAATTTTACAACCAAATCTTTAGTTTCTTCTTTTAATCTTCTTCCTGATTTCACTAAATTCACTTCAGGAATGACACCATGTTTTTTTACAAGTGTTTGTGTTTTCTTCACCAGGTACTCACATCTAGTTCTTGTGCTGTTTTTGTTATTGGCCAGCTCTTTTGGGCCACACTGATGACTAATTCTTTCATTATTGGATGTGTAACTTTTAATCCTTTCTTTCAGACTCTGTATTAAATACTGTCTCTTTCAGTAACATCTGGCCTTTTCCTATTTGTTTCCTCATCTTTTTCTTCATCCTCCAACTCATACTGTTCATTGAACGAGTCATCTAGTGTCTGTTTAATTGCACAAGAAAACTTTTTTTACCGTATGCTTAACTTCCAAATTTTTTTTTATTATCATTAAGTTTCCTGATTTTGATAGGCGAAACTCCTAATATTCCAGCTGCTTCATTTAAAGATCCCACAGCTATTTCAGGAGCTGTGAAAGGTGCTTCTTCAGCACTATCATCATAAGAGTCTTTTATGGCATGCAGAAGAGACAGACTTTCCTGGTATAAGTTTTAACATATGCCATTTTTCACACATTTCCACAGTTACATCTTTCACATTTTTTTTATCACTTTTTTATGTAAGGAAAATAGGTCACAACATGAATTTCCAAACAAGTGTCAGTATTTTTCGGTATACTTCTTATAATGATATGTACAAACGTTATTTATTCAAGTTCAACTTTTTTCCTCAGAAGAAAAAGTTCTGAATCACTTACTAAATCTGATGACTTAATTGACTTTCCGTAAGAATCATTTTGACAACTCTCACCAACATAACCTACTGAACACTCACATAATTATTCTCATAATATTTTTCAAAACTACTAAATCTAACAAGCATTTTCAGTGCACATGTTTACCCTCTGGGAGTTCACAACACACTGATTAGCTGGCTGCAACTTTTGGTTTGTTTTTAGCGTTGGTTTGATTTTCACTTTTGGATTTAGTTTCATTTTCACCTTTTGTTTTATTCTCACTTCTTGCTTCAGTTCCATTTTCACTTTTGGTTTTAGTTTTATTTTCCCTTTTGGTTTTTAATTTTATTTTTACTTTTTATTTTGTTTTGTTTTCCCCTACATCATATGTATTAAAAAAAATAGATAACTCTGTATTATGCAAAATTCCTATCTTAAATTCTTTTTACCCTTATAAAATTTGTAGATTATAAAATAATGGAAATGAGGCCATTTTAAGCCTACTTTTATCATGTTTTCACAGGTTTTACTAAGTACTAGTAGGAGTATCCATAGCCAAAAATTCTGATTTTTGGCAGGACCCTCTTTAGAGATATTTGACCTTGAAATTCACAAGTTTTGGAATTTTTTCAATTTCTGAGCTCAAAGTCGGCCAGAAGGGCTTACAAACCAGGGTTTTTTCACCATAACTGGAGACTCTTCTAGTTATAGTACTTGATAAAAAAATTTCATTCTGTAGTTCCAAGTCCTTCTGATTTTACAGACCTTCAAAATCAGCAAAATTTCTCATTATGAGAGCTATATTTAAGCCCATTGAAGTCTCAGTTACCAAAACTTCATCTTATATACATATACATTTTTTTGAAAGGCCAGGATCTCTGCTTTAAGACAGTGAAAACCAGAACATGCTATCTGTAATAGAAACCACACAGCAGCCTTTTTTCAAAACCTTTGTAAGTGGTCATTTTTGCGTGCGGTGCCGCTGCAAAGAAAAATGGGTGTAAATCCAAAATGGTGGCAGATAAAAAAATTTCAAAAATAGTTTTAAACAAGTCACCAGCAAGACCACCTATGGTGAAAATATAAAAAATTAACAAAATAGTCGAGCAACCACTTAATATAAAATTGGTGATTTCACCTGGGATGACACAATATGCAATTGCATGTGTACACGCACATATAATCTGGGATCTACTTATTACGTTATTAGAAGAGTAACGGGTTGTGTTGCACCATGCAGTTATTATGTATATCTGATCTCTAATATACAAACGAAAAAAAAAAAAAAACTATAGCCAAATCATAAAAATTAAATCAGAGAAAGTATTTATTTATTTTTTTAACACTCAATGAGGGACGGATTTATTCAAACTTTTTAAAATTATATTTGAAACTAAACTCTGAAAATCACTGACGTTAAAAATATATACCTCTATAAATGTAAAAGCAGATTTCGTTTTGGGAGGGGGAGGAGGATGTTAATCACATATTTTACAATAACAAGAATTTCTTTGACAATACCTTGTCATTAATGAACGAACTGTATAAGAATATCATGTATAATATACAATACCACAAATTCACGGATAGTGCTGTTGAAGTCATTTTCAAATTCTTCGCGATTCCATTCCGTCTCCATGGAATAATTCATGGGAATGATTTATAAAAACGATTATATTTCACTTTACACAATAATTACATAGCTGAAATTGGCGGTCACTTTCCGATTCATAACACATTCCTTCAATTTTAATAAACAGTAAACGATATGCAAGTGTTTTACACCGTTTTATAGAAAGAAATGAATATTTGCAGTTTGGCATGAGGTTATAAAGGCAAGGAGGCACCGTTAATGCCCTTTAATAGTAATCCTTTGATTATTTTACCCTTTGGGAGCATACATTTTGCCCTTTTAATTTTATGAAATCAATCATAAATTTACGAAATCGGAAACGTACAGCCTATCACAGAATCCCAACTAGAAACAGTTTTTTTTATACAATTATTGTGTTAAAGATGAATTTTAGAATCCGTGTCAGTCGTCGGAAATGACCTATAAATAGAGTTGTAAAAAACCCGGGAATTTTGGGCAAATTGGAAACTTTGAATATAGAAATGAAAATAGCTAGAATAAAGGAGGTAGTCCCGTCCGCGCCTTTCTTTTTATTGGTCGATTCGACACAATCGACCAATCGGAAGAAAGATGAGGACGGGACTACCTTTTTTATTCTAGCTATCTTGGTTTCTTCCCATCAAAGTTTCCAATGTGTCCAAAATTCCCGGGTTTTTTACACCTCTACCTATAAACAATATGAACGGTTGGCATTTTTTACAATATATAGATTTTTAGCATATTAATAACGATGTTGGAAGAGTGTAATTCCCATTATCGTGCGCAGAAAGTTCATAAGGGTTGCTGCAGGTATATCAGGTAGGGTTACAGAGCTACAACTCCATATATTCATATGCATATACACAAAATTGCAGCGCAATTGGGGGTTACGAACCTCACCAACCTGCCACTGCGTACGCCACTGTTAATTCTTTGCAGCCTTACAAGAAAATTAATATCCCCGTTTTAGTAAACTGTAAGATTAGCCAATTTCCTTATGTGTGCTTTTTACGTTTTGCAATATTCGACAAGGTGACAGTGTGGAGCAAGGGTGGATTCAGAAATCTTTCAAGGGAGGGGACGATTTGTTCCCGATTCTTATTTTTAGTCAAGCGTCCGGTACTTTTAATTTCATTTTCCATGACATAATCCCGTCTCAAGCGGGGTCGATCGCCCCATCTTCCCCTTGATTCACCAATGGTATGGAGAAGAAGGAAGAGAACTGTTGTCCCTGAATTCATGATTTGATTATTTATTTACATACAAAAGGTTAAACACTGGTAAAATAGCAAACGAAAAAGATAAAATAGAAAGAAAAGATAGAATGATCTTTCTCGTTTGTTATTTTACCAGTGTTTAACATTTTGCATGTAAATTTCCTCCCTGGTACCCTGTATTTTATTTCTATTGATTATTTATGATATTGTAGAACGTTTGACGCCTTTCTAATGATCTCAAACCAGGGACAAATTACCGAGATGGAATACGCTGGCCGAAGTTGAGATTCCTTGCAAAATTGTATGTCCCTCTCCTTGAAAATTTCCAGATTTTGTTGATAGTCTTTGGAAAATGAAGACAGCTCATTTAGAGCGAGAAGAAAGAAAGGAAAGTTTTATTGTTGGCTTCGAGCACGGAACTAAGCCAGTTCCATATTCGAAGATTGTTGGGAAAGTAGTCACGAAACCACAAATGAAAAGAGAATACTACGCAATAGGATAAAAGATGTATAAATGAGCAATCCAAGGGGCATTATATTATTCAGGGTATGCTAGATGTGCAGTGTACATCACGGATTAGCAATATTGTCGTTATTATATTTTTACATCTATTTTTGTTAAAGTTCTCCTAATTGTTTATTGGCTTCGCATGATTTCCAAAATTAAACGCAATATACTAATGCTTCATAAAGGGGAGGTGTTTCCAGGGGTGGACTGGGTCCTTTCAAACGGTGGCCCAGTTCGCTCCTGGGTGTTTCACATTAATAGCCTGAGTGCGTTGTTGTAAATATGGACATCCTTGAGTACTTTAGACAGATGTACATATAGCAATACAGGTATAAGCATAGAGCAATGCCGGATTTAGGTGAAGAAACGCCCTAGGTTATTTCACTTGTGAAGCTATCCTAGACCCTACCCTCACGACTATTGGAAGATAAAGAAGAATGTTTTAAACAGCATTCTCAGTGAAGTTAAGGATGGTGATGGGCGTTTAAACTTCTGAAATTCACAATTCCTGTTCTGAAGTAGTGTTCCTCAACTGCCGGGCCCTGGTATTAGAGTTGTAAAAAACCCGGGAATTTTGGGCACATTGAAAACTTTGATGGGAGGAAACCAAGATAGCTAGAATAATGATATTAATTGGAATAGAATAACGGAATAATTGGTCGATTCGACACAATCAACCAATAGGAAGAAAGGTGCGGACAAGACTACCTCCTTTATTCTAGCTATCTTGGTTTCTATGTTCAAAATTTCCAATGTGTCCAAAATTCCCGAGTTTTTTACAACTCTACCTGGTATCCATTATATAGGGCCGCAAGATATTCTCAGGGAATCTATTATCTTAGTATTCTAAGCCTTTTTTATGAATAAATATTTTATCGTGGAAATATTCTGAGAAGAAAAAAAGTCGTCAATGTATCGGAAAGTTCAGACACAGAACGCCTAAATAACATAGGTGCAGCAATTGCCAGTGACCAATCCGTGTACTTTTAATTATATGAGTATTCATGAATGATCGATAATTTTCAGACATCGAAATCTTTTAGCACCCAAGAAAGGACATATCGCTCATTATGATTTGTCATAAAATATGCCTACAAGTCGATTACAATAATGTGCAATCAACAACGTCGAGTTTCAAATTATTGGGAAGGGAGGGAGAGGTAAGCACATATTATGTACATTTATACATTAAGGTATATGCAAAACTACAATTTATTTCAAATTATTTGGGAGGGGGCTTGGGCCCCACGGGCTCATATAATTCTACGTGAGCAGTACATCCCCTGTTCTTAAAACTGAACAAAATAACATGAGTGTTGCAAATATCAGTAACCAGTCAGCAAGAAAGTGTACCAAAGAGTGTGTATTAATAAAAGGAGTGCACTAATACTCTTTCTGATTGTGTGCCATAATTAATTGTTCACACTTACGATAGTTTAATGTATGAAATTTAAAAAATGGAAGGTATTTACAATTAAATTTGTCGGAACCGGGCTCTCGTCGTATAAAAAAAGCATTTACCGGTCTGCGGTCTTATAAAGGTTGAGAAGCACTATGTACTTTAAAGCAGCGGTCGCCAACCGGTGGTCCGCAGAAAAATCTGGACATTATTTGCATTTTTAATATTTTATTAATAATAAAACAAAAATAATATTCTAAGAAATTCTCATATTCTGAATGACAATTTCCACCTTTATATTGCACTAAATTCACGAAATGTGGTCCGCGGGATTTAAAATTATGAATTTAGTGGTCCGTGAGGTCCGAAAGGTTGGCGACCGCTGCTCTAAAGAACATAAACTGCCACATCTTCTCACAGGTTAAAAGTTGGAGGAGTGCTAAACGATATAACATTGAGATATAGTGTGGTTCTAAGCGTTTATTTATGTGCAATAATTAGAAAAATATTGTTAGTAATTTAAAATAGCAATAATTGATATTAATTTATGGGGTCGTCATTTTACATATTTGTCTTAGGTACGAAAATTTCTCGGTACGGCCCTGTGGAATACAATTAAGGAATTAATGGTCATCTCTGGAAACCAAGTTTTATTAAAATATATATCTTTAAGTTCGATCCTGAAAGTGCGTACGTGTTTTTGTTTTTTTTAACTCAATTTTTTGCCAAATGAAACAATATGCCATACAAAGAAAGTAGAATAATAACTGAAAAACCCGTATTATAATAATAGCAGTAATAATAGTAACTGAAAAACAATATAATACTAGCAGTATGACAATTGAAAAACTAGGGCTGTGTCGATGGTATTGCAAACGAGGCAGTTGCCGCAGTTTAAAAGTTGGCATTAAATGAAGTAACATGGGGTGTATTATGATTCTAAGTGAACCCTTATATATGTTAGAATTAAAAACATAGTTAATAATTTAAAATAGCAAGTGTTATAAATTAAGATTTTTAGGGAAGGGGGTCCATTTGACACCTTCGCCTTAGGTACAAAAATTTCTCGGCATGGACCTGATAAAATCAGTTCAAAAATCAATGCTACTGTCAAGTTATTGGCTTAAAACAGTATTATTTTGAAATGAAGTGCAAGGGAATTATTGAAGGAAGGGTAGTTTAAAGACTACAATGTGTTATGACAGCATATGTAAGAAATGTCTATTATAGTTGTCAAAAGTGTACGTCTTAGCTGGAGGTCCCCCAGATTCGAGGCTCTAAGCTTTAGCCTACCCAATCTATTTGGAAATTCGGCACAGGCGTATAGTTATACGGGTCCAAGGTAAGTAGAATTCTATTCTAACTACCTTGATCTTCACATGCGTGTCCACCTTTCATCAGAGACTAAGCAAAAGCCAAATTTGTTACTACAGACGATTTAACTCCATTCT
Organism: Dysdera silvatica; assembly: GCA_006491805.2. NCBI lineage: Eukaryota > Metazoa > Arthropoda > Arachnida > Araneae > Dysderidae > Dysdera > Dysdera silvatica. Next base: position 78,047,208 of record QLNU02015003.1, read on the forward strand.
GCATCTCTCGAAAACTATATCAATTTAAGTGCAATCGACAATGAGTTGAAGTAAGCTATACTAACCAGAACAATGAGAGAAACCAACCTATACACTTACACGCAAGGCCGGATTATCCACTTCCGAAAAGATAGGGCCAGGGCCCACCACGGCAACCAGCACGCTAAAAAAAAATAATATTTGTGTTTTTAGAACTTTTCGTTCCTGAATAAGATTTTTACTTCCGAAGTCTGAAAGCATTAAAAAACCACGATAGGCTACTTGTATTATAAACATTTATATAAAAATAGAGAGAGAATAATGCGCGAAGCCAAAACTTTTATCTCCACCTTTTGTGCTAAGTTTGTGCTTTCGTTGTTATTCACGGAATCGGCTCTTACTGCAAAAGTAAAAGTTAATTCCGCAGACATTATTAAAAAAAAATCTGCAACCAAAGCGCTCAAAGTATAAGTTTACTAGTAGACTGTTCATGTACTTACTGTATGAAATACCGGAATTAATGAAATTTTAAATATTCAGTATATTGTTGAGTCTGGTGAAGTAAACTTCGTCCATGCAATACGAGGCGGGGTATGTGTGTGTGTGTGTGTGTGTATTTTGCAGGGGTGGAGTGGGAATGGTGGCCGCGAAAGGTGGCGCTGTGAGTGATCCCAGACAGGACAGCGAACAGCGCAAACGGGCGGGGTAGGGGCAATGCCGGCCATATACCGATCCAACCGATTTGGCTGAATCGCCCCCTCGGGGATGGCTTCGCTCTTGGAAAGTAGTTTTTTTAAATTGAGAAATTAAATTATTTTGCGATGGACACAAATTAGCAAAATATGTAAATCGGTCTTAGAGTGATAAGCTACCTGTCTTACAACAAAATCGATTAATCAATAAATAAACGAATTTTGAGAGTTACAAAGTAAAGTAAAATGGCATTGCTTTATTGTATGGTCAGTTTTCTGGTGCCCGAATTCTTCTGGGCAGAAAAAAATGTTTTACCCTTAACATTATACGATTTTTTTTAAATAGTACTATTTTAAAATAGTATTAAAGCAAAATTATACGATTTTTAAAGTAGTATTATAGCACTATATATTTTACTTAACACTAAAAACAAAACTAAAAGTATTATAAATTAATACAAGTTTTAAAATCTACGATCTCGTGGTTATTCATCTATTAGGAACAATAAAGAAGAACCAAGAAAAAATACATTATTTGTAATACAAATATGGATATAGCAAAACCTCTGAATAGCGGGCACATTAGGACTTGAGTATTTGCCTGCTATTTGGAAGGGATAATAAGCACACTCAGTAAACAGCGCTAGATAATAGGAACTGGAAAAGTGTCCGTTAAATAGATGTGTCCGCACTTCGAGAGTGTCCGTTAAGGAGATATATTTATATAAAAGGCCTCCCAAAAGTGACCTAAATCGGGTCCCCCACCAGCTAAGGCCGGGCCTGGGTAGGGGGCCCATATTTTCCCATGTGCCCTGAGGCCCACTATTGTCTTAATCCGGACATGCTTACATATCGCGTTGACCACCCAGCCTTATGGAAGCCAATTATCCGCCCTCCCGCTAACTCCACCGGCTGAGTACATTCCTGGTGAGCACTGTTACAGTGTCGTGAGCACATAATGCCTAGGCATTATGAATAACGTAATCGTCATTCATTAACAAGTTACTATCGTTTTTAGTTTTTTAAATAGTTGTACGATAAAACTACATGAAACATCTACGTTGAAACGAGCTAGGTTTTGCAAAGTACGTAACATTAATCATTTGCATACGTGGCCGTGACGTTCTTGTATGCAAATTTTCAGACAAATAAAACAAGCGTTGTTGCTGTTAATTGTGAAAAAAAAAGAAGAAAGAAATTGCTAATAGCATGGAAAAGTTGGCCGAACTGGTGGCACTGAATTTCCAGGAGGGATTAGACGTACCCGAAGGATGTAGAACAGAGACTCAATTTCCTGGGGTAGGAGAGCGGCTCTGGTTAGAGATGCAGTCGGAGGACTCGAGTTGGGTTCAATCCATCAGTGTACGGTGGCGAGCCCATTTCTCAAGGTTCTCAAAACGTACAGAGTGCGAAGGCGGGGGGGGGGGGAAAGAAAAAATCACGAAGCTATGCTCACCCATAAACCGAAGAATTTGTGTGGGCAAAAGCAGTCCAAGAAAATTCTAATAAGGAAAAACGCAGAAAAGCGAGAAGGAGGCAACAAGGGCTACAAAAAGCGCCTCGAGCTGCTGAAGAAACGTAGGATCGCCGAAAAAGTCAGACGCTGGAAACAGCGACAGTGGTAGGCAGTGAGCAGATCCTTTAAACCTGGTGGGACTGGGAGGCTAAGCTCACTAAGTAAGTGGTTCTGCATGTTGCAGCGGAGTATATTCTCTGAAGACTCTAGAATATATATATGTGCACTTATTATCAGTGTAGGACTGAGGACACCTATGTGTAATTTTAGAATTGTTCTACCAAATTTAGGATACCTAGTAAATCTAAACTCGCGTATAATAGAAATAATTGGAAATTACAATACGCTGAAATATTTTCAGGAAAGACGAGTCGATTTTATATTTCAATTAGAGTCAGTTACGCAACTGTTGTGAGGCCCTGCGGTGGCGCAGTGTGGTAACGCGTTCTCCTATTGCGCGGCTAATCCGGGTTCGACTCCCAGCAGTGCAAAAAGAACGCTTACTCAGAGATCTCATAAAGATCGCACTGCTCACTGTAGTCCGGGGTTTGGTTCCCCAGGCCTTAAGAGGTTCGGATTCCTCGGAAAACAGTAGGT
>QLNU02015003.1:78072227-78116298 GCA_006491805.2 Dysdera silvatica
TTTAACCTTTTACATGTCTATTTAGTATATGAAATGTATTGGGTTTTTTTTTTTAACAATAAAAAAAATATAATACTTAAGATGAAAGGATTAAAGCTATGCCAACCTTCTCTTTATAAAATTGTATTAATAATGTATAGAAATTATTTACAGATCTAGTAGTGGTAGTATGTAGTGATATTATGTATTTTAATATAATACATGTATCTCGGTTCAGTAATCAATGGTCAGAATCATGAACCTATCTCAACCCCACTCTCCCTCTACTACCTACTGAAACTTCTTTAAAGCTCAATAGAATTGGAAAAAAAAAAATAGGAAGTTTCAGTAGTTCTGGCTAATTTTTCAAAAAATTCGATGTCAAACTGGATTTTTTTTTTTTTTTTTAAAGTTTGAGAAGAATTCATAAAAATAATTTTTATGAATCTAATTCTGCAAAAAAAGTGATAAAAGGTGACAAAAGGTGAGAAAGGTGACTCACTGCCCAGCCTGCTCAAAGACTACAGTGGTCATGCTGCCCAGGGACAAACCGTTTTCTGAGGAATCCGAACCTGGGTTAACAGCATACTAGGCAAACACGTTACCACACTGTACGACTGCAGGGCAAATTTCTAATTAAATTTCCAATTTCATTTCTAATTTTGTGCCTAATTAAACATAGTTTCAATGTGGTCATTCAACTACACCACAACCAAAGTAATTCATTCCTGCTAATTGTGATACAATTTGAAGTTGGGAAATTGCTATTACTTCATTAAGCCCATTCATCACATTACCAAGAATAGCTGTCAGTTAACTATAAATCTGCGTATACTACTTACTGTATCATATATTCAATTATAATGAATGATTGCTGTTTTACAATTTACTGCGTTATTACGTTAACTACTAGTTTAACCCATTTTTATTGAAATAAAGAAACCGTGAGAATGAGATTTGGGGTATGGAGGCCATGAAGACCAAGTCTGTGAAATGAACTGAGCACTGCCTTGAAAAAAAAAAAAAATCTAATACCACTACCCTGCTAAACATACAAACTTACCTAGATTTAAGATAAAATTCGATTTGTTAAAATTCTATGTCAGACAACTAAAATACTACTCCTTTATAACACAAGTGACCTAACCACAACAACATACTAACATGAACCAATAATTTAAATAAAGAAAAATTGGCTTGAACTTGTTTTGAACCTTACTTCCGAAGACTGTGTAGGTCATCTGACATAAGGCAGTTCAACTAGAACTTTGAACTATACTTAGCCATGACCTTTCAGAAACAACATTTAATATTACGGAACAAGTAAATAAAGCATGATGCATTGTGACACCATAATTGCAACAACATGGAGATTCGGCTTTTAAGAAACATAAGCATGTACTCTGAAAAAGAAAAGTACCATGTATTTATATCTTTTACGTCATGAGACTGTGCTATAGGTCATCTGGGCTGAGACCAATAGCTAAATATGACCTCCAAATCACGATATGGTTTGGCCATGACCTCACTTCATTCTGCCAGCTTGGCCCAAAAACGACAGTCATGACTACTGTGATGTATTAAGAGCATTAAATCCAGATTGTTAAGCATATAGCACCAAAGAAAAAACGACAAAGAGTATCTGTTCTCATATATAATTAAAAATAAATGCTAATTTATTAATCTTATTAATAACTTAACCATCAATGAGGCAGTTTAAGTGTTAGACAAAATCAATGCAAGCCTATGTAATACATTCAATAGTATGTGACAATTCGACCCAACACGAAAAACTATGCGTTATAACAAGAATGCTAATATGCAATAAATATGTTAAATTATTTAACAGTTCTTTAGTGATTTTGGAATATAACGAATTTAAGCCAAAGAAAATTCACTTTAAATAATTTTGAAAATGCACTTTGCACAAAGATCATACCACAAAATAACTTTTCAAAATATATCCACATATTTAAATTTACTCATAATCAACAAGAAATATTACTATAATTTTCAAACAATTAACACAGTTCAAGTAATCAATATTAATTATATGCTTAGGTATAATATTTATTGTTTTGTTAATAATTAATGAATTCATAATCTTAAACTAACCTGACTACATCTTCCGAGCAAAAAATCTCAGTGAAGTCTGATCAATAAGCGTAAAGGAAGACTTAGAAAGAGTTTTTTGTAATTGGATTAAAACGAGGATTACTACTTATGAAGCCGCATAAAAATAAAGCATGAAGATCAGCATTAAAGCATAGTTATTTAGTCCTATGGCTAACAATGCAAACTCCACACAAAAACGTGAATAACATACTTGAGTTATTGCGACACACTGCGTAAAGTTACGAAAGAGTAAGTAAAAAACAACAAATTAAAACAGTTAAAAATGCTTAATTACACTGTTGATAGCTATTTCGGTGGCTAATCTGCCAACATCCTCAGAACAGTTATGACTCTGTTTACATACGTAAGCATTGCCAATGCCGTGATCACAAAAAGAAGTGTTTACAGGTTGTACGTTATGGAGGCATGTCTTGCTGTAGAATGGAAAAAAAATTTTCAAACAGGTGAAAGTGCATTGAAAGGGAGCTGGTCATTCACGGAATTGGCTGCATTCGTAAGGATATGATAAGCTTAAGTGGATAACATGTTTATGCTAATCTATATATAAGTATGCGTATATAGTAATCTGTCCCAATAACAACTTTCTAATTAATGACTATGTTTAAAGGCAGTATTTTGAGGTCTCAGCAAATACTTCATAGAATAATTGAAGATACTTCATAGACGATGAATTCAATTAATGCCTTTTTCTCTTCACTAACTTTTCTTTTCTTTCCATCGTTTGAAAGTAATTAAAAGGAAAGTTTATATATCTACACTTTTCTTTCATTTCATCCAACTTGAGGGTAGAAAAATTAGCATCTATTGTTTGAAACTGTACAATTCAAGCCAAGAAGAATTGGAGAGCTCAAAACCAGGATATACTCACACGCACTCAGATTAACAACTGGAGAAAAACACCATTAAAAGTTTGAAAGCTAGATGCTAAGTGATTTTGAAAAAAATTGATAATTATTACAGAACATCAGACAGATCGATAGAAGGCTTGATTCTCCTTGTTTAGCAAATTCAATTTCATTTTTCAAAATGAAAAGTTACGAAAAATGAAAAACGAAAAATGAAATTTCAAAATTGTTGAATGATTCAATCTAGTTCCAAACTTCTCCATTCTATGTTATTATTTGGCTGCATTTTAAGTTCATATTATATTTTATACATTTACAAAGCTTTTAACAATCATTAAGCCAATGAAGTGCCATTTTAGTATTTACATGGTGCTACTAGGACAAATATATAATACAGTATTTGACTAATTCCATGAAAAAAATGAAATCCTTAGAATTTCACGAAATAGTAGAACAAGATTCCTGCTCACTGTAAAGGGAAAAAAATTGACTTTCCAAGTAAAATTCCTTGACCAATCAAAAACGAATTTGTCTGCAGATTAAACTGAACTTCAATTGCAAGACAAATGACTTCTAAATTCATAGGAGATTTGACTATTTGAAACAGGAATTATATGTACCTATATTAGAAAATCCACCCCTCGACTTCTCCAGGTTTAATCAAAAAATATTGTTTTTTTCTCTCCCAACCTAGGGGCTGCGAACTGATTTCTTGAAGGCACCACGCCTATTTTTATTTGCAATTTGTGTTTATAAAGAATTTCATACCAAATGCTTCTAATGCTCTAATATTCAGGGTGTCTACTCAAATTCTGTTTCAAACTTCCCTGACTTTTCCAGGTTTCCAGACCAAATCTTAATCGATTTCTGGTCTCTAATTACAGTAAACAATATATAATGCATTAAAATTTGCAGAATAAAAACAGGTTTCAAGACCATGAAGTCCACTACCATCAACCCCAAAGCCATTTATAACTCAATTAAAGTGAATTTACAAATTCAAAAGCTGTATTAAAAAAATTGCATTTCTTTACACTAAAAACTTGCATTAATTAAATATTTACAGCAACACTTTCATCCAGCCCTTTTTGAGTTCATTATAAAAGAGTTTAACTATATAATTGCAAAGCTGATGCTTCATCTTCTATTCCATTTAAAGTATGTATGACTACATATATATAAGGGAAAGGAGATTGGTATAATAAAAATTCCTTACAGATTGGATAATTTAGCTAAAAACTTTTTTTTTCCAAGTTTTAGTTACATATTTGGCAAACATTTTCTCCTGAGAAATATATGGGCTTAATAATTTTATATAAATTATATTAGTTTTGGTGCAAAAGGGTAATTTCTGGAAGAAGTTTAGTCAAATGTACAAGTTTTTCAAAATTTTCAGTAGGCAATGTGGTACAAAAAGCACAGTTTAGGAAAGTTATTTTAATTAGCTATTTATTATAACAATGAATTTCCAATTTTCCTGACTTGGGCCTTTGTATTTCCAATTTCCCTGACTTTTCTAAGCTTTCCTGATCCGTAGACACCCTGCATATTTCAACATGACTACACTTCAGTATTGTACTAATGGTTAACTTTATATTTATACTATACATTAATACGTATTAATATAATATATATATATACACATGTATATTTAATACAACATATACTTAATATAATATAATTTTATATTTAATGTGTTTTCTTTACTCTGTTAAAAATGCTTTTATTATGCAAATGTGGCGATGGTGGACAGAAAGGGTCTCAGACTATTTAGTTACTATAAAAAAAAGTTGCAACTTGGAGGTTGAGAAACATTGCTGTAGATATTTTGTTTTGAGTTTTATAGCATACGGACAGCAACGGTCATGTTGCATCACAATTTATAATTTTCCTAGAAAGTCAACCCTCTAAAAGCCTAGAGAATCAACCTACGGACAACAGTGAGCAGTTAGAATTATTATACAGCCTGAAGAATTATTTATTGATTCCATAATACGATTAAGTTAAAAAAGAAAAATACCTGTATACCAATGCATTTTCTGTACCTCTCTTGTATAAAGTCCTTCTGACATTCTAGTTCTAGGTCCAACTTGGATAATTTGTACTTAGTTTTTATATTCTTTATTGTACTTAAATAATTTACACTTTGTTTTACTAATTTATGCAAAAATAAAAGTTAAAGTAGAACAGATACTCTTCGATTTAAAAAAAAAAAATGCTATAAAACTTCAGTTTTATAATCATTTCCCATTTTGAAACATGCATGTTGCTGCATGTTTTAGAAATAAATTTAGTTTGTTACAAATTGCTACAATTAAATGACAAATAGATTTCATCACTTATATAATTATATACAAAATTATAGTGTTATTGATAAAATATTTGCCTTTGATTTTCAGTGTGTGCTATATTTCCGAACTCCAGTTTGATTTCTTTAAAAAGCTTCATATTTATGAACTCTAGATATGAGGTCACCTTTACTCAAATCTTAGCTTTTCAAGTCCCCTAACAGCAATACTTCATGACAACAGAATCAGAACATCATGCGAGATTATGTTCGATAATCACACCAAGAGAGGGACAAAAACCAAATGCTCTTTGAATTCAGAAACTGATTTGTATTTTTATAACAAAATGGCAGTCTTGATCATACCATGTCATGACAGTCAGCTTTCTGAGAAATGCAAATCTTTGTCACCCAAAAAAGCAAACCCTAAACTATGGATTACTAGAAAATACAGCAAGTGCTCAGTACAACAGAATCAAATTTCCTACCATATAAATAAACGCATAACCTCTATGCTATCATACACCAGCCTTCTCATAAATTGGTTTCTGTTAGTTTGTGGTTTTACGGCTCAAGGTCTACAATGGTCATGCTGCACCAGGACCTATTGTTTTCCGAGGAATCCGAACTTCTGGACCTACAATTTTCCGAGGAATCCAAACCTCTTAAGGCCTAGGGAACCAAACCCAGTGAGCAGTGTGATCTTCATGAGATCTCTGAGTAAGCATTCTTTGCACTGTTTGGAGTCGAACCCGAGTTGACGGCGCACTAGGCGAACGCGTTACCACACTGACCCCACCACAGAGCCTCTCATAAATTGGACATGAGGATATTTCTCATAAGATGGATAAGGTACAGCAATAAACCACCAGTCCTCTCGGAACTTCTAAAATGACAAATACTGCTTTACACTTCTTAACATTTTAACGCAATATAAATATCAGAAAGACTATTTACCATGTAGAGTGATCATTTGTAATACTTTATGAAGAGAAAAAGATTAAAAGGCTGAATGAAAATGACGAATATATAATTTTCAAGACAAACACGAGCACAGTGAGTTAAATTGGAAGTTTTGAACTGGGCATTGCAGTTTTCTGACAAAGGTGTTATGAATGATTGCTATGATTTTACTGTACTTAGGAAAAAAACAATTTTTAATGATGTCCCCATAACTTTTATTAATATTTTTATACTTCGAGTGGTTTTTTTTTCCTTCTAAAAGCCTTGTCTGTACAAATTTACATGTAAATAAAACTTTAGTTTTTTGGAAGAAATGAGCCTCAACACAAAACTGTTTCGTACGGGGAAAATGTAGATGTTTATATTTATATCAATGGACCCATGTCCTGGAAACCATAAAGAGGCTTGTATTAAATTATTATTTGGTGGGTTTGATTTCTAAATTTATCTGTTCGCTCCATTTCCTGAATTTGCAATCTGATTAGAACAAATGTCGTACACTAATAAGTTCCTATATGTATAAATGCCATTGTTATATACTGATTCTACCTTAAAATAATGTAACGCCTAAACATTTTTAGCACTGTTTAGACAGTAATTTGGAATCAATTCTTCACTTTCACTTCTACCATTCTCATGATGATGGGGGGGAAAAGCGATATTACCTTTTCTTTCTGTATGCGTCTCCCCATCTGGCTTTTCATCGGTAGATGAAATCTCAAACTCAGCTGTTGCTTCACTTGACACAGCTGTTGTTTGATCAGATTTTTCATCGTCTTGAATACTAGATTCTAGTAAACCATTGCTCAAATCATAGTTGTTGGAATCAGACTGGGCCTCTGATTTGGACTTCGCTGGACTGAGCTCTGCAATTAAAAAAAATACTTCAATCAATACAACGCTATCGTGTACCTGTATCTCATAGCCTTTGTGCATAGTTAAAAGGAAATTGCCTTGTGACACTACCGGTAATGATAACACGACAGCAAAGAAACTAATACCGGTGTAAAGTGACATATTGCTCCGACTTGGGGTGACATGCATGTTCAAAATCTAATTTCAAATAATACAGTACACTCTTCGGTCATTCCATCCTTGAATTACCCATGCCTCAGATCTAATCCATGGGAAGACGAACTAAAGTAAATATATCCAGTCCAATTACGCAAATCGTTATTTTACTTGTGTATAGATAACAATTTTGACATCCACATTTCAGCTCAAACTAGAGCTTTTTTTTTTTGTAAAGCGAAAGAGACACCATCCCATCCCAGAGTGCCTTAACCTATTTGGCACCTGGGACACAAAAGCAATGCTTTTTTTCCTTCATAGGTAAAGCTTGTAATGTGTCGTTGCCCTTATCAAGGTTGACACAATATTGCCAATGTCACTACATGAAGCCACCAGAGCATATTTTTATGTAACATGTCCCAATATATAAATAACGGAAAAGGAACTAATACTGGTATAATGTAATATATTGCTCTCACTCAGGGTGAAGTGTGTGCTTAATATTTAAATAGGGTAAACCCCTCAGTCATTCACTCCTTGAATTATGCACACCACAGATCTAATTCATGGGAAGGCTAACTAAAATAAATTATCTAAAGGTATCCAGTCTAACTAGAGAAATCGTCCTCATCTGTGCCAAGAAGTATATGGTGTACACCAAGTGAAGCAAAAAAATAAAAAGTAAAAAATTTCTTATTAAATGTAGTGTGTTACTTCTTGTTCGAAATATGAGTGGCACGTTAAGTGGATCACAGTTCAATAACTAGTTCCTCCCCATTCTTCCTCTGCATTAATTGAAGGTGGTATTCAATAGTGATGGGATCCCTGCTGTTTACGAAAAACACCAGCAAACTGTTTATTGTCATAAAACAACTGTTTTTAAAATCAGGTGAAAAAACAGGTTGAATAAACAGAAAAGTTACAATTCTCCATCAAACTTTTCCCTAGCCACACTTTTGAAAATTTACCAGATATTCACAAACAGTTGGTGGTGTTTTTATGGTGCAAGGACAGCAGGGTCATTCTGCGCCAAACAAGGTGAGACTGCACATACGATTTAAAATGAAAATAAATTAAAACCTAAATGACAGAAATGCATTGAAAGTGATGTATTAGATGTCACAAGTGAAACGATATAATAAAATCAGATGAGATGGGAGAAGCCAATAGTAGATAAAAAGCTAAAATTAGCTCATGATTAAAAGCATCACCCAAAATGTCACAAAGGCATACATTTCAGCCAATTTGCCAAATAAAAGCTTGTTTAAAGTGTTTATGTTTATATGATAAAATACCATACAAATGTGACGTGGATTGAAGAATGGGTGAACCAAAACGCCAGTTTCTTGTGAAGTACGAGTGCACAAGGAAAGCTTTGGTCAGAAAATTAAAAAAATTCATCAACAACGTTTTAAAAATGGGGTGATATTATTTGACGATCACACTGTAATAAATAATAGAAATTAATACAGGGTTTCATGCTTAGTATCTTTTAATAGTTACTCACCAACTAAGGTAGCTTCAGCTTTGTTAACAACCTCCCTTATAACTACAACTTCTTTTATTTCAGGTTGAGTTTGCACAGGTTCTGCAGTTAGTTCTAAAGTTTATAAACAAATCATCGAGTTTTAAAAATATATGAAGATGACTTACAAGTCCTGTTATTAACTTCGAAAAAAAAAACCCATCAAACTTACGAAAGATTTCCGCCTCGTGTTTCAAATGGCCCTCTTTATCCGAACTTTCACTGCTTGTTTCAGCTGCAGATTCGGCTTCCTGAAAATAAATAAATCCGCATATAAACACAATACTCAAAACTTTAATTTTATGATATCCTATGTTTATTTCTAAACTAAAACCAAAGAAAGAGATTAAATCATATATGGGGGAGTTTAAAAAAAACTTCAACTCATTGTACATCTTAATTTTTAACTAGTCTTGTAACATAAGAAAGATCTTTGGCTTTCCATCTAATGGGCTTTAAAACGATCTTTACAATCCAATTAAATTTTGTAGCTACCAAATCCTAAAATTAGAAAAATTGGAAAACTTGCAGCAAGCAAAAGTCGTAATAAGTGGTGACTGTGTTTTTTATGGTGCAAAAACAACTTTCATACTGCACTGAAACCTACAGCTTTCCATAGAATCTGGAGCTCTGCTACTTAGGGAAACAAATCCCAGACTACAGTGGGCAAAAAAATCGCACACATCATTGGAATTGAATCCGGGCTGACTACAGAACAGATGAACGTAAGGGAGAGAGAGTCAGGACTTTATACGATATGAAAAATTCTTCTACTTAGGGGAATTAATTTGCTGCTTTGATCTCTCTCACAAAAAAGTTGTTATAAAGCCATAAAACCATAATGAGTGGTGGAGTGAATGCAACAAATGCCGCTATGTGAGAAGCTCCATACCTTCATGATGTCTCTCTCATCCAGAGTGCCATTCAAAGATGCATCTCTCCTCAGAGATGTATCCCTGGACGAACCCAATTCTTCTTTGAAAGTATCAAAGCCTGGAATTGGAATATAATAAGACCATTATACAAATCTGATATTATAGACATACCAGAACATGCGTTTAAAGCCATCTGAATTTAAAAACGAAAACATGCAATAGATGATTAACATCACCTGACTGGTCAAGATGAACTTTGGCAACAGCTTTTTCAACATCATCGGTAACCAATTCAACATTAAACATACATTGATTAACGATATCTTCTCGGTTAATTTTCCTCAAAGCTTTTTCAAGACTGTTTCCTAAAGGAAAAAAAAAAGGCCAATGACTAATTTTGAACCTGGCCTGAAGTGCACTGCAGCTTACTATGTAGCGTAGTAACATTTGCAATTACAAAAGTTGTCCCAAAGTCATAGAATCAATCTACATCAAATTTTATAACACCTAGTTGTTTGCCATAAATTAATATTAATTACTATCAGTCGAAGAAGTTTGAGAAAACATTTAAAGCTTATAATATTGTTTTTATAAATTTTATACCATTATCATAGGTGCCAACTTCTAGAAGTGAAAAATCTGTAGTCCATCATGAGCGGGTGGGCAGGCCACCATTTTTTAATTAAACAAAATCATACATAATTTATGAAAAAAGGGCACAATGAGGAAATTAAGTATTTATTAAATTAATAATAATAGAGGATTAAACTGTATTAAACGCAATATTAATTCTTAGAATTTACAAATGCTGTAGTGCAAGATTTTGCATTTGAGAAATTTTTGTCAAATACATTCTCGTAACATTTCACATGTCTGCATTTAACTATTAGTAAATTTTCTAATGTGTCATCAGACATGGTTGACCTGAAGTCAGTTCTAATTTTCTTCACTTGACTGAAGACTCTCTCGCATGCTGCATTACTGTGAGGGATCGTAAGTATTGACAGCATAACCTGAGAAAGTCGTTTAAATTTTAATTCACGAGTATTTTTTATTTTACCTTTTGTTTTAAAATAATTATTCTAAATTTTGTGTAAGAAGTATAAATTTGCTATTCTGTGAAGAGTCTATGCCCCCTGCTACCACATTGGTCAATGTTTTCGAAATGTCAAAGATTTACTTCCAATGTTTGATGTTTTCACCATCCGATGTTTCAAGACCACCAGTGATGAATAATGTGTTTTGAGACCATCGATGTTTTAACCGTACTTCCGATTTTATTTTTAATGATACGAAGTATCTAATTTAAGCTTAGGTTTCAGCAATTAAAAATCCTAGTTTTAATAACACCATCAAATGATACAGAACCACTGATTCACAATCATTTATGTTCAGTCTATATATAGTTTGAGTACAGCGCTGGTAATAAAGGAAAGTTATTTCCTATTGATAAGAATACCTCCTAAAACCAATCCTCTTGAGAATGGCAAATGTCCTCTGTATACAAATAAACTGCAAGAAGATTCATTTCAGACTTTAACAACTGGCAAACCTAGACAGTAGCGTAGATTAACCAACTAAAAAGGGCCATGTCTGGATTTGTATTTACTACCTGCTTACCCAGCTTTCAGAAGCCCTACAATTGTCATTATTCGAAGTCGATAAAACTAGCCATGCTTACCAATCCTGAAGAAATTTGAAAAAATTCTCCACATATTGCAGTATCTTTTGCATGCCTTCCTGTATTTTTCAATTGCCAGGGTAAAGCCATGGTATTCAAAATGTTACGGAAGAACGACATCATGGTTAATGTTTTCTACACTATCAAAATATTAAACTGCAATGTTTTTCGTAAGTCATTTTAAGAAAAGGGCCTAATACTACTTTTAACTGAAATGGTATGAAAATTTTCCTGCAATACAAAAAAACATGTACATTGAAAAATATGTGTCATTACGGAAAGACAGAAAAAGACATGAAACTGTGCCCTTCTATAAAGAGGTATTTAATGTTTTTTCAAATTCAGAACCGTTAATTAAATATAAATAATACAATTCATTATTTTGCAAAACATGTAAGATTATAATGATATAGTTTATTAGTTTTAATATGATATCCAAAACATCATAGTGTATTTAAATTTTAAAATTTGTCACTTACGTCCCGAAATACATGGCTTTACCCACCAACAAAACTTTCAATTTACACTTCCATTCTACTAGATGTACTACAAAGGCAATGACTTGGAAAAAAAAATATTAGGGTGGGGTGTCTTCGCCCTTACCCTCCATAATTTTAGTTAAAAAAACTTAACTCACGACTCACATACTATTCAATGTACGAGGTGTGTTCAAAAAGGAACAAAACTTTAGCTGTAACATCTTTATTGCTCATTGTATAGCATTTTAAGCACTGTCCCCCTCGAAGTAGTCCCCTCTACTGGCAATACACCGTTCCCAATGTTTCTTCCATTTTTGGAAAGTCTCCTGGAACGCACTTTCTGGGATGGCATGCAGGTCTCTTGTCACATTGTCCTGAATCTCCACTATGGTTTGGAAACGACATCCTTTCAATGTTGTTTTTAGTTTGGGAAACAGGAAAAGTCTACTAGGGCTAGATCTGGAGAATATGGTTGATGGGGCACAACGGGAGTGTGATGTTTCGCTAGATAGCTGCAGATAAGGAGAGATGCATGAGCCGGCGCATTGTCATGATGCAACATCCAAGTCTGGTTTTCCCACAATTCAGGCTTCTTCCTGCACACAACATCCCTAAAGCGTGCTAGAATTCCCTGGTAGATTTCCTTGTTTACCATCTGACCATGTGGCACAAATTTCTGATGGACAATGCCTTTGCAGTAAAAAAAACAACCACCAACATCATCTTGTTCTTTGACTGACTTATGCATACTTTTTTTTGGATGAGGAGACCCTTTGCCCACCCACCGCAACTGCATCACCTGCGTTTCAATATTATAGCCATCAACCTATGTCTCATCTCCTGTTATAGTGTTCTTAAGCAAGTTTTCATTTTCATTGGCAAGCAGTTCCTGGCTGATTTCAACACGGGTCTGTTTCTGATCATCAGTCAGCAAACGGGACATGAATTTTGCACTGACCACGCATCTCAAGTCTGTCACTCAAAATTTGATGGCATGATCCTACGCTGATGCCCACTTCGTCAGCAACTTCTTGAACAGTTAAACAACGATTTCCACGAATCGCAGCATGAACTTTATCAACATGGTCATCATCTGATGATGTGGAAGGTTGTCCAGGCTTGGGATCGTCATCGACCAACATTATGCCATGTTCAAAACGCTTAAACCACTCGTAGCACCGTATTGCGAATCATACAGTCCTCCCCGTATGCTTCGCTAAGCAATTGAAATGTCTCTGTAAAAGTTTTGCTAAGTTTGTAGAAAAATTTCATATGCACGCATTGTTCTTCGAGCTCTTTAATTGACACTTTGGCACTAATCGGACAAACAGCTTGTGCACATGCTCACTTTAGCAGCTGTAGCTTGCCAACTAACGGTCAGAGCGAAATGCGGCAAATGGCAGTTTGCCGTCTAAACCTGCCACTAGATGCGCTCAGTAGCAGCAGTGCGCTCCCTCTATCAGTTGGTGCACTATTTCAAAAGGCGTGTTTTTTCTATGTTAACAATCCTCATATCTTGGTAACTCAAGTTTTCAATAATTCAAAAGTTTATTTTTTTTACGCCCTTCAGTTTTGACTTACATAAGTTCCACTATATTTCCTTCCAGAACATAAATAATGGAATGCAACACTATTTACATGAAAAATGAATGAAGATCTGTTGCCGCTTGGATGGATGGAATAATGCATCTTCCATGATTATTGCAATTATTGTACGTTAATTGGCAACACCATCATAAACTATATTTGCTAGCACTATATGAAAAGATCCCAATTCCATTTACCATTTTTAGATAACTATACCTGTAGCTTTATTTCCGGCTCGCTGTAGCCAATGTCTGAGCATAACGAGGGCTTGCTGGTTAACATTGTCTGGACATTCAGATCTTATGGAATTGATGTCTGTTTCTGGTACATCCAGTTGAAGTGCTAGAGGGACCCAGTCAGCCCTTAGTTCTTTAGCGATGTCTGAAAGCCGTAAATCTGCTCTGTGGATTAGTTCTGGGTTGGCTGTAAGATAGCATTGCATCATATATAGCCAGACAAACTTTCTTATCCTAATTTCAATTTTACTGTTTGTCCATAAGGTACTTATAATTTGACTGTTTCACAAATTATATGACCTACATAAGTGCAAAACTCACCTAAACCTGTTTCTTCTACAAAACCATATTTCTTCTCTAACGTGACCAATTCAGACACAGGAGTAAGCTGAGCCTAAAAAAAATGAGATAATTACATGTATGCCTAATCACTGACAACAGAATTATTACCAAAATTATGCTAATTTTTACTGATATGGGTTGAATGTTATTTAATATTAGGCATGTTTGAAAAATAAGCATTATTCATTTATTAAAAATATATAATTGGGGAAAATATATTAATATATAATCAATATAGTGTGTATTTACACAGAGGAACATTTGCGAACTCGTTTTAACGACAAACAATATAATTACTTGTATAACAAAATCTGCACTTTTGCAAATAATTAATGATCATAAATTTGTGAAAAGTTATATATTTTTGAATATGAAGATGACGTAGAAACATGATTGAATAAAATAACTTCATCTCATATCTTAACGATCAGGAATTTTGCAATATTATAAATCATCAACAACAACCATTTTCAATCCACTGCAGGATGGAGGTCTCTCTGTTATCACACATACAGGTAGTACGGTGAAAGAAATACAGAGGAAGTGGCCTTAAGTTCACTATGTTGACTAAATGGGTTGGCAAGTTAGACCTACACAGTTTAAGGAGGATTCCGAACTTCAGTCACCACAGCCGAAGTCATGCGCTAAAGCGGGACAAGTTGTGTCATCCTCTTATGGAGTGAGTGCCACCTGGGCTGCTTTGAAATGGCATTCTTGGCAATGGACGGCTGCGGGACAATATGCTGGGTAAAATATATACATAGTCCACAGCCATCCTCTGCCAAGAATACCGGCACCCGACTACTTCAAAGCATCATCGGTGGCGGTCACTCCATAGTGGTGGGGGAGGGGGGTCACAATGAGTTTGGCCTTAGCGCAGAACTTTGGCTGTGGTGACCGAAGTTCGGATTCTTCGTTAAACTGTAGGTCCAGCTTGCCAACCCGTCTGGCCAACGTAGTGAGCTTAAGGCTGCTTCCTCTGTATTTCTTTCACCGTGGCGCAGTATAGCCCAGATGCTCTTGCGCCATAAAAAAGCCAAACAATCAATCAATCTTTCACCGTGCTATGTATATGTTTGATAACAGAGAGACCTCCATCCTGCAGTGCATTGAAAATGGTTGACAACATATATATTTTTTTCTTTTCAATGCTAACAAAGTCTCTCAAAAAAAGTACAAACACAGCTTATTGTATCTTTTAAATTATGACACATTTAGGAATGCTAGCCAAGCTTATTTAAATTTGAATCTCGTGCCCACTTGGTAATAACTTGGCCCACTACGATAATAAAATATGCAAAAATGATATGATAAAAAAAAAAAAACATGATTAAAATAATGGACATATACAAAATCAAGATTTTCAATTCAATCATTAATAGTTTCAATGGTTTTGGACTGCAGGATGTTAAAATCAATGTTTAAAAAAAATTAAGATACTCAAGAGATTGGTTACTTCTGGAAGTGCGATGTTGAGATTACAAATGGGAGTTTGTGGTGGTTCTCCCCGTCCAACCCTAGGCTCTCTCATGAAGGCAACACGACCTAATGGTTCCTGGTGTGGATCCTTCACCCGAATCGTAAAAGGCAAGCGATTTTCTCTAAATGCTTGGAATGTTAGGCTTAACTGTTCACCAGATTTGGTGACAGGAACTAGGTTACCAGCAAACTCAAGGAACTGGTATTTTGCTTCCAGTACCTGAAACAAAAACATTTATTTTCAAAACTTTGAACTCAATGTAATATTCAATAGCAATGTTATAGCAAATACAATAGAAAATTCACATTTTGAATTACTTGCCTCTACGTCTCTGCTCTTTGCCACCTCTGAAAAATGTTCTTGTGACTCGAGTGTTTTATCTTCTTTGTCATCTGTCATACAGAAGACACGGAGTTGAGCTTCTAATGGATCGTGTCTCTTTGCAAATACAACAAATTTTGCCATGAAGGGAACGTGGATCGCTTCACGGTAAAGCTCTGTTGCGAACTTTGTGGCTTCATTCACTTGCCGGCAATCCATTAACCAAAACCTAAACAGTTTTAAATAAATAAAATCTCATTAATATCGTTTTATAACACTAGAA
This sequence comes from Dysdera silvatica, assembly GCA_006491805.2. Classification (NCBI taxonomy): domain Eukaryota; kingdom Metazoa; phylum Arthropoda; class Arachnida; order Araneae; family Dysderidae; genus Dysdera; species Dysdera silvatica. The sequence goes on from QLNU02015003.1 coordinate 78,088,258, forward strand.
TAATAAACACTTGTACTCTTAAAACAGGGTGTCTACCCAAATTCTATTTCAAACTTCCCTGACTTTTCCACGTTTCTAGACCAAATCTTAATCGATTTCCAGTCGCTAATTACAGTAAACAACACACAATGCACTAAAATTTGCGTAATCAAAATAAGTTTTAAGGCTATAAAATCCATTAATGTAAACCCCAAAACCATTTATAACTCAATTATAGTGAATTTACAAATTCAAAAGCTGTATTAAAAAGTGTATTTCTTTACACTAAAAGCTTTCACTAATTAAATATTTACAGCAACATTTCCATTCCACCCTTTTCAAGTTCATTTTAAAAGAGTTTAACTATATAATCGCAAAGCTGGTTTTCTATTTCCATTTAAAGCTTCCATTTAAAGACTATATAGGTAAAGGAGATTGGTATTAGCAAAATCCCTTACAAATTAAATAATTTAGCTAAAAACACTTTTTGTTTTTCAAGTTTTAGTTATATATTTGGCAAACATTTTCTCCTGAAAAATATATAGTCTTAATAATTTTATATAAATTATATTAGTTTTGGTGCAAAATGGTACCTTTTGGAAGAAGTTTAGTCAAAAGTACAAGATTTTCAAATTTTTCAGTAGGCAATGTAGTATGAAAAGCACAGTTCAGGAAAATTATTTTAATAAGTTATTTATTATAAGAATGGATTTCGAATTTCCCGGATTTTCCAGATTTTCCAGATGAGTAGACACCCTGGTTAAATACACAATATGCCAAGCTGAGAAGTATCCAACTTCCTGATAAAATTTATATATAGGGTTAACCAAAAGTCTGTATAACTTTAAAAATTTATAAAAAAAAATTTCATTGAAGTGAGGTTTGCACAATAATTATCTTTTTTTTTTTAAATCACAAAAAAATTTAGTTCACAGGTCATTGACAGGTACACTGACACATGCACGAAAAGTAGGCAAATAAAGTTATTAAAAAACTAAGTGCTCGGTGTGTTTTTCGAATCATTGGTAAACTCTATACAAAGAACAAGTTTCTGGGAAAATGTTAACCTTTGCAGAGCTAGCTCTATCAGTGAAATTGTTTTACGTGAATGGAAAGTCAGAATCAGATACTTTGCAAAAATTTTGTTCAAAGGAAATTTGGAGACAAAAAAAGGTTCCATCACACATATACTAGACTACTTAAGCTCATCCAAGAATTTAAAGAAACTAGTTAGTTGGAGAATTGTCTACGACGCGGAAGACCATCATTGAGTCCAGTGCCAGTGTTGTGGAATTTGGAACAGGTAGTGAAACTAGCAATGTTTGTGAAACTGCAAGGGAACTGAGAATTTCTGCTAGTTATAGTACACAAATTGAACAGTAGTCAGCTATACAGAGTATACATTTCATTGTTTTCAAATGTCTAAAATACCACCTGTCAGTGACCTGTGAACTAATTTTTTTTTATTGTGTTAAAAAAAAAACACACCCAAATAATATTTATCATGCACACCTCGCTTAATGCAATGATTTTGCCTTTTCTTAATAAATTTATTTGGATCCCCTTTGCTTAAGTACCAAGAAGTTATTCATTGGTATAAACGTTCCAAAAGTCTACCCACTTCAGTGATACGAGCTTAAGTGTTCTTGTGCAGCCATCTGGAAGTGGGACAAGTCTGCTTTCCAGAAGAATGTCCCTATACATTGCATGGCCAAAAATTTTCAAAGCAATTTTCAAATTTGGAGTTTTGGTTGACCCTGTACATATACTGTGAAATCTATAATGTGTTTATGTATGTGCCCCCCACACCCCTGAAGTCCTAATATAGAGTGTTATTATACTCAACATTGTCTATAATGATGTCTTTGATCCTTTGATTATCATTGTAGACGGATTTCTCTGTATGTCATCATCATCATATTCAACCATTATCTATCCACTGCTGGATGAAGGTCTCTCCAAATGCTTTCCACACAAGTCTATCCTGGGCCATTCGTTTCCACGTCACCCCAACCTCTTTTCTTATTTCATCCACCCATCTAGTTTGAGGACGTTTTCTAGGTCTTCGGTGGTCTCTTGGAATCCAGTTCAGAATTTCTGTTGTCCATCGTTGATCAGTTCTTCTTGCAATATGCCCAGCCCATCGCCATTTCAGCCCTTTTACTTTAACAATGATGTCCTCTACTCTAGTTTGCTCTCTCACCCAAGTGTTTCTTTTTCGATCTCTCCTAGTTATTCCAAGCATGCACCTCTCCATGCTCCTTTGCGTTGTCTGTAACTTTCGTATTGCTCCAACTGTTAGACTCCATGTCTCTGATCCATAAGAGAGGACTGGCAATACACACTGGTTGAAGACTTTTCTTTTTAGACATAAAGGCAATTTCCCCTTCAGGATAAAACTGTTTCTTCCAAATGCACTCCAGCCAAGTTTAATACGTCTGTTGAGTTCTTTCATAATGTTGCCATCCATTGAAATCAGCTGGCCAAGGTAAATATATGAATCAGCAATTTCTAGCTCAGTGTTGTCAACTTGTATTTTTGTTTCCTCTACAAAATTATTGAACATGATCTTAGTTTTTTGTAGGTTCATCTTGAGTCCAACTTCTTCACTTCTAGTTGAGAGCTCTTGTACCATGTCTTGGAGTTCTAATGGGTCCGTTGAAAAAATAACAATGTCATCAGCAAACCGCAGATGATTTAAATATTCACCATTTATTTTTATTCCCTTGTTATTCCAATTTATCAGCTGAAAAATCATCTGTAAAGCTGAAGTAAAAAGTTTTGGAGAAATGGTATCTCCCTGCCTCACACCTTTACCAATTTTGATAGTTTTGGTATCTTTATGTAACCGAAATTTTGCACTTGCATTTTTATACACACGTTTCACCATGTCAATGTACACATCCTCAATGTCTGTTGATCTTAAAGAGTTGATGACTGCTGATGTTTTTATAGAGTCAAAGGCCTTCTCATAGTCAATAAATGCAACACACAATGGAAGTTCATATTCATGTGTTCTTTCAATTAATTCTCTTAATACTTGAATATGGTCCACTGTACTGAATCCACTTCGAAATCCAGCTTGTTCTCTTGGTTGAGCTGCATCTAATTTTTTCTGCAGGCGATGTGTTAGCACTTTTGTGAAGATTTTATAAATAGCAGGTAACAAGCTAATTGGTCGGTAATTTTTCAAATCCTCTTTATCACCTTTTTTATGCAAAAGAATTACTGTTGCAGAATCCCATTGGTTTGGTATGTTACCGCTGTTAAGACATTTGGTAAAGAATTTTGCAAGTATGTCTTCTACATATTCTCCAGCTTCTTTTAGGATATCTAATGTAATACCATCATCACCAGGGGCTCTTCCTTTCTTCATATTTTTTATTGCAAATGAAACTTCTTCTTTTAAGATTTTAGGAGCTGTTCCTTCGACTATTTCAGTGTCTTCGTTTAATCCACTGTTACTTTCATATAGTTTTTTGTAGAATTCTTCAACTCTTCTAAGTATTTCTTCCCTATTTCTTGTTACGGTGCCATCCTCTCCTTTTAATGCAATGATGTGTTTCTTCCCAACAGATAAACTTCCTTTAACAACCCTAAGGCTCTTGTTATTTTCAATGGCTTTCCTTACTAGCTCACAGTTGAATTTTCTTATGTCTTCTTTCATGCTTTTGCGCAGAGTTTTACAAAGTTCTATGTACTCAATCCTGGAACTGGTATTTCGATTGTCCACCTTCATATCTCTTCGCCTTTTCATGAGCTGTTTCGTCTTCTCAGATAATTTGCTATTGTGCTTTTTACAGGTTACACCACCAATTTCCCCAGCAGTTTCAACTATTGTCTTAACAATGTTTTCATTTGCTTCTGAGATATCACTTTCATCAATAAGTCCTTCCAGTGCAGAAAAGCGATTTTTTAATTCCAACTTGAATGCCTCGGTATTTACTTTCAGTTTCATTAGATCCACCCTCTTACTTACTTGTTTCCTAATGAGCTTCTGTCGTTCTAATTTAGTATTTAAGTGCACTTTACATCTCACCATTCGATGATCACTTCCAGTATTAAATCTGTTCAGTACACTGCAATCTTCAATAATTGATTTCTTGTTTGCCAGGATATAGTCAATTTCACTAGTTCCCCCATTTGGGTGTTTCCATGTCCATTTTCTTTGCGGTTTCTTCTTAAAAAATGAATTCATGATGCTAAGGTTTTCAGCTTCTGCAAATTCGATGAGTTGATCGCCACGTTCATTCCTTTCCCCATATCCGTATTTACCAACCGATGTCTCTCCTTGTTCCTGTTGTCCAATTCTTGCATTGAAATCCCCCATGATGAGCTTGATATGTTGTTTCCCTTTGGTGTGTAACTCTTTGATTTCTTCATAAAATTCTTCAACCTCTTCGTCGGTATGGCTTGATGTTGGTGCATATACCTGTACTATTTGAAGTTGGTATCGCTGGGTTAGTTGAACAACAAGCCTCGCTGCTCGATCTGATGTACTTTCAACTTCCAGAAGACAGTCTTTAATTCTTTTGTTGATTAAGAAGCCAACACCACTTGTTCTTCCAGTTTCCGTTCCTCTATAGTAAAACAAATGTCCGCTTTTCAGTTCCACCAACTCTTCACCTTTTCTTCTAATTTCACTGAGTCCTACAATGTCCCATTTGATCTTGTCTAGTTCCTCTTCCAATTCCTGAAGTTTTGCTTCAGAAGCAAGGGATCGTCCATTAAACGTAGCCAAGGTCAATAACAAACGGCAGCCTGGGCCATTCCAGTGATTCTTAGCACCCCCTGCTTTCATGCCACACTGACCGCTGCCTTGATCAGGAGCACTCCAGCACCTGGAGACTAGGGGCCATGGTTTCTGGTGTGTCAACATAATGGAGGAATTAGCCATAATTTCACCACGCTGGCTAAACGGGTTGGTGAATTAGCCCTCCCCTTCCGCCTTTCTATCCGTGTAGCAAATATTAAGGAATAACCTAATTAGAGGTACGGTCAAGGTTGGACCCATAGGAAAAAAAATACAAGAACATAGGTTAAGATGGCTTGGGCATATGGAGCGGAGAAATGAGGAATATGTGGGAAAGGTAATGGATAGGCGGGTGGTAATGGGTAAGAGGAAGAGGGGAAGACCACGGCTGAGATGGAAGGATAAAGTGACGGAAGATCTGGAAGAGTATGGATGGAGTAGAGAAGAGGCATTGGATAGAAGATTGTGGAAGAGAAGATTAAAGGACCATAACGCCGACCCCATATAACATGGGAAATGGCAAAGCGAAAGAAGAAGAAGGAAATCCACTTTTCAATTGTGTTATGACACAGAATCACATGTTAATTTCAGTAAATAAAATTATCTGATGCACGTTTTGCACTTTACACAAGCTTTAGTTAATTGCGATAATCAAACAAATACAGAAATCCATCTTTCACCTTGCCGAAACAGTTGTCGTAAATGAAACACAGTCGTTAACAAATGTAAGTGGCGTGGACCCCGTAACATCTTCCCACTGAGCTTTCGTAGTGCCACCTGCAAAAAGTGCATTTGCTTTGACATCAACCACTAGCCATGAATTTATAATAAAAAGAAAAATAGAATAAAAACAATTAAAACCTTCCTTGCGTTAAGTGCACAATTATACAAAATTTTGATAAGAATTTCGAAGTTACTTTAAGTCATAAAATGAAGTATCTTAAATTTTATATTTCAATTTAAATTCAGAATCTACAATATCGTTTCGATTTTTAAAATTAAAACCAAAATTTAAAACGTTGGGTTTTGTTATCATTAAAGTCACGGTCGATGGCAACAATTTAAAGCATTCTCACTATGAACTAGAGATCATCTAAAACGAAGCTGCCAAAGTGGAAGAATGCAGCCAGTGCAGCAGTTACAATAACGTCCAGCCAAAGCACATCTAATGGCAGAAGCTGTATACAAGTCAATATCAGAGCGACAAGCTTTCTCAAAACTTAAGTTGCAGTAAATTAATCTTGCGACAGAGAAGCAGTGCCTTGTTTTAAATTAAGAGAGAGAGAGAAAAAGAAAAAAAGGAGACAGTACTTTTGCAGTGCATGGCAAAAATCATATCCTACGGAGCAAGCTAAAATTCGTGATGACAGCACACAACCTACATCCTCATTTCTCTTTAAATCACATCAGTTGAAATAACACTGTATGGCATATATTATTTCATTTAAAATAGTTTTATTAATTTTTAATGGTAAGTTTTAATAATAAATAAGGGAAAAAATTCCTCACAAGCATATTAAAATAAAAAATTTCATTATCTTTTTGCTGTAATATAGTGTTGGCATTATATCCTATAGGCAAATACACATCCTGCATGTGAGTCTACTTGTTCAGGATTTAGGGTTACATAGCATTACACCAAAAAAAAAACTTTTTTTCTCTATGTCTTATTTTTCCCAATTATTTTTTCTATTTATTTTTGCATAGTTTCCATAGTAATGGTAAAGCCATGCTATATGCTTATGAATGATAATAAAAACAATACCTAATGACAATTATGCATATTCCGGCAATGCTTTAATGGCAATAATGCTTTTGGGCCCATATTGTTACTACAGCTGGGAGAAGTGGGCACAAGGAGAAAACTAAAGATCAGGATGTATTCCACTAACTATATTTATATTATATTTCAATATAAATATAATTTTATATACATATATATATATATTATTATCATTATATTGTTATTTTACGTTAATATTTAGTTGTTGTATTTTATGATGCAAGGATATATTATCATGTATTATATTTATTATACATGTAAATGAATAAAATTACTTTCTATACATAAATCGTGTGATTTAAAAATGAAAAAATGTGATGCTAAGAAATTCATTACAGATTATATTTTAGAAGACGTATACTTTATTAAAGTACTTAAAACTTGCAAAGCAAATCTCATTTAATTTAAATAAATGAAAGTAACATTACGTACAAACGGAAATTAACATCTGACATACTGATTAAATTGTATAATGTAATTAACAATATTGAATAAACAAGTACACATCAACTTAAATTAATTGGCGCATTTCCTAATTCATTTAGCCAGCTAATTTTCTTCCATCTAACATTTTTGCAAACTAAGTATAATATATATATGTGAATGTAGGAAAAAAAATAGTAAAGGGTAAAATACCAAATACGACGCTGTCTAGTTCAAAGCAGAAGAAAAGCTCAATCAAAGGCCTCTTGCAGCTGAAAAGTACTGTCTGAGAAAAAGAGCGATAGCAGACGGAAACGGGGACAAACCTGTCTTTGTACTACCTGTTATGCTGCATAGCAACCTCAGAGTAGGGGCATCGCCACTATATTGATTAATCATGCCTTTAGTAGCGGCCTGGGGTACAGGAATAGTCAAAGTAATCGGTTTATGAAACTTGCGTCTCCTTGGTTCCACAGTCACTATCGGGCTGACAGCAACTCTGTTGCCCAGCATCTTTGTGACCAACTCTGGTGTGATTGGTTGAGCCTATTTCAAAAACAATGTGTCATTCAAAATTATATGGAAAAACAATAATGTAAACACAGGATAAAAAAAAAAGTCATAACGATTCACATTCAAACAATCTCTCTATTAATAATATCACGCTTCATTACGTACGCAATGATATGCTATATAAAAATGTAGCAGCAAAAACTGCTATTTATATAATCAGCGTATAAAGGAATTAAAAATATCATTAGTAACTAACAGGTAAATTAAGGTATGGAAAAGAATTTCAGCCATAACGGTATGGGTGTATGTGTTTGGGGGTATATATTGTATGTCTACAGATACCTAAATACTTTTCTTAACAATGGTACTTATAAAATACAATTTCGTAAAAGTGATCGTTACATATTTAAAAAGATGGTACTTTCATATTGCGATTATATTTCGCAAGTTTACAAAAACAAATGTTACATGTACAATGGTTCAGTTAAGGTATTGTTACAAGTTAGTACAAAAGGGTTACACTAAATCACTGAATGAACAGGCCTTCACAATTTAGCCCCCCCAAGATACCACAAGAGAAGGAATCTGCTTGTTATATGTAAGAATGGACCACTTATCTGAGAATTTCTCATATATAGAGGAGTGATAGATGAGTAGGAATTCTGAATTATAGAATGTATTTAAAAAAATTAGTTTATTTATTAAATTTCTTACACATAGCGTCACATAGGACAACCTTCACTTGTGATGTCACATGAAAGTGCAACTTTACCTCCTACATGCCACAGATGGAGGCCAGATAATTGAAAGTTGTTGACTCTACTAAATACATATATCTAATTTGAATATTATGCATTAATCATAGGAAAATATAAGTGATTAGCTGAAGTTTTAACTTATCACAAATATGTATGTATGTATTTTGGCCATCTACTATATATGAATATACATAAATGTCTAAATCAATATATGTTTCATATAAGGTTCCTGTTTTCTTGTGCATGAAAAATAAAATACATATTAAGTGTTAAAAACAAGTGATCCAGAAAAGCCTGTTCTGAGAAAGGAATGGTTTTCATACCCTTTTGCAACAGGTATGAAATCCGGCATGATAACTATATATATATATATATATATATACTGAAAAGCAACTAAACCAGAGATAGCTGGCATTACGGTTGGTTGGACGGTTGTATTTTTATGACGCAAGGACAGCGAGGCTCATTCTGTGAATAAGCCAGCGTTGTGAAAATTTAGTGTTGTGGGTGGGTTTGTAAATGGGAAAGGAATTAAATAAGCAGCAATCCAATAATATAACGAGTGAGGCTCACAGTATCGGTAATAATGGAACATAATAAGGGTATGTTGAATGATCTAAATGCATTCAATCATGGGTCAATTGTTGGGAACTGAGGAATGGGTTACTCCATCTCAGAAGCCATGTAGGCATTGAAATTTTCATGAGTCACCGTATCAAGGGTGTCTTTGTACATCAATTCCAACAAAGGCAAACTGCCTTGTAGATGAGTAGGGTCATCGTTGGTTAGCTCGCATTGTAACAGCGGATAAAATGAGCCACAGTGCAACAGATCGCTGGACAATTTAGCACTGGTGCACAAAAATGTGTAAGCAGAACCATCTCCTTGCTGTGAGGTACAGAGGCTATCATCCCATGAGTGTACCTATGCTGACTGCACATCACCAGATGCAAAGATTGGCACGGGCATGTGAACATTGCACTAGATTCTCTAAATGTGGAAAAATGTTGCTCGAATGGTGGGTCAAAGTTCACATTGGTATGCACTAATGGCAGGGTACGAGTACGGAGCAAGCCATGTGAAGCAGTGGATCCTTCTTGAACAGCACGGTATTCTTCAAGTTGGTGGAGGTGGAAATGGAACCCCTGCTACATGTGACATCATCCTACACAAATCAATGTAACCAATCAATATCCTTGACAACCATGCGCTCCAGTTTGTTTGTCCTCAGGATTCCACTGGAGACAACATCCTTCAACAAGAAATGCCATTGAGAGGAAGAGATTGTTCGAGCCTCTGCCTCTCTTCATCAAATTGCCTCAATTAGCATATTATTATTTGGATTGCAAGCTTCATGTCAGAATTTTATATGATTAAAAATATTTATAAAACCTAATTTGATACCAAAGTTTTTAGGATATGTAAGTAATAATTCTATAATCTGTTTTAAATGGTGGGAACCATTCAAGACCTTCATTACTAATAACAGTTAAACATGTCAACACGTTTATGAATATTCACACATCATCCCAGTCCAATTTAATATTTTTCAGAACGGAGAAAGATTAAGCATCAGAAGCTATATAAACTCAAACCACACAAAGTCAAAGCATTTCACAGAAAAGAAAACTGCCACTACCACCTTTAAAGCCCATTACGCCTTTTCACTCACATGTGAAGATCTAACAGATCCAGATCTACAACGTTAACCTTGTATTTGATTTAAATTGCTCGTTTGTGTTTTTATGATGCTAGGACAGCAAAGGTCATGCTGCACTGGGGTCTATGGTTTTATAAGGAAGATGAACTTTTGTGGCCAAAGGAACCAAACTCTGAACTATGATGGACAAAAAATGGCATGTGATCAACAAAACCACTAGGATTTGGACTTGGGTTAATGCCACAATATACAAATGAAGTACCACTATGTGATCGTATGGCAGCGAACCTGGATTTCTCAGAAGAATCTAAAACTCTTACAGCCTAAAGAACTAACCCCCCCCCAGTAGACAACCCTTTCATTTTTAGAACCACTAGGGGTCAAATTCGAATTATTTTGTTTGTTTTGTGGTTTTATGGCTCAAAGACTACAATGGTCATGCTGTGCCAGGACCTACTGTTTCCAAGGAATCCAAACCACTGCATCTAAAATTTTCTGAGAAATCCAAACCCCACAAAGCCTAGGAAAGCTAACCCCGTACTACCAAATTATGATTAACAGCATGACAAGTGATGTGTTACCACTGTGACACAACAGGGCATATTTGGTTTGAAGTCAATATTAAAATGCCTACACCCTTTGAATTGGTTTACAGACAAAAGGTAGTTGTTTTGACTGTGGAATTGTTAAGAAACTATATCGGGAACAGAAGGATAACTGTGTTAAAGGAAAAATCCGTATGAATTATATATGCTAGAATATTCTCCTTGTTATCGTAATACATGAATTGAGATAATTAGTTGTGCATAGCTGGTACGATGTATATTAGCTGTTTATTTGACGGGAAAATAGAAAAATGCTAGCCACAATAATTTTTCTGTTTGAGTTTGTGGTGCAAGGTCAATGGTCACACACTGGGACAAACAGTTTTCCGAGGTGTATGAACAATCTCCAGGCCTAGGGAACTGATCTACGGACTAAGGTGAGCAATTAGTAAACTTTTTTAGTACAGTTGTAAGTCAAACCTGGGATAAACACACCATAAGCAAACTCGTTAGCATCACCATGAAGCCAAACAATTTGGTGTCCAATTTATTTCAATTAAACAAATCCTGGATTTGTTATTCTTTTGAATGAGTAACTAAAGCTTGCCACTAAACATTAACGGCTAAAACTGGCCCATATTGGACTGAAACAAAGTTAATATATGTTTAAGATACATTCTCCACTATGACATTCCTATAGCAAAATGAAAGCTTACATGGTTAAATTTAAAAAGAATGAAAAAGAAAGAAACCATGTCAAGGCAATCACATCTTTAACTTAACCATCGTGTAAGTAATCCCTTCTGTTCGATACCTGCCAGTTGGTGGGGGGTGGGGGGGATTTCTTTCAAAATATGATGTTGCATGATCAATCAAGTTCGTAAAAATTTATTGCTATTTTTGAATGGCTGGCTGGTTGTATTTTTACAGTGCAAGGACAGCAAGGGTCATTCTGTACCAAACAAGGTGAGGCCACCTGTTTTTGAAAGCCTCCTTTAACACTAAAATCAATTTGAAAAAATCCCACTGCAAAGCTTACACAGCTACTTTTTTTATGCAAGGTCGACTGAGAGCATGAGCTAGATGCAAATGTTTTTTCAAAGGATCTAAATTTATCACGTAGGGACTCGCAAACCCTGTGATATGGATAAAAGTAATAATATAGATAGAAGTAATAATTTTTGCATGTAAGTAAGTCTATATAGATAGAAGTAGTACTTTGTGTATACAGGTGGAAATCTATATAAATAGAAGTAGTAAATAAATAGAAGTGTGGACAGTATTTAGAAAAAGGCAGTGTTCACAGGGGATAGATAAGAAAAAATAGCACACATATACTATGTACTGACAGAATTCAAACACAGGTATCTGTACAGTAGACAAATATGATGCCTCTATGCCACCGAATAGCCATAAAGGGATAATTGGGAAGAACAATGCAATAGGATAAGTGTAGTTGTAAATAGTCAGCTGGTAGTGACCTAACTTCCATCTTTTTTCGTCTTCTTGTTGGGAGTTTCACGACACAAGGAGAGCAAAGGTCAAGCTGCCCTGAAACTCTGATTGTAATGTATACCGAGCCCAATTTATATTTTCATCATACTTCTAAGGTGTAGAAGAAAGTATTAAGGTGTATGTGATAGTAAACATTCATGACAATATAAAAAATTACGTTCACAAGGTTTTAAAAAACAGACGAATATTAATTCAAGCAACATAACGTTCAGCAGTGTGTGTATGTGTAACCTTTATAAATTAATATTGAACTATGTGCAATATTTTGAACAAAAACATTCAGAAAAGTGTCTCAGAAATGCAAAAATTCTCGACATAAAATGGTGTTTTACAGTGTAAAGATAGTTAATGACATGGTGTGCCGAGACAGCTTTCTGCAGAATCATAACCCTTATCACCTGGGGAATCACAACCCTGGACTAGGACAGGAAAAAAAAAAAGTGGCACACATTCTGTGGCTACATTTGGATCGAACCTAGCTTAACACTGACTGCTTAACCTGCAATTTCCACAGGCAACGTCAAGATAAAAAAATTAGCTCATCCCGCGATTTTCTCGGGTATGCACTTTTTCCATCTTTCATCTCATCATCTTTGGTTACAAAAATGAGCTACATATTTTAACTCTGAAATACATGTAGATTTGAAATATGTAATAAAAATATATGCAATTTTTGAAGCGACTTTGATAAAAAATTGAGCAATCAGAGGGTTAATGGCACTGGATTGAACCTGGGTTAATAGCATGGGAGATAACTGTTACAGGGTTCTCACTCAAATTAGAGGAAAAAGTCCTTGTCTTTTCTTGGCTTTTCCCTGACCTTTCTAGCAAAATTCATTGACTTCTCAAGCAAAATTCCCTGACTTTTCAAGCAAAATTCCCTGACCAATCAAAAAATTTCCAACTACATTTTGGTTGCGGGGAAAATGGCTTCACGTTCACAGGCGATTTAGCTATTCAAAATAGAAGTTAAGAGAGTTCCCCCTGACTTTTCCAGCAAATTCCCTGACCAATCACAAAATTTACAACTAAATTTCGGTTGCAGGGAAAATGGCTTCACATTCATGGGAGATTAGAGGCGATTTAAAATTCCCTGACAATTCCAGGTTTTGCAGGTTGTGTGGTAACACTGGTGTTACCACTGTGGAAATAAAATGGTATTGGAATAGGAAATGATAAAATTTATTATTTTGGTCTAAATCGATAATTATCATGCAAGATGTACACGTAACACCAATTCCTTTAAATTAACGCATGTGAATTATGTTTTGCAAAGTTACAGGAAGTGAAATTATGTCTTCAAATTCGTAAAGAAATAACTATGTTTTCAGATTTATACGAAATGGGGAATATTTTATGGTTATTTGCTATTTCTGAAGAGCATGAAATTATAAGAAATGTTGTAACTTCTTTTTCATTCATAAAAAGCGAAGTCATTGAGTGAACTCCGGGACAAAGGCTATTCTTATTTTCCCCTTAGAAATGCGTGCTGATCTCCCCATCTCATCAACAGTTTTTAAGTTATCGAAACAACGAATTTGAACAGAACTTTAATTTAGTATAAACAAAATTAAAAGCTTTTAAAATAAGTAGACATAAAAAACTTTTACATTGTACTTTAAGTTCTTTAGGTTTCTTTTTTTAATCACAAAAGATGGCTATTTCATAAAGCATGGTTATGTTAATTTCTACTATAGGATCGTAAAATATTTTTCCCCCCCCCTAAAGAAAAATTGTGATATTACGTGCGATAAAGTTATCACTTCTTATACCTCCTATCGCTTATTAACTGATCAAAAATAAATAAAACAAATTACTTCTCTTATTTGGTAGATTTTCTCGCTTTTTACAAATTAGAGAGAGAGAAGGACAGTTATAATTGTTAATCTTTAGCTGTGTATTTATCACAATTTTCTCAAATGAGGCCTAAACGTCTTCATAAATATTATTATACCCATATGTAATATATGTCTTACAAACTGTTATTTAATTATATTTCTAAATAAATATGATGAGGCTAAATGATACGAGTTATTTATGCATTACTTTACTGTAAATACAACCTTCCGTTTTAAGTTTAAATATAAATTATTTATGTTTGATAACTCTGGAGGAGAATCTTGTAACAAGCTATTGCTTTCCATTATCCTCCATTTCTAATCTAATCATTGTATCAGTAACGTATCATCATCGTCCTCGTATGTAATTCATATATAAACTTACCATATGCAAATTTAAATATGTATCTCAGGTTGAATAAATTATTATCTGTCCCTTCATGTAAATTAAAATGATTATTGGGTTCACCCCTGGGTAGCTTTTACAAGAATTACAGACTGCATACATGACCTGCTCCTGCGATATCCTAATCCCGACAACAATTGTTAAAAGACCTATTTTATAAATAAAGGGAAAATGAAATAACGAAAAAGTGTTAAAAAGACGAAGAAAAATGTTAAAAACCTGTTTTATCAGGTTCTATGGCTGTTTAATGTACTTCCTAAAGTATTGTTCTAATGCCCCACTTCCGGCATATTTTCAAGCATATAAACATATTCAAACTGAAGCTAAGTCAGCCAAATCACAGAAGTGTCATTAAAAAAAAATAACAACCCAATTCTGCACACCTGTATAACTCTTTAGTATAATAATAAAAACTTTGTTTCAAATGAGAAATATGTCAAAACTTGTAACAAATAATATAGGAAATGAAAATATATATTGATTTCATCAAAATAATAAGATATACACAAGTGCCCAAATCTAAAGGATAGTCTACAATCATCAATAATGCTGTATATGTCAAGGAACATTAAGTTAAATTCAGTTAATGTACAAACGTATCAACTTCCTCATAAACTGATAAACGATCTCATTTAAACAAGGGGAATTATTATGAATATAACGCAACATCTAAAAGGTATCAGAAGTCAAATTAACGTTTCAAGAACTCTATGTGGAACACTTTGCTTTATGCTGCTGTAGCTCTCATCCACATAGTTCATGCAAATTCCATACTAATGAAATTACACTCGAGATTCATGTAAGTATATGATAAACCATCTTAGCTCTCAGTTTTCTTAGCAGCGATGTAAATTATGTTGTTTCGTAGATTATCTTTTAATTTTGGGCAACAGTACGTGTGTGTGTATATATATATAACAGTTTTTAGAACAAAATAAAAATATACAATTTGGCCATCACAGGCCACTTCCCAAAACGGTTCGCTTACAATAACAACGCCTCTACAATTGACTCTATCATGGAAAGCTATATAATACAATTGCAAGATGAAAGTGAAATTTCAGTTCATAAAAGAAACAAAGTAAAACTTTAGTACAAAGGTAAGAACAGATCAGGCACTACATAAAAGCGAACAATTTATGTATGTAGCAAAAGAAAGTACAAGCAGTGAAACAAGAAACAGCTTGGTAGCTTAAGAAACAAAATCGAGAAAGTTTTTATCCTCTAAGAACGAAGATCAAGAGGAGAGAAAAAATTCTGACATTTCAAACCATGCAAAAAAGGCACTTTCATCTTTATCTTTGATTATATAGCCACCACCCACTTTCCCCTCCAATTTTAAATTTGGGAGCTCGCTCGCTTCATTTCGAAACTTTTTTAATTTTGTTTCTTAAGCGATTTTTACAATGGCTATTACAAATTTCCACTGTGCTTACATCGTCGTAAAAAAACCACCTGCAATAAAATATATACAAACCACTCTTCTGCTGCTTTATTGTTTTAAAAAAAAAATCTCGTTTTTGTACAGTCAAGAGACAATACTAAAACATACTGATGACCTAGTTGCTATGCAAAATTTTAGTATCTCACTCCAATAACTTCATCGTTAAGTCATTAAATTTAAATGATGCATCTCATGGAATCGTCCAAAACCATTAATCAGATGCAGATTTAAAAGTAAGCCTAAATGTCTTTAGACTCCCTATGACTTTTCTATTGGAGTCCTGTTGAAAAAATGAATTTCAAATATCAGAAGTTCGTGAAAATAAAAATGTGCAGTTCATCTTCAGTCCTTAATAACCATGGGGGTGGGGCAACGCTATGTGACAGCAGAAGAGTAGTTTATTGGCAACTTAATTTGAGAACCTGCATTGCTGCTTGTTTTAGAAATATGCTCAAATAAAGAAGCAAACACACAATTCACGTTTGACAAGCTTTCTTTATTGCAAAAATACGATCATGTACATAAGATATAGATAGCAGTTTACAGAGGTCTGCAAAGCAGTTATAAAAGGTGCTTCAAGTACAAATGCTTCCATGAAATAAATGAGTTGGCAGGGTAAGTAAAGATGAAATTTAATCAGAAATGTTAAAGAGCACTGTTATGCAGAAAGGGTTACAGAAGAACAGTATGAACGATTCGTTAAGTAATTACAGAGCATGCAGCAGTAAAATGTGTTACAGTTTCAGTGCAATGATTAAAATAATTTAATGTGAAGCCCAAAGCTATTAAAGCAAGTTAATTGTACATGATATGCGTGTCAGTAGCAATTAATACACACAATATGCATAGTAGGGGGACAATACACGATATGTGTATTAGTGGACAATATCAAAACTAACACGTGCCACTCTTATAAATGGACGAAAAAGTTTAATAAAACAAAAGTAACCACATGAATTCTGCCCTTTTCTATTAAAAATGGAGTTTACTAAAATGTATCGTACGTTTTACTTAGAAAAAGATAATGCAAGCTAACATTCAGCAATATATGCAACCTTCAGCATCTTATACACATTTTCCTTAGTGAAAAAATACCCACATGCCCATTTATGAATGAGTCTACTTTATAGCACAAGGACGGCAAAGGTCATACTGCACCATGACCGACAGTTTCCCCAAGGAATTGGAGCCTCTTGGACCTAGAGAACCAACCCCCAGACTACAATGAACAGTTAATTCAGGGTTGTCCAAACTTTTTGTGCAACGGGTTACTTAAAAATATTTTACTAATCTTGCAGGTTAGTTTTCAGAGTCAGGTTTCAGAGAGATGCATTAAAAAAGAAATAAAAAAAACCTTCAAAATTTCTGCCGGTTATTTGTTTACCTGTGATGTGCAAAGGGGTCACACATGCTATCCCAATGGTTTTTCCTTATTTCTGAAAAAAAAAAAAATCTAAATTTTTGCTTTGCTATTTTTTCTATCCAAAACCATTGTTAACGGGTTGGACCGTGGCCCACGGGCACGTTGGACAACTCTGAGTTACTAGGTCAGCTTTTTTGGGGGGAGGGGGGGGAGGAGAAGTGTAGTACTGTTAGGGATCAAACTGAATTAATGGCATACTAACCAATGGTTACCAATGCCAGGCCCATTTATAGAGACGAATCAGTTTTCAAATGCAGGCACCAATTAATTGCAGTAATAAAAGTTTCTCGGAGATACACAATCGTTTCATAAATAACTACACAGCAGTAACTTTTTTTGCAGTTCTCTAGCAGCCAAAAATTACCATGATTGTGGAGATTTATATGAGATTACCATACAGAGTTTTCAAAATTAAACCCTTTATTATATGTTATGGGACAACAAAATCACTTACTAGACTTCAAGGTAATCATGGGGTGAACTGTGAGATCTACACAGATGGAAAAATTTCTACATGTTTACAAAATGGCCACATGTACTTTGTACTAGGAGAGGCATGGTTTGCTTTCAATAATACTGTTACGTCTCATAAAATATATAAAAAATGTGTAATAAAAGGGATATATATTAATTACTTTGTTGAAGTGAAAAAAAAATTATTATCACTATGTGGTATATACTATTATGCAGAAGATTAAACAGTTGACTGTAATCTATTCTGATTTCACAATATACTGCATTATCAAAAATGTAAATAGGCTTTATAAACTGTAAATAATAGTAATCGATTATAAAGGCAGTTTGTGATTTGTCATAAGCGAGGTCCTGTGTCAGTCGACAGTTTGTTAATTACTTTTCCTATTGCTTTGAGCAATCAATTACAAAAACGAGGTGAAAGTTAACAAAATTTTCCACATTTTTTTTACTTATTGACACAGGCTGTTTTTATCAAGAAATGGCTAGTTATCCCCTAATGTACACTTTTTTGCTTATTTCTGGCTAAAAATGACTGGAAGATAGAAAATGCGAATTTGAAAGCAATACTTAATAATCTTCGACATGCATGTATAAGCTCAAGCTAGGGTTTTTTATTGGGGAGGGGGGGGATATGGGAAAAAAAGATACGCCATCCCCGCCCTAGAATCCCTTCATTGAGCCCGGAGTGCCTTGACCGCTAGACCAACGAGGACAGGAATAACGTTCTTTCTCTGCATATAAGGATATAAGATATTATTACCCTCCTCAGAGAATAGCATTACCTTTCTTGTTGAAAAGCAAGAATTTGAGAGAGACAAGCATTTCACTTGTCCACCCGAATTCCCAGTGCTTATCAGGACTAAGACTGCTTTATATAGCCATGAACCCAAAAATTGAATGTAACGATGTTATAAAGTTTATGTTTTACGGTGCTAGATCAGCTGAGGTCATGTATCATCAGGACATACAACTATATGCAGAATCCGAACCTCTATTGCCCGGGGAACCAAACCTCCATCTGCTATTGGCAGAAAGACCACGTGTTCTACAGTACCAAGGTTAATGACATGATTGATGATACCTCTACATTGCTGTATAGTCCCAATGTTATAGAGAGAGAGAGTGATTAAGCTGTCACCACATAATCAAGCAACCGATTATGTAGAGAACTGAGATTATGTTTAATTGAATGATTATGGTAAGGTAGTCCTGGGTAAATAAAATTCTACTGTACGGCAAAGACTTACACTTAAATAAAATATGCAATTACTTAGTTTAAAAAATAAGGTATTAGCTTAGCTTCTGCTACAGGGTTATTGAAAAAGAATGACAGGTTTGCAAAAAGTGTATCATAGAAAATAAATACCACATATGCATGTGATTCTTGTCTTAAGATATTAGAGAGTGTCTAGAGTCACAAATGAACCCCAGTATGTTTCGATATGTGCACGACTGACATGATACGTTTCGACAAACATGACGATAAAGGATCTTGTGTCATGTTTCCTGAGGTATAGCCAGAGTTACGGTTGCCATTGTAAATGTGATCCAATATCTTAAGTGCCTGAGATCAGTAATGTTTTCACCAAAAACAATGTTCTTTATGTTTCCACAGAAGAAGTACTCCAATTGGGTAAGATCTGGGCTTCATGCAGGCCACGTTAACGGGCTACCCCGTCTAAGTCATGAGTTGGGGAATTTCTCCTTTAAGAAGCTTTCTCCTTTACACAAATAAGAAGATATAGAGTGGTGTACAATCTTACTTAAAGCAAATCTTATTGCCAGTTTCTGCCTCTAAATCTTCAATTTTTGAAAAGGTGTAAACTTGCAGGACATCGAGAGATAAATGTCTCCAGTAATGGTATTCTCTCCCAAAGAAAAAAGGGCAGAAGACACGATGGTACAGCATGCTGCACCGAACATTCACTTTTGGGGAACCACGAACATACTGATGAGTGATCAATTTCAGTGTGTTGCTGTGATCCCCAAATTCGACAATTATGCCGATTACTAAACTTAAGTTCTTTTACTACATTTAAATAGAATAATCCTGTGGATATGTTCAATAGCTTATCAGTGATAAGTTCTTTTAATGCCGTCGTTCTTTTTCGATTGCCCTGTATTATAATAGCAAAAGTTAAAATTTATTCCATAATCTACAAACAAAATACTAAAGTCTCCATCAAAATAACTGCTACAATTTTGAATAGCAGATATATCAAAACGTACACATGACATTACGATCAAAATTTATATTACTTCATATGTGGTAAAAAAAAAACTGAGCAGTATAGATGAGAAAAAAATCTTTGCCCTAAAAAATAGCTTACAATTAAATGCTTCAAAATTTGAAATTCCATATGATTTGCTTTAACCCCTTCCTTCTCACTCCCGTCAAAATTACGAGTTGAGTTTCCGCCCTCTATTTCTCATGCCTGTGATATTTCCGGGCTGGAGTGTTCAAAAGTAACACATCAAAAAGATTAAAAGCAATCCATTTCTTATACCCGGAAAATATACTTTTATTTTAGATTTCAAGCTAAAAAGAATTCCAAAAATTAAAAATGAATACATATATTTTTCGTACACTTACTTTTATACAATTTTCTTGAACAAAGAAGTAGGCACTTTTTTTACTGTTTTCTTGAAAATCATGAAATCGTTAAGGAGTTAAAGCTTCAGGCATTCAAAGTTATTTATGAAATTTGGCAATGATCCGTATACTTCTCGACAATAATGTACAACACAGCAAATAAATACAGTAGAACTTCCATATATCGAAAATCTCTTTGTCAAAGGTTTTTTTAATCCCTGTGGACATTACATAGAAAAACTTTCAATATATTGAAAATCATCTTATATATAAAACAACTCTATATATCGAATATTTTTACCACTTGGAATCTTTTGTTTGTTAAACGTTGAAAAACATCATAGCTTTCGATTGGCTGAAATGTTTCTGACAATGTATTTCTAAATTAAGAAGGATGAACACTTTTATAATGAATCATCATTAAAATTTGCTGTGTAGTGTTTACTACACATATATAAATGCATATAAATATTGGGTAAATATAATTCTCAAAGTACTTCCAGCACATTTTTTCTTCTTGATTCTTATTTTTAAATATTTATATGAACATTTGTATTAACTTGCATATAAAAAAAAACCAGCTCTAGTTTGAGCTTATTTCTACATGGGCGTCGAAAATTATTAAGTTTAAAAAAAATATGATTCACAATTAGTTTTCTGTAAAGAACAGGGTATTGATTAGGAGGTGAGTATGTGTGTGTGCCTCCAAATACACAACATATTACATATAAAAAACAGTCTCTGTATATTGGTGTTTTTTATGAAACCAACTTCCGTATGTGGAGGTTCTACTATATATATCAAACTCAATCAAAATCTCTTGTAACAAGAGAGGCGCTGTTAAAACGCAAAGAGATACGGTAAGCTTCCGTATATCAAAATTCTCTATGTATCAAAGTTTTGGTGACACCTGTGATTTGCATTTCCCCTTCACTACGTAGAAAAATTTATCAATTTCGATGTATGGAGATTCTATTGTATATGCAAATCTCTATTTATTACATCAACATGAACTGCAATCAAACCATTGCATCTGATTTCCAATGTCATGTCCAAATTGTTGCTTTGGCATTCTAAGCAGGCTAATTCTGCAATTTCTAATAGTTATAAAACTGCATATAGCACGCTTATAAATGAGAGGTATTTTTAAATGTATTTATTCACCATATAAGATGCAACAAGGTGTTCATACATTTAAGTGTAAGTAGATAATATAATAAAGCTTTGTTAAAACGATCGATCTTATTTCAAAAGCTCGCATTTTTACATCCTGATACTGGACGATAGTGGTCATAGCAGGTGAGGCTGAGGACTTAATGACCTTTGAACCCTGATGCACTTGTATATGAACTAGTTTACTGGAAATCAAGCCCAGTCTACCTAAAAGCTGTGATTGTTACCAGCAAAAAACTAGATATTGAAGATTTAATGAGAACATTGAAGTGCATTAATAACTTCATGCATAAACTAATCACTTATAAAGTTGTAATCTAAATTATAAAAAATCTTGTAAATTGCATAGTGACCATCTGTAATGAACTTTTCACAGAAGATTATAAATATACACATTTGTGCATAGTCTTCACTTGTCGGTTAAAAAAAAAAAAAATTACAATCATTTATTCATAAATGATATAATCCACGATTGCTTACTTAAGCACTCATATCTGTGAGCTATGGGTTCAGAAATGATTGTTTATGATCTGGTCATAAAGGACAATTTATCACAAAATCAATAATTCAAGCGAACAACTTTAGTAGTGATTATTTACAAAATTCAAAAGGGAAGTCCAATGACTGCAAAATTTTAAAGAATGACATGATGAAAAAGACATTTACAAATTTGTCCTTGTGAAATGAAGGCATTTAAGAAGCAATGACAATACATGGTTTGAAAAAACGAATGCATTTTTCATGGACAAAAAGTCTTCTTAGGCATACAGTTATACCAGAAAAAGTAATACGAATAAAAAATCCATAAGCTCGGTTTAACTTCACACTATCAACATTTACAAACACTCACAGGCAAATGGCTTTTAAAACTATGAAAAGATCACACATTTTCATTCAATTTCATATGTAAGAAGTTTTTTCTTAATACAATAAGACAGACCACTTTTTTCCGAACAACTTCACATCTGTTAATTTTTTTCTGACAAAAAAAAACAAAAGAACTCTCATCCATGTAAATCAAGCATATGAAACTTTCTTCACAGTGTGAATGAATTTTTTGTCACAGTCAATTTTTTTTTTACAATGGCATACAGCATGCAATTAAAAACATGTAACCAACTGATTCTGTTTATCTGTTGGTTAGCTAGCAAAATCTGTAACCAAAACAATTAGTAGGACATTGCATAAAAATGGAATAGCAAAATAAATAAAATATATCACTTGTAAAATAATGATAAAGTAAATATATATACACAATGGGGAAAAATTCCAAGGAATAATAAATTACAGGCAGAATTTGTAAAGGAATAAACAGCATATAAAATGAAACAAGAATATCAAAGAACGTATAAAATATCACATAATAAAATTGCATCCCACCAAAGAAAACCATAGGCAAAGTATATATCCAGTAGGACCCGTATGTAAACAAGAAGGTTGGAGCCAATGAAAATGCTCACTATATCCCCACTATACCTTTTTAAATCGATTTTGGAATTTAAAATTTTGAACTTTAGAAATAAAGACTATATAGGTAAATGTATGCACATGTAGTATGCACACGTTAATAGTTGGCTTTGCATTTGCTTAAAATTTGATAGGCAGTGCATTATGTTGAACCCAACAGTAGATTTAGGAAATTGCCGTACCTCAGTACAAACTGTATTGTATTGCTGTCTTTTTCCTTCCTTCCTTTGTAAGGAAGGAAGGAAGGAAGGAAACTTGAGTAAACTCTTAATTTTTATATATAAAGGTAATGTTTCAGATATTTGTTAAACCAATACTTTAACAAATAAGCTCATGTAATAACCAATAATTTATTCTTGTGTTCTAGGTTGCCGCTCCCTGACAAGTGCAACGGCTAGGGGCGTTCCTTGTCCATATATTTAGAAATCTACTACTTGCATAACCACTTGAATTCCAGTGTGTGAAAAAATGGTGTATGAAATGTGTCAAAGAATGAGCATTGAGAATAGCATAACACACTGGAGTATAGAACTTTTTAGTCACTGGACGGACTGACATGTCTTGGGTTGTGGAAATTCACATTGACTTTAAGTTCTCTAACAGGGGTCAGTTAATGACATTTCCTGGGACGGCAGAACCTAGAATTTATACAATCATAAAAGTTGTTACGAAAAAGAAATTCTCGTTAAATGTTTTATGCGATATGCAAACCAATGCTTCCCTTTCTACATCAAACTGTGATTGGTCGTTCTTCCTTGTTCAACCTGGAGGAAGGGGGCCGTGGAAGTCTTGCTTGGTAAGAATAATTAAATAAATTACACATGTAACATATCAAACAATGTCTATATTTTCCTCACTAAATACAGGCTCATTATAAACAAGTCCTACTGTATATAGACTGATATCAAATTTTAGTCTAAAAGAATATGGTTTTATATATATACTTTATAAACATATAATAGCTTTCAATTCTCATAAAATCGATACCATATATGAAATCATTAATAAAAAAAATGAGCAATTAATAAAGCCTGGTTTAAACTTTATGGCACAAAAACAGGTTCTACGGCTTGTTAATAAAAAACTGAGAAAAAGAATGCTATAACTATGGTATACTGTTTTATCAACTAAAACATTGGAACAATATTTGAAGTTAACATTGAAATTGACTTTCATTTCTGCACTTACACAGCATATAAAGTTTTTCATGAAACATTTACAAATTTTGCTAAAGTAGTATAATCAGATTTGTAGTTACATTCAAACACCGCAGAGCAATACGGAAGTATACTCAAATGAGGATGATGAGACTCCATCTGTTGATGCCTCTCTCTGATGTACCTCGTAAATTCCTATTATTCTAGGGTTATTTACATAAAGCTATGTCTTAAAATTAAAAAATTATTTTCTACGTAGTTTATAATGATTCCACCCATGAGTTCACGGTTTTTGCTACACATAGTGCAACATCCATTAATTGCTAATTAAAAAATATTACAATTCCAAAACCCTGGTAGCAACTTGAATGACAAAATACTGTTAATTAATCATTAGCTTTTGCTTCAAATATGTGATGTAGGTAAAAATTAATAATTACCATACTTCATCCTTCAAAAAAAGTGCTATTCACTTAATCACAAAAAAAAATAAAATCATTGATATAAGGTACAATCCAGCAACTCGGGACCCTGAGTGAAAAATATCTACTTTAGCCAGAAATTGACAACTCTATGAATGTGATAAAAATTCCCATAAGACGCAAGTAAGTTAAATCAAGCAGTGTAGCACTGCATTCAAAACAACTACGTAATGTCAGAAGTCAAAGTAAGATATGTTTCCCAATATATTGTAATAAATAAGCAATGCTCACAGAAAAATAAGCCTTTCCATCCTATCTCTGCAGTGTTTGTTTAACTCTGTAAAACTGATTTCAATTTAACTACAAGGGATGTTTTACATGACCCTATCTGTTATCTGTATTATATAAACACAAAAACAAATTTATCACTCATTCAAATTTTCATAAAATTGAGCAATTTTGACTCATAAGTAAA
This sequence comes from Dysdera silvatica, assembly GCA_006491805.2. NCBI lineage: Eukaryota > Metazoa > Arthropoda > Arachnida > Araneae > Dysderidae > Dysdera > Dysdera silvatica. Next base: position 78,113,062 of record QLNU02015003.1, read on the forward strand.
TGAATATATTATTCATTATTTCGAAATTTAACCTTCGACTGCAAGCTCCAATATTGTAGAAAAAACAAAGCACGATAAATATAAAATGGCTGTGTACCCAACAATTGATTTGGGAAAGAAAAAACCCAGAATCGAAAAGGATACCTAATGAAATGGCACCTCATACGTAGATCCTATGTTATGTATGTCTCTTATTATTAATAATAGTCAGAGAACAGTTTATTCATACTCCATCGAATAATAAGAACATACGAAAACAAGTAAAGGTAGGATTAAGGAAGGTCCATTGTGACCAATTTCAAAGATTTTTAAGCTGAAAGGTTATAATTAATAGCTAAATTCACGCATAACTAAATATTAAAGTGTTCTTTTAACACTATGCTAATTTGTATGATTATGAAAGTTAAAATACCTGTTTCGTTTGGAAAAAGTTGTACAATTTATGATAGTAAAGTTTACTTCAGAACATTGAAAATTAAAAGTATATTTAGTATCCCAAAACGAAATTTCCTCATTCCCAATTAGAGATTGTAAATTATTCGTGAACACGAAATAGAATTTAAAAAAAAAATTATGATAATAAAAACCAGTGAAAAAACACAGGCATTATAAAATAATTATTCACAAATTATGTGCTAGAAAAATAGACCATGAATTTCAGAAAGCCGAAACTTTTTTGCTGTTCTTTTTACATAGGCACTACAATATAAGTATGCATTACAAACGACTAGAAATGGGTATTGCTTTAAAATAAGTGATTAGTAGAACTAGGTAAAACACTGACATTAAAAACTCCTCACATAACAGAAAACAACTCTAGTTTTGGCCAAGCTCGCCGCACGAGTTCTGAAAAGAAGCCAGGTTTCCTTTTCTGTGGCTTGTGGGAAAAAGATAACTTTTCCCACGGTAATTTTGAATTGGGTGGACTTACGTTATTTGCATGACCTCTACCTGGCTCACATAAACTATGTGCGGAGTCAAGTTTACTGTTTACCTGAAGTCCCACTTTAATCTTCTTGGTGAGAGCACCCTCGGGGAAAATGGCTTGAACTTGTGGAACCACGGTTGAGCTGACCATTCCGCCTTCAGGACCGATGGCATGAACTTCCTGTCGGATGCGGGTAATAAGAGCAAAGTATTGCGGAAAATCGGTCGTTAATATTCGGGTAATTCGATTCGTATTGAGATCTTCTAGTGCAGTCAACTCTGAAAAAAAGATCAGAAATGATTGTAGAATAAACGAGAACTATTTCGTACATACCATACTTTACCTTATCCCCATCCTCCTGCTCTTATGATAAAGGTCATTTACCTTATCGCACAATATAGACATGAGGAGATTGTGCAACTAGGAATCTGAATGTTGAATCTATGCATCTATCTTTTATATATAAACATAGATACTGCCCTGAGCAAACGATGACAAATATTTTTTTATGGAAGTGCATAATTTGGCAAATAATCAAGTGAACAAATTTTTCTCAACTTTAATCTTTCAGCCAAACAAATAAAAGAATTTCGGGCATTTATTATTTTTAAAAGTAGAATAAGTTTACCAATAACAATTTCAATTCGTCTTAAACCAGGGGAAGGGGGAGACATCAGCATGTAAAGATTTGTCATAGGGTAGCAAGTTTGAGAACCACTGATTTAGAGGAAAATTCAAATACAAGAGGGGTTGTTTTTGTTTTTTTTGTGGGGGAAGGTGGTTATAGCTCGCACCTCAATGATCATTACATAGTATTACTTGGATGTTTCATTGAGTCAGAAATTTGCTAGGGGGGGGATATGCCCCCTAGCTGCACCAATGGCTGTAAGGCAGGTAGGGAGAGGAAAGGTTGCAAAGAAAATATTTAGAAGGAAGAGTCCTCAAAATTCGATTGTGTCTGGGCCTCAAGTGCTAAAACCGCCACTGGCCATTACACATCAAGAATGCAATATTAAGAACAATACTAAAACATTTACAGTAACCACCAATCTTACATTATGCTGGGTTCAACTCAAAAGCAAGCGAACAGTTTTAAGCATCGTATAAAACCATATAATCACCTTCCCCTTCAAAACTTTCATTAAACACATCATGTACAGCGTCATCTGATGCTTCAAGAGTATGTTCCCTCCATGACTCGCCGTTGTCACTTCGTAGAATAGTTATCTCCCTCTCTCGGCCACGTAAAGCAGCAAAGTGGGGAACTTCAATTATTACGGGCCTGAAAAGTAAAATATTAATTATCATCAAATGAAATACCTTTCAATATACTGCATTTTATAAAGCAAAATTTAAATTACAAACCCAAGAAATTTAGCACCAGCAGGACCAACTTCCAAAATTCGAGAGGCACACGCTTCCCCTTCCATTAGGGGAGGTGGATGGGACAGCTTCTCTTTCCGTAAATATCGACACGTAATTCGCATAGGCATCGGAGCTTTGCGTGGGGGGATGATCACCCTCACTCCAGAATGGCGACATCCTCGCATAGCGCCTCCTCTTGCATCCACCATGAAACTTACAAGGAAGCTGCGTATGTTAAAAAATTAACGTTAATTAATAACTTCACTCAGATAATACAAACGCAAAGTCTCAACATTAAGCATTTAAAAAAAAAAAAGAAAGAAAAAAGAAAGAAATTACAGAAAGTTTCAAAAATTGTAGTATCACAATATAAACTTTTTAAAAATATATATGAAAGCAATTAAAGTTTCAAAAACAAATTGTAATTATTTTATTAATACCCACAAATAGTAACGGTTATTTTTTTCATACCAAAAACCCTACATGAATTTGTTCCTTCCAGATAGAAAGCTGATAAAAGATTTTTTTCTATGAATACGAACTATGCAAGAATGCACATATTCTTGATTCAATTATGTTATTCTAATGTTGTTTGTAAAATGTGCATTAATTATAACATGTTTCATATTGATAAACTCATTTAAGAAAAAAAAAATATGGAAAAACGTTTTCCCAAAGGCTTATTTAAATACCCAAAGCAATAAAAGCAGGACTGAATTAAGAATGGAAAGCATGAGGTAGGCGTATATAAAAAAAGTAGTATGTATATAAACATTACAATAATTGAAAAAGTTGCTTTTAGTATCAAATAAAAGTCTATTTTTCTCAAGCATGTCCCTCATAACGGAAATGTAAAAAAATTGCTAGCCTATCAGTACACGCTTTAAGTAAGGTATATATCAGCCAAAAATTATACAAAAGAAAACATTTCATCTGTTAATTCG
>QLNU02015003.1:78116398-78159612 GCA_006491805.2 Dysdera silvatica
TTAAAGGATTATTAATTAGGATCAATTATTAAGGGCATTTAAACCATCAAATCATAACGTGTTCAATCGTTAAATATTACTTCACAACATGCATTAGTCATCTAAGAATTTAACATTACTGCTATTATTTACTATCTTCTGGGATACATTAGTTAATGCAAAATAATTAACAGATTCATATAATTCTGAAGTAAATCTTTTGGTTTTAGTTACCCAGCGTGGATTGGTGCTCGAGTGAGATCAATGTTATCGGCAGCGAGAGTACTACTGAAGGTCGCTTCCTGCTGCACAATGTGTTGTGGCGTCAGGTGATCTTCTTCAGCAGTAAGTGGTGCTGGAAATCAATCACAATTAATGTTACTGAAAACAAGGCAATAATCAATTCAGTCATAATAGCCCTTCATTATGACATAACAGTATGTCATATATATATATAGCCCTATTATTGTATTACTCATGTAACTCGTAAATTATGTGTTCAAGAAAACTGACACCTTCTCGACAATGATGGTTGGTTGGTTTTATTTTTATGGCACAAGGACAGCACATACCATTCTGAGGCAAAATGACTGTCATAAAAGAGCTTTTTGTGTTTTATGGTACAAGGGCAGCTAAGGTCAGGATGAACTGGGACCTAGAATTTTCTGAAGAATCCAATTAGCCAGTGAACCGAACTTTGGACTATAGTGGGCAGAAAAAATGGCATACGTTCTGTGGTAGAACTGGAATCAAACTTGGGATTAATGGTATTATAAAATACGCCACCTCTATGCCACAATACAACTACAGTCATAAAAGGATTGTGTCACCAAATGAAGACACTGAATGTTAACCATTATGACATATGTGCAAAAACGTATTTGCACAGAGTTTCTTTCAAATTTCTGATAAGCAGTCAATAATCGAATTAAATTGACAATAAGTAGTCTATGGACTTGAAACCACTTTTCTTACCACTGAGCATCGAGTCCATGCCTCGCTCATCACGTGTCACATCTATGGGAAGCGAGTCGTCACCTAACGATTTCATTTCATCAGCCGTTAGATAACGGAACGATTGATCGCCCAGCATAGTATCTTCAGCTAAGAACAGTGGATAAAATAGTTTAAACAAACTGATGTACACACATTGAAGCAAAAGTGGATATTTATTGAAACAAGAACTTTTCAAAAAAAAAAAAAGTAACATCGATTAAAAGAAACCAAGCAAAAAAAGCACCAAAAGTACCATAAGGAATAACAAATAGAAATAACATTTGAAAAAAAAAAAATGTGCGTAGTTGTCACTTCCTAGTGTATCATTACAAATCTTAAAAATCGGCTACCAACTATATTCATAAAAAATGAAAGTGGACAAGTTCCAAAAAATTACATGGAGCTCAGGACTAATGTGATATTATGACTCTTAAATACACCTACGTTACTGCAATTATCCCTATTGCCAAATTATAAATAAATGGACGATTCAGTTTGTGTTTTCTTTTTTACAGTTAGGTGTAGAAAATCTCCATAGAAGAAAAAAAAAGGTTACTTTGGTCTTTTCTTTTGTCCAGCCCAAAGTGTTCGTCAAGATTGTGTTAAAGATAGGGTTTTCAAAGATTAAGTCAAAACACACTTAAAACAAAAATTGGAAAATGGGTAGGATAAAAGGGGAAAGGGGGCAAATGCAAATTAAAATATAAAAACAAAATCATGCAACAATATCAAATGAGATAAAAAAAAAACAATGCAAGAGTTATTATTACAATTTAAAAAATATAAACGTTAAGATCATGGGATGCATTAAGTTTACAACATTGAATTTAAAAAAAAAATAACAAAACAGTAAAACATCAAGAGGAGAATGCCGCGGTTACAGACAAGGAGAGAGAGACATATTTAAAATAATACACAGAAGAATATTAAAAGAGAAGATACATTTACATAACACTGAGAGAAAGAAAGGAAAAAAAATGAGAAAGGAAAAGAACTGGAGACGATTACATTTAGAAGATAGAGAGACGTGTTTTCCGGTCACAACTTACTCATCAGTAACCTTTGACCCTCAATATAAGGTAGATACACATGGGTGGCATGGGCAGGTTTCCCATATAGTGACGTGTCTTCAATGTCATCACCTAAGTTCAAGGATTCAAACTATCAACAACTGTTTGTCCCAGCCACCCAACTTCTACTACTACTACTATCAAAGAACCACTATTCGTAAAGCTGAAAACTTAAAAGCTGTCTTTCTATAGCTATAAACAGCAAACGTAAGTCAGAAAGTGTTGCCAGTGAAAATCAGTAATGAAATGGTTGCTCTGAAATGCCTTAAGTGCTGTTCTGTGATTTTAAAAAAAAAAAAATGACTTCCAAGTATTAAAATCACTTTTCCAGCTGAAAAATTTATGACAATTCATTAAATTTTAAATACAAATTTATTGTGCATGATTGGCTTTAATATGCATTTTGTGCAATTTTTTCGGAAGTGGTGGGTTTCAAATACCGTAATTTTTATGAACATCTTTTAAGCAGCTTCCTCACCTCTTACGAAATACTTTTATGTTACACTTCAGTATTCTATTTTGACATCATCGTTAATTGAATCGATCATTTTGAAAAGGGGTCAACTCCATAGGAAAACAATGGAACGTAACCCCTTCATTGAACTCAGGGCAGCAAAACAAACTGAAAACAGTTAAACCACTTGTGCAGCAAATGCTTTTAATTGTGTCATGATTTGTCTATTTGAATAATTCTCATCATAGCCTATGATGTAGTTGAATTAGATGATGAACACTCACAAATTAAGAATGATTTTTTGGCACCTGGCAGGAGACAAAACGACATTCTCTTGATTGAAGGTAAAGAAGATGACATGGGTTGGACTGCCAACACAAGCTCCAAAACATCATCTTAGTGAATACATGATCATCTAAGACACTTTGTTTGTGTTTTATGTTGTAAGGATGACTAATGTCATGTTGTAGTGAAGTTTCTCAAAGTGTGGTCCACGACGAATATATCAACTAGTACGAAGGTTCATCGCCAAATTTCAGAAAAAGAAATGGACTAGAAATTGCTGGCATATCTGGAATTTCGGTTGGGTGAGATTTAAGGAATTTCTCATAAATATTACTTGTTATAAACGTTACTTTACGGCATTTTGTGAAAGATTTGAATCCTCTGAATACACCCGTGCTGTCTACATTGCTTATTATTATTTTATTAAATTAATGATGTCATTTTCATTGTAAATTTGACAAAATAAGATCATAACTGACACTCTCCTTATCAAATAGTGTTACTCTAAAAATTATTTTGTTTCAGGTGGGTTTGGCAACCAACCCATGTTTTAAGAACTTGATCGGAGATTTTAGAGATTTTCTGCCAAAAGTTCATGCTTTTTTAGTTAAAAAAAACTAAAAAAGCTTAAACTTTGCCAAAAAAAAGGGGTTAAAATTAACTACAAATTTATATAATTGTACAATTATATTACAAATATAATTATATTTCAAGAGATAAATAAATTCCTCATAATGGAGCTCTTATATATGTACATAAAATGCCGCCAATGCATCACATACCTGCCAATAAATCATATAAATCAAGGATTACTTTGGTCATGTCTCCCCTTGGGAGAGGCAGGGGAGGAGGAGGATCAGTATGGCAGTGGCTAAATAGGGCTTTATATTAAATATAATTGACAACAGTGATTTCAGGCAATATATTTTTAATGGGGAGGGGGAGAAATGTCCCATCCCCGGTGGTCCACAATAAATAAAGCAATGCTTAAAGAGGTCCGTGAGTGACCAAAGTTTGAGAAACACTGTTGTCGTGTGTCATAATGTACAAATTTTCAAGGGATTCAAAATTGCCTAAGGTGCTAAGAACCAGAATACAGTGGGTGGAAAAACTGCACACACTCTTAAGTACTACTGGACTTGAACCTGGGTAACTGACAATGTAAGACATGGCATATAAACCTTCATCTAAAAAAACAGAACAGATACCTGACATACACAGAAAGGATCAGAATTTTGTGTTCTAATCCATGGGTAATGATGACAAATATATATTCTATGTCCAAAAAGCAATAGTCATAAACACTGAACTACTCAAAATGAAGTCTCACCGATATCGGTCAAAATCGTCAAGTTGAACTTTGAAGAAAATTTAATGAATTGTTCACATTTATGTTTAATTAATTAAAAAAGAAAAATGTTGTAGCACAGTAAAAACTATGCCACTTTAAAAAAGGATGGGATTACGGTGCGGGTTGTAAATTTGATAAAAAAAAAATTCTAAAAGGAAAATGATCCAAATACAGTACGAAAATTAGGCAATTACGCTCAAGTTTCATGATCAAATAGTGCACAACGTAAAAAAAAGGACACTTAAAAATACTCCAAAGAGAGTTGTTTAGAGGATTTGTTATAATGGCCTTACATGTAAATATACAAACAATGACAATGTAGCTTCTAAACTTCAATGTATTTACGCATAACCTGGCTTACTAAAACCTGCACATACATAAATGAATACTCCAATTAGGAATCCTAGAAATCATGTCTCTAAGATTAATATGCATTTGGGATATTTTGCCGAAACAAAACCCATTGAGTTGGAGACGAATATTTGCACATTCTGTCAAAAAAAGTTTGCATTTTACGACACAAGGTCAGGGTGTCTACCCAAATTCTATTTCAAACTTCCCTGACTTTTCCATTCCAGACCAAATCTTAATCGATTTCAAGTCGCTAATTACAGTAAACAACACACAACGCATTAAAATTTGCGTAATAAAAATAAGTTTCAAGACCATAAAAATCCATTAATGCATTACCCAAAGCCATTTATAACTCAATTATAGTGAATTTACAAATTCAAAAGCTGTATTAAAAAGTGTATTTCTTTACACTAAAAACTTGCATTAATTAAATATTTACAGCAACATTTCCATTTGGCCCTTTTTGAGTTCATTACAAAAGAGTTTAACTATATAATCGCAAAGCTGATGCTTCATCTTCTATTTCATTTAAAATGTGTATGACTGTATATAAGGCAAAGGAGATTGGTATGATCAAAACCCCTTACAGATTAAATAATTTAGCTAAAAACTTTTTTTTTTGCAAATTTTAGTTGGAAAACATTTTCTTCTGAAATATATGTAGACATATATAATTTTATATAAATTATATTAGTTTTGGTGCAAAATGGTAACTTTTGGAAGAAGTTTAGTCAAAAGTACAAGTTTTTCTAATTTTCCAGTAGGTAATGTGGTATGAAAAGCACAGTTCAGGAAAATTATTTTAATAAGTTATTTATTATAACAATGAATTTCAAATTTCCCTGACTTTGGCCTTTGTATTTCCAATTTCCCCAGCTGTTCCAGTCAGAAAAAACTTCAAACTTTTCCCTGTTTTCAAGATCCATAGACAGCCTACAAGGACAACCAACACTGTGTTGTGCAATGAGTAAGTTTTCAAAGGAAGCTGCAATTCTGTTGCCAAAAGAAATCAAACTCCAGCCTACGGTAGGCAGAAGGTATTTTATGGTGCAAGGCCAAGTCATTAGACAGAAGGATGGTGTGTGTTGTACCATTAACCCTTTAAGGAATTTAAGCGCCCGGTGTGCCCGAGATTTTATCTTGCACTTAAGGATTTTAAGAGTCCTGTCAGCGAGGTGAGGAAGTTGTTTTTATCAACTGGAAATACCACCAGCAATGGCAAACAATTTCTTTATTGTAAGCTGCCGTTCTGAAGCAATGGGGAGTATAGAGGAGGATACAGAGATATTGTGCACTATACTGGTTTACTGACTCGTGAAAGGAACTAAAGAACATACTCTCGTCTTTTGTATACCTACCATTTATTTTGAAATTGGAACCAGATCCTTCATTTTCAGTTTTTAGTTTCAAAATGCCGCACGGTGTCCCACCTAATGGCCATTGGAAGCAAATAACTCGAAAACAGTAGGGGTAAGCAAAGGAAATTTGGATGAATCCATTATTTTTGCACCCGACACGGAGCCTCAAACATACTCGGTTTTTTGACCATCCAGAATCCTTAAAGAGTTCAGAAACGAACTCAGGTTAATCGTACGACAAACAACTGCGTTTTTTATGCCACCTTAGGGCAGGGGGGCCTTCCTTTTTTTAAGGAAGCCAAATCTCTTAAGGTCTACGGCAGTGGTGCGCAAACTATTTTCATTTCCGATCCCCCATTTTGTGTAAAGTTTTGTTGCACTGAAGTTAAAAATATAGTTCCATTTTTATAAATAATAATATACTTGTTGAAGAAAAGCCTTATATTTTTTATTGTCAAATAAATTTCTTTAAATTTGGCGACCCACAAAAATTGGGGATTAGGCCCCCAGTTTGTGTAACACTACTCTACGGCACCAACCTCCCAGAAGTACAGTGAACAATGAATAAACGTTCTACCACTTCTAGCCATTGGGAGCCAAACCCAGACTTAATTTTTTTTTTCAACAAATTGTTGTGCATGTGAAAATCACGAACACTAAATATAACACTTGACTTAAATTTTCAATCGCTTTATTCTTTTGTTTCTTTAATTTTTCTTCTGTGTTTCATTACCAATTTTTGCCCATTTATTAAACTGCAACTTGAACAAGTGCAAGTACCAATACAATTCAATGCATATTAAAGGACAGGCAATAGAATATAAGTGTTATTTAAATGTTATAAAACAATTGCAAGACAATGCAGAGCAACCACAATATTCATGATTTACTGTTAAAAATGAACTACTTATATAAAAATCAGCATAATCATAATACACTGCAAAATAAGTATAAGCATCTACAAGTTACTTACATGCAAAGATTAAATTATTTAGCCTATAAAACTAAAACTTTTACAAAATTTCATAAGCTTAGTGATGGTGTTCTTGGGGGTTTCAGAGGTGATGAAACCCTGCCAATTTCTGCTCTTTAAAAGTATATCTTTGTAATGATTCCAGGGTACTGTGACAGTGAAATATTTAAATTCGCTTCATAAATGGGTGAGGGGGGGGAAGGACAAAATTACATTTTTTAAAAGTAAGGAAAAGTCTATGCTGAGCAACTTAAATAAAATAGGTTCATTTGGCTGATTCAAGCAGTTTTTTTGCAAATGCACTAGAAATATAACACCACACAATGCTTCCATTTCCAAATCTTTTTGGATGCTAACACAAAGCTGTTACTTTCACTGAGTTATTACCCATCGCTCTGAGCTACGTACAAAACTATTGCCCTCTGCTCCTTATTTTAAAATTCCCATTTAAATTTATATGAAGACCATACAAGTCATCACTAAAAGAAACTGAAGATTTAAGGCAGACGAAAAACAATCTTTCACAGATGGTCACTCAGGGTTTTACAAAAGATTGTGAGAGATGGAAAACTTACTGAATAAGCTAACGTATAGCTCTAAATTAATACTTATCAATCTTTATGAGGCTGCGGTCTGGCAAATTAATTTTTTATAAGACAAGGGTCCACTCCAAACAAATTTACTTTTAAACAACTTTCCATTTTTTTAAAGCTCATACATTAAACTATTATAAGCATAAATTCTTAATTATAAAGAGCATCGGTATACTCTTATTAATATACACTTTGCTGATGCACTTCCTTGCTGATTGGTCACTGGCATTTGCAACACAGATATTATTTCGTTTAGTTTTAAGAAGATGCACTGCATGTTATCGTAATCAAGTTTGCACATGTGGACAAAATATGTAAACAGCAATTTGTTAGTATATTATTAAAAAATGTGTCTTTTTTAACTACTAAACTACTAAACTTTTTTAACTACTACTGTCTACTAAACAGATTTTTTGTTGATTATTATATGTACTATGCTTTCTGGAATTAAGCTATCCAAATTCTAGAAACTATAAAATTTAAAAAAAAAAAAGCCAATGTTGAATCCACTCGTCAACAAAAAAAAATATTGCTGTTTTTGTTAAATTTGACTGTACGGCGAAAGTTAATTTGATTATTCAACTAGCTGAAAATTAAAATAAATGCCATGCAGAGTGCAGCACTCATTAACTTTTAAACATGTGTTAGTCATGGGCAACTTGTATGAGACTGTGATGAAATAAATTATACACTTCCATGCACATGCACAAATACAGAGCACATAAGTTATATACACATCATATAATAAGCAACTAAACTTCATTAACTTCAACATTTATAATTACAACAACTGCAAACCTAAAATAATTAAACTGGGTGCAACCACCATGCCAAAGCCAGGAATCTGCAAATATGACAATTGTTACCAGAAGGCATTTCTACGGCAGTTCACAATAGTTAACTTTACTTGATGAAAGCACACTTCCTTAACCTATAGTCCATTCACCAAAAGAAGTCCGATGGTACCGTTAGAAAACAACAGGAGCTGACCTCACAAATGGCCTAGCTGATTACAGTGGAGGGGAGGATGTTAACTCCTCCCCGCATGAACTGGTTTTTGGCGCAGACAAACGTTCACTAAAAAACAGTTCTGAAATGACACCCTTCCCTCTGCTGGAATCGGCTATGCCCTTTGTGACGTCAGCTCCCCTTATTTTCTAACGGCACCATCGGACAATTTTCCGTGAACAAACTATATAATGCCTGATCGTAAATCCCATTTGCACTATTAGTATTAAAGTACATATGGCAGCAAATGCATGAATATGTTTTTCTCAAAAACTACAATTTTGCAAATTCATGACTTTGTCCTAGTGATGAGGATACAATTAATGTGTAATAAGACATAAATAGCCAAAAATAAAAAGACAACAAGGAATTAACACCAATATTTTCTATTGCATAAACGTATTTCAAATTAACGAGAAAATTACTATTGAGATGAAATTTACTGAGTTGTTTGCTACTATTTTCAACATGTAAGGAACTACTCATAACAGCTTCAAAAAAATTTTCCTTGTAACTTTTTCAATGATGCACATGAGTCACAAGATTTTTTTCATTTACATAAATTTTCTTTTGCTATATGACATCAAGACACTGGAATACGAAAATTGGGGCCTTTAAATAGATGCTATTTAGCAGTTTGAGCAGATAAATTAAAAAAAAAATGCATATAGCAGTGATTCATAACTATTTTTTCCTATGCACCCTTTTCAACGAATCGATGCCATTCTCTAAGTTTTTTTTTTTACTAACAGTATCAGTATTACTATAGTTGTAGTCTACCAATTTGTATCTAAAAAAATCGAAACGGTAGTATTCAAACAATTCCATAGGTGCCAACTTCTAGAAGTGAAAAATCTGTAGTCAATCACGCACGCGTGGGCAGGCCACCATTTTTTAATTAAACAAAATCATACATAATTTATGAAAAAAGGGCACAATGAGGAAATTAAGTATTTATTAAATTAATAATAATAGAGGATTAAACTGTATTAAACGCAATATTAATTCTTAGAATTTACAAATGCTGTAGTGCAAGATTTTGCATTTGAGAAATTTTTTGTCAAATACATTCTCGTAACATTTCACATGTTGTCTGCATTTAACTATTAGTAAATTTTCTAATGTGTCATCAGACATGGTTGACCTGAAGTCAGTTCTAATTTTCTTCACTTGACTGAAGACTCTCTCGCATGCTGCATTACTGTGAGGGATCGTAAGTATTGACAGCATAACCTGAGAAAGTCGTTTAAATTTTAATTCACAAGTATCATTTTTTATTTTACCTATGGCTGCCCATTGTGCATCAATGCTACCTTCATTACTCACAGTTTGTGGAACTTCGAAAGCCTGGAACTCACTGAATTCTGTTTGTAAAGCATCAACAGCTTCATCTTCTGTATTATTGAACAAAAGAACAGGAAATTTTTCTGTAAAATATTTTAAGCTGGAAAATGATGCATTTTCAAAATTCGATATTTGTGTAACCTCTGCATGATGTAACACTTCTAACTCAAAAGGAAATTTATTGTGCATGTAGTCACATGCTGCTATGAAATAGCTTCTGACGTTTTCATAAAATTCATTTTTATCATGGATGTTAAAATCTTGGATTACTTTCAGTGTTCCATTTCCAATTAAGATATCAACATCATCTTTTTGATTACTCCTCTCATGATAGTGGACTTTCAAAATATTATTACATAATTTTGTGACGCTTGGTTTTATAAATTTCACTAGCATTTCTCTGTACAATTTTAAGAGAACAGATTTTAGCATATGAATATACGGTTCCGCAGACTGAAGTTGAGCATTTGCTTTTTAAAATATAGGCACAGTATAAGATAAAAATAAACAGAAAGCCTTATTGATTCCTTTTTGGACATTTCTTTCATAATTGCAGAAGTTTTGGTCCTCGCAGATCCATATTGTTTTGCAATACTGCTGTCAGGAAACGTTTTCCGAAAGAGCATCCCCGCGTGATCGCTGCAATTCATTGGCAAATTATGTTCGATCAAAAACGATGTAAATAAACATTCAGCGTTAATCATGGAGGTATCGTTAAATGCAAAAAATGAAGGCTTGATACTATGATTAGACTCTACAGCCTTGAATGCCTCCTTATGTTCAACAGTCTCAGAATGCAAAGTAATATCGCGTTTACCACCGTGAGTAATGCTTATGTCTTTACCGCAACACGTGCAGAAAGCATATTTTGGCCCCAGTCTTGATTTTTGAATAAAATTAAACATCTTCATATATTCGGCTTTAAACGTTTGGTAGTACCTTTTATTAACGGTCGACATCGTTAACGTTGTTTTCAAAAACACCTAAAAACAAAACTTTCTTTCCGGAGCAAAGAAATACCAGATATGTCTAACACATGGCTTCCCTACACAAAGTCACATGCTTGACCAAAACCTTAACGGTGTAGCGCATTCTTTCTTGCCTTCCCCAACAACTACAAATACAGATGCGCGATTTCGTTGTGCAGGGGCATCACTCTACGTCATAGCTGGAGCTAAAATTCCCCGTCACGCCACGCATGCGCCGTCAACGGCAGGCAAATTTTTCCGTCTTTTTTACCGATATTTGCATTTATTTATGCATATTTATCATTAAATATGCACATGTGCGTATTTATTATTAAATATGCACATATGCGCAAAAATTTAAATAAACATGCATCAAGAAAAATAGGTATTTAATTTTTTTAAAAAAAATCAGTATTTTAAAAAACACTGGGGATTTTAGATGAAATCTCCGAAAAAGAAATCGTTTTCGACTGGAAGATCGATAAAAAATCGGAAGCCTTCAAGGTAAATCGGAAGGATTGGCACCTATGCTATTCACAAACTGCATTGTTTCAGAAACACTACCGTCCTTGGCCTAAAAGCTCATAATTATACATATATATATATATCTCTCTTTTTTTTTTTTCAACTCTGGTAAATCGCACATTTAATCCATGACAACAACATATAATATGTTTGCAGAATGCCTACAGTTCACCTTATATACCAACCAGGCCAGCTCATAACATACCTTATTTCATTGGCTAAACACTGATGACATCAGAATCAGGAGGTGGTCACATTATTGCGACTTGACTTATATGATATATGCTTTAAGATACATGCTATATCTATATATATATATATGACTTGATTATATGTGACTTGACTTCATGATATATGCATTAAGTGGGAAACAAATAAGTTAACGTTAATTTGTATATATAGTAGAGAGCATACATTATTAAATAATTATTAGTTTATATGCTTATTATTCAAATAAGCTCATTACATACCTGAGTGACAATAGATCATTCGATTTAGATATTCATTAGAATATTCAAAAATGCAACTTATGTAGCTCTCTGACCGAAAAAAAAAATACAAACGAAAGTAATACATACCAAAAAGTCTCACTTATGCACATTTACCTATTGAGGAGTTTCATAGTTGTTGCTTTACATGTTTTACCCTATTATTGAGTTTTACAGAGCAAGAACAGCAAAGGTCATGCTGCATTGGCACCTACGGTTTTTCAAGGAATCTGAACTTCTTATGGCCTGGGGAAACCAACCCCCAAACTACAATAAGCAAATAGTAAGCTTCTTTCTTCTCTCAGCATTGGATATCGAGCCCAAGGTAACAGAACATTAGGCAAATGCATTACCATGGCCCCATAATAGGACCCTGTCTTACTTCATACATGTACCTGTTGGGAGGGGGTTATATCACCCTCCTCCCTTTGCTCATTAATTGATATAGCTCTTTTTCTTAAAATGTCTGTTTCCTATCCATTTTTAAATATTTTTATTCAAATTTCTGTTACATTCCAAGACTACAGAGGATAATCAACGACGAGTGAGTATGTTCAATATACATACTAAGCATGTTGTATGTCCAAACGGCTTTCTGGAATCCATAATTAACTTGAACAAAGTCAAAGTGACACGTAAATGGTAAAACAATAACGTGACCTCTCAACCTCAGTAGATTACAGACGAAAAACATAAATTCATATCAAGTCCAAAAAACTCCAAAATACTGATCCTATAATTGCAAATAAACCAATTTTGAAATTGATGCAGATCTATTGGGTTAATTGTAATTAATTATAAATTGCAATGTTAATAATCAAGTTAGTTAATTGTAGTTTAGTTCATTTTAAGGTTCATTTGCCATAGAGTATGAGAATGGATAATAAATGAACTCTTATCACCGTGATATGGAAATACAGGCATATTCCCAATCATACTTTACAGCTAGTTCTTTTGAATATGTCATTACATTAAAGAACAAAACCGAATCTCAAAATTTATTCGAAATCAGGAATCCGTCAAACCGGCAAATTTCGGTACCATTTAAATATACTACGCTACATAGGAGTGAAATCGAAGTCAAATATAAATGCTGCAACATATCTTCCGAAAAAAAAGATTAAAATAGGAATAGTGCTGTCACCTGGCACTACCACTACTGTTAGGGAAAAAACATGCAACAGCTAAAAACCCATTAATGGTTTTTGAGTTCAAGAACTAAATTGGATAGTAACTGCTAAATTAATGGAGCACGCCCCCTATTTAGAAAAAGATGCGTTTATCATGACACGTAAGTGGGATATATAATGCACAGCACTGGTAAATGTATGTTGCATATACAACAGACACAGATCATCAAGAAATTTAACAAGTGTTTGAAAGCGCAAAAAAAATTTCACATTTCAAAAGATATATCGGCTGTGTTTATAGACAACAGTTATTCAGAAACAAAGATGCAAAAGAAGCAACATATTGGAAAAAAGAAAAGTTGGAAAATGTCACAAAAGTACAAGGAAACATGCAAGAAACAGTAACCATTTCGATAACATGCATAATCGTTTAACACTGTTTTAAACACCTGCAACAAAAAAAGAAGCATATTTAGTTCAAGGAATAACAACAAAGGGAACATATAGGCTGGAAGAACAAGTACATGATTGCAGGAAGTAACCAAAGACTGAAAAATAGCTAGAAAAATATTTTATCAAATAGAGAAGTGGAACTGCCCTTTTTCCATTAAATTGTTAGTTCTGTAAATTGCATTTAAAATGTATAGATAATATTAGGGTTTGAAATGTAATAGTTAAAAGGTAATAGCTAAAAAATAAAAGCAACATAGCTCTCATTATCCACAAATAACACTCTTCATTTAGGATGGATATTCAGTCGCAACTTATACTTTTAAAACCACTTACATTGTTTCAACATTATACAGGGTGTTGTTGTTTGTTTTTTTTCTCTCTATTTTTTATTTTTGTTCTAAGGGCAAGTGTATACTAATTCCAGAAGGATATTGCTTAAAACTATGAGTAAAAGACACACTGAGTAGTAAAACTACTTTGACATGTTACATATAATGAATGCCTCATGAGTTTATATTACTTTAAGAACTTGTATGCAAAGATAAAACAAAAAATAAAACTTTTAACAATATTTTCATTGAGTTCGAATCGGGGGAGAGTTAAGACTTTTAAAACAAAGGGATATTGAAATATAAACATCTGTAGCAGTAATCGATGAAATAAATTCAGTTTCAAGCAGTGACCACTGATACACTTTTCTAATCCACAAAAACAAGGAAAACCGAAACTAAGAATTCAAATAACTTGCAGAAATGCTAATATGTAACGTGCTCCCCTTTTGAGAGATTGTAAACTATGAACAAACTATTTTGCTATCTCAATTTTAGTTTATGAACTTAAAAAAAGTTTACAACGGACGATTATTACCTCCTTCGTCTTCGGAATCGCTCATGAAAGTTTCGTGCATGGTTTCTGGAACTACTACTTTG
Source organism: Dysdera silvatica (assembly GCA_006491805.2). Classification (NCBI taxonomy): domain Eukaryota; kingdom Metazoa; phylum Arthropoda; class Arachnida; order Araneae; family Dysderidae; genus Dysdera; species Dysdera silvatica. The sequence continues at coordinate 78,130,657 of QLNU02015003.1, forward strand.
TATTTTTCCTCTGTAACAGTTGTAGTCGTCGTCGTTACAACAGTTTCCGTGACTATTTTAAGTGTTTCAACGACAGATACGTAACCGAGACGTTGTGCAATGGATAAAGCAGTTTGCCCTTGCTAAAAAAAAATAATGAAGAAATATTGCTAACATATTAATCCATATTTACTTTCATATATGTGTGTGTTTGTGTTACAGTAATAATGAATATAACGTACAGCAAAGTGTTATAAATTTTAACATTAATAGGCAGAAAGCAAGCATAGTCAAATTATAAAATGTTAAACATGTAAGGAAAGATCTTTGTACATTTCACGCCAGATCTGAAGGGGTTAAGAGAAAAAAATTACAGGAATTTACAGTTAAATGATCGTAATACAAAATGGGAAAGTGAATTTTTATTTTACGTAAAGTCCATAAAATTCTAAATTTGAATATTTTGTAGTTACCTGAAAATTTGAAATAGTTGTAGTTGCTAATCGAAATTTTAATAACTGTGGAATCAATTAAAACTTCTAAGAACTTGTAAATCATGCAGGACCCAAGTCTCTGAAATAATGGGTTTCACCATGATTTACTTAACATACTTATTTGCGTTTGACGAAAGAGCACAACTCACATCCACGTATAAAGAGACTTGCATTGAGTTCCAACTAAACACACACTAAACTGGTATCTTTTGAAATTCTAAACTACAAATACGATATTGTTCTGTTGCCAATACAACAATTGAAATATAATGCAACAATAAAATCAATAATCATGAAGGTTATTATTGCTCCACGACTACGAGTGGCAACAAACTTATTATTACCAATTGAAGTGTTTAATACTTTATTGCGAAGAAAAACTTTCAAGTTCATTACTGATAAAGGTTATTTCTTTTGATAGCACGATCACACCCTAAACTATAGTACAATAGAAAAACAGTAAGTGTTCTGTAGCACCAACAGAAGTCAAATGTATAATTTTGGTGGAGTTGCAGAACAGCTGCCACTTATTACCTACTGATGAAAATAAAATTCATAAAATACAAATGCATCACTAATACTCACACTTGTGGTTGTGTTTGGAGAAGCTTTGTGCTCTAGAAGTAAATTAATGATAAGCGTGTGACCCTGTTGGGCAGCTTGGTGCAGTGGTGTATATCCATGCTGTAACAAATCAAAAATATTCCACGTAAATAATAAATGATTTTAAAAAATTATTTAGAATTTATAATCTGAAGCTTTTGCATAATGGATTCACTAATAAATTATCCTAATATGGAAGGATGAAACAAATTTAACCTTTTCGTGACAGTGAGACAGGGTCTGTCCCATGAACTTATTGCCGGAAGTTTAAGTGAGACATATATGTACCATACAATGACCATACACTACTCCCCCAGTCACATCAATTTACAAATACCCAATTATTCTAAAATCCAGGCATTAGCTGTGGGTGTGGGGGATTCCGCGTGGGCATAAAGAATCGAGGGAAATTCAGGGAATAAAGGGGTTCTAAAAGGGAGAGTTATCAGCAACCATTTTGCTAGAAGTTGCAAATGACCACACGTCGAGTCGTTTACCTAAGAATAAGTACAATATGGTGGGAGCATTCAGAATATTTTAGCCATGCTGAAGGCAAATTCACTCCTCATACTTGCCGTTACCTAAGCAAATGCAAATTTTTAGAAAATATTATGCATTGCAGGCATTAAAATAAGGAAGTACTTTTTGTTACATTTAGGAAACCTAAGGAAAAATTTATAACATTTACAACAATTACAAAAATAAAAATCATGAACTTGGTTGTCGCAGATGCATGAAAAACGACTTTTACCAATACACAATAGAACCTATCTCAAATCTCATGGGAATGAGAAAAAATTCGAGATAAAGAGGAAGTTCCTGTTTGCAATGTACGGACAGGTATAATTGGAGGTATTTTATTAATATATAATAGCGAATGTAAATATATTTTTAAGATATCTTAAAAAGAATAGTCCCTTAGTAATTTCTATCATCCGACTTCCTGTAAGTAGACAATTTTCGCTTATATCAGTCACCTCCATCCCTCCACTTCAACCTACATGGTCAAAAGTCCTGAGTCCTTACTGAAAGGACTAATGGGAGTTGCAATCCCTTTGCGGACTTACGGGAAATTTGTAGCCTGCATTTGCTACGTTCCTGTTTTGAGAAGACACTCAGACTGTTCTGTACCCATATGAGATGCGTCATGACTGTTTCTATGCAAGAGCAAGGACGTTTCTCAACTTTCTTCCAATTTGCAATTCACACTTTCAGTCTCTAATGTAAGATATGGTAGTTTTGGAGGGAAAATTATTCCAATACAAACTGAGAAATACACATTGAGTTTATTAGGCTGAAAATACGGGAAAACACAAATTGCAAGATAAAGAGGTTTTCAAGATAAACAGGTTAGAAAGTGAAAAGTTCTACAGTAGTTACATTTATATTTATAATAGTCCCGTTGAAGGAGTGAAAGCTGGACAAAGTTCCCCAACTAATTTACACCAGCACCACTCATAATAATCACATGATGTAAGAATTAATATGAGTAAAACTTACGGTTGTTGTTGCATTCACATCGGCGCCATGTTGCAACAAGAAGCGAATCATGTTTATTTGTCCGAAATGGCATGCAACGTGGAGTGGTGTGTAACCAGCCTTTGTCTGTGGACCAATATCGCTGCCGTTCTTTACTAAAATCGCAGCAACATTAACTCTGTCTTCTTGTGCGCACAAATGGATTGGAGTTAGTCCGTTCTATAATGTAATGCAAATTTTGAACAGGTTATCTAAATGCATAGCATCAGAATTTTCGTATATCGTTTTAACAGTTTACCGAGAAATTATGAGTAAATACGATTTTGATATAATTTTCCTAATATACAATGACACAAACTAATACCTTTGCAGCAGCATTGACATCAGCATGATGCTCAATCAATAACGTTGTCATGTCAGTATGACCTTCTTGGGAAGCCAAATGAAGTGGACTAAATCCAGCCTATAGTCAAAAAGAAGATTCAAAAATTGATGGTAAGTTCTAACTATGGAAGTGAGTTATGGTACTATATATATTGTATATTGCCATGTCAGTTCCATACCTCGAAGCATATATTGCTATATGTCATGAGATTGGCCTGTTTTAAATATGCACTTTAAATTTTTTAGAACATTGCTCATAATATGTTTTCTATTCAAATGCACAATGCAAACTACGGTTATTTTTTGCAACGTAAGGATGGCTATGGTTATGCTGTACCGGGAGTTGAAATTTTTTGGGAAAGCTGAACCTATGTGGTCTTAGGAACCAAATCCCAAACTGAAGTGGGAACAAAAAGGCATACCTTTTATGGTTCTACTAGAATCAAACCCAGATTAATGGCATGATAGATGATTTGTTTGTTTGTGGTTTTACGGCTCAAGGACTACAATGGTCATGCTGCGCCGGGACCTACTGTTTTCCGAGGAATCCGAACCTCTGGACCTACAATTTTCCGAGGAATCCAAACCTCTTAAGGCCTAGGGAACCAAACCCCGGACTACAGTGAGCAGTGCGATCTTTATGAGATCTCTGAGTAAGCGTTCGTTTAAAAGCAAATTAGTAAAATTAATCCAGCCAGAAGAATGCAGAAATCTCACGGAAAGATATCCCTTTTAAACTGGGGAATTACCTTATTACTAATTCAAATTTAAGGTCGAAACATTACCTTTGACTCTGCGTTTGACTTTGCTCCATACTCGAGAAGCGTTGTTGCAATATCCATTTGGTTCTTCTTAGCAGCAATGTGCAAAGGTGTGTACCCATTTTTGGCTGTGGCATGCGGATAAGCCCCTTTGTCCAGCAGGAGGAGAGCTACATTAACATGGTCATAATGTGCAGCAACATGCAATGGTGTCACACCATTCTGTTAAAAAAAATTAAAATATATTTAGATAAACATTGTGAAAGTGCATGCATACCAGATGGATTGAAAAGTCATTGGACTTGCCACTAGATGGTATCACAAATCAGATATCCATGACTTTCAGTTAGTATCAATCTTCAAATGGTTGCTGTCAAATTTTCATGATATATCGACCATTTGTGAGTTGCAGTCGTGTAAGTGACAATGCTTTTGATTTTGTGAAAACAATGGACCAAAAAGAATTTTGTGTGTTAATTAAACATTGCTTTTTGATGAAAAAAAAATACCATCCAAACCAAAGAATGGCTCGAAAAGCTTTATGGCACATCTGCTTCATCGAAAACAACCATTTGTCGATGGTTTTGTGAGTTTAAATGCGGCCGTACGAGCATCGATGATGCTACACGTTCTGGACATCCAATTGAAGCAACAACTGCAGAGAAGATAAAAAAAGATTCACCGTATCATTTTGGAAGTGAGGGAGATAGCTGACATTGTAAAAATATCAACAGAAAGGATAAGTTATATTTTACATGAACATTTACATATGGAAAAGCTTTGTTAGAAAATGCGCACCCATCTCGCACAATCGACCAAAAACAGAAACGTGTCGATGATTCAGAGTGCGCTTTGGAGCTATTTAAGCATAACCCAAATGAGTTTTTGCACCGATTCGTAACCATGGATGAAACGTGGATCTATTACTACACACAGGAGTCCAGTCTGCAGAGTGGTTGGAACCTGGCGAAAGCCGCCCAAAGCGAACAATCAGCTGGAAAAATCTTCGCCAGTATTTTTTGGGATGCACATGGCATAATATCCATCAACTACCTTGCGAAAGGAAAAATAGTCACAGGAGAGTATTATGAAGGATTATTAAATTGTTTGAACAACAAAATCAAGAAAAAAAGGCTGCATATGGTGAAGAAAAAAGTGCTGGTTCACCAAGACAATAGCCCGGCTCACACACATCTATGAAAGCGATGGCAAAATTGAATGAATTGAAATTCGAATTGATCCACCATCTCCTATATTCTCCAGATCTGGCCCCCAGTAACTATTATTTGCTTACTGACTTGAAGAGGTGGCTCCAGGGGAAGAGATTTGGGTCAAATGGAGATGTCAAATGTGAAACTGCTGCATATTTTGAAGCCCTTGACAAATCGTACTATATGAAAGGTATTCGAATGTTAGAGGACCGTTGGAATAAGCGTATTGCTCTTGGAGGGAACTATATTGAAGAATAAATTTGATTTTGACAAAAAAATGTTTTTTTTCATTGCTAGTCCCAGGACTTTTCTACCCATGTAGTATACACAAACTGAAGTGAGAGTTCAACCCGTACAATATTATGTTAACGACATTAAAAAATGGTGGATGAATTTTAAATATTAAATAAAATACTGGTAATGCGTTTTATTATTTAAAAGTAATAATAAATGCTTTGTATAAAGTTTTATTGTTCATAATGCCATACCTTTCCTTGTGAATCAACAGGCGCATCTTTCTGCAGAAGCAGGCGAGCAACTTTTATGTTGCCATATTTCGCAGCCAAATGAAGAGGTGTAAACCCTTTCTGTAATGGAAACATATATTTCAGATATCCTAAAGAAACTGCTCATAAAACTTTAAAAAAAAAAAAAAAAATCAACTTTATGATAAAGTCTAGTAACAGGAGTGATACATATCGTCTACTTAATATATTACCAACTTTTGTATTTTAAGTATTTGTATATTTTGTAAGAAAACTATACCATTAGTCAGCTGCAATAGGATCAACGTAACCATAGCTTAACGTAAATGTTAAATTACGAATTAAAATGTCATCATTAACCCTTTAATATATATATATATATATATATAGCTTAATGTAACCTCCAAGTCATGATACATTTACACATAACCACATTTACTGAGAGTCAAACGCACGCTAGACGTATGTAGAATAATTACACAAAGTAGTTTCACCACATGGTTACATCGACTAAATAGTTACACTATGATAATATTTAAATGAATAGAGTTACACTATATTAATATTTTATTGAATAGTTATGCTGTATCTTAATGCACAACCAGAAGTTAACACATCAGCCGTGAATTTTAAGCAATCAAAATAGATCTGTCAAAATCTATGCGATCCATACGCTGTTTTTTAATAGCACAAAGACAACCAAGATTATACAACTCTGGGACTTGCAGTTTTCTGAGGAACCAAGAATCCTGCAACCAACAGAGTCAAACCTTCAGGGCTCAGCCTAGGCCATAGCTTTAAAATTAGTGAAAATAGTGAATACATTTTGTATTGAAAAAAAAAAGGGAGTCGTTCCTATCCTTGATGGTCTAGCGGTTAAAAAACTCTGGGCTCAATGGAGAGACGCTAGTTTTACTCCACATTGGGGATGACATTTCCTTTTTCTCCTATATCCAAAAACTGTAGTGTGAGCTCAAACGGGGTGTCAAAATTAATTAAGTATGATAATGAGCATTTTGCATGCTTCACGCCCATGGGCACCCATACAAGTACTTTTAGTGGGAGGTGGCCTGAGAAAAATTATTACTTTCTTCTCAAAGCTGTCGAGAATTTTAGTGAATGTACAAGATACCAAAACGCTACAAAAATAATTGATACTGCTTGACAATTAGTAATGAGCTAAAAAGTACCTTATTTTAAAATGTGAATGTAAAACTTTTGAAAGTAAATGCATAGGTTTGGGCAAATCAAAATTTTAAATGAAAAGCTTTGGGGGGGCTCAAGCCCTCCCTCTGCCCCCTCATATGGGCACCTATGCTAATGCCATAATGTGATCTCTGGTTTTGCCTTTTTCCCCTACTATAAATCTGTTCCATTTGACTTCTTAAAAATGAATGATGAGTGAGTTGAGATGGGACTAATTCCTTAACATGATCACTGAACCTCATTTTTAACTTACAGCTAAGCTTACTAATAATTCTACCTGATCTCGTGAACTTGAATGCATGATTGCAATTATCAGATCAGTAAGATTTTACTGTACGATTATATGTCATCTATATGAAGTCAAATTTGCTGGATGATCGATGTTAGATTAAAAATTATAAAATACCTTGGTGGTAGATGTTAAAGAAGCGCCGTGATCTAGAAGAACTGATGCCACCTCTTCTTGTCCTTCCTTAGCAGCTATATGCAATGCTGTATACATATCTTTTGTTGGTGCATCGACTGCAGCACCATGTTGCAACAACAAGCCAACAATATCGACATTGCCTAAGCGAGCAGCTATGTGAAGAGGTGTTTGTTGTTCCTGTGACAAAGAAAAAATATTTAAACTCAGTAAATTTTAATAATTCGCATTTATATGAAGTAGCTACCATATTTCAGTTCGTACCCTGGCAGAAGCGTCAACATGTGCACCATTTCGCAACAGGATGCGAATAATATCAGACTGGTTTGCACGTGCAGCAAGGTGTAAAGGTGTTTCTCCACGCACAGTAGGGACATCGGGATTTGCCCCATGTTGGATCAAATAAATCACAATGTTCATGCAACCCATGAAAGATGCGACGTGCAAAGGTGTGAGTCCCGACTACAACAAGAGAAAGAGAAAACAGATTTGTTATTCACATGTTTCACCTGTGTAGATACTTTATTTTGAAAATCAGAAAAACGTTTTTTGTATGAAAAGCTCCTGAAATAACACAATTAAACTTTATATAGTGTTGCCTCCTTAAAACACAGTTTGCAAATTTGATTAAAATTTTTGATAGTGACAAGAGTTCACTCTCAAGAATACTTCAAACTCCAATGATGGTAACTATTATAGTGAACGGTCAGACAGCCAACTAGAGCACTTCACATACTCTTTGTTAATAAGTTTTGTCATATCCTATGTAGTAATGACTTTGCACGGCACTTAGTGTGCAAAAAAGATAACCCCCCCCCCCCTCGATTACAGAAAAATATGGGTGTATACCCATGAAAATTATTCTTTAATTTCATAACTGCATGAATGTAAATTATAATTTAATAATATGTTACTAAAATTTAGTATTACGAAGTCGCTCGATTCAAATCGATTGAATAGATAGATATGATATGTAACTGATTGTAATACCTCAGTGGTGGCCTCAATGGACGCACCATGCTTCAAAAGTAGTTCCACTACTTTGATACGATTTTTCTTGCAAGCAATGTGAAGTGGGGTAAAACCATTTAGTGCTCGGGCATTAGGGTCAGCTTTGCGGTCAAGAAGAAGCTTGGCGACACGTACATGGCCACAGTGAGCAGCAACGTGCAAAGCGGTCAAATAATCCTAAAATCAAAAACCAATGTTATTCATTTAAAATGTAAGCACAGAAAAATAACATCTTAGTACAATAATATCAGCTTAAAACAGAAATATAACCTTAACTTAGTACAGTGAAAATACTGGGAATGAAGATACTTTACGAAGATGTTCATGTGTTTCATAGTAACAGAACAGCGAAGGTCATGTTCCATCAAGACCTTTTCCGAAGAATCTAAACCTCTTAGGGTCTACAAGAGAACTCATTAGAGATGAGTTTTGAGTCAATTTTCGAAGCTCAAGCCCAAAACACTTGGTGGAAATTTTAGCCCGAGCCCAAAACTTCAATATAGAGAAGTCAGTTTTCAACTTCTGTTGCATCTATCTTATAGAGCCTGGGCCTACCCGAACCCGAAAAGTACATGAAATATAAAGCCCGTTTCGGGCACGGGCCGAAGCCATCTCATGTCTAGAACCTACCGTCACCCAAATAATATGAGCAGTTAGGTGGTAAATATGCTTTTTTCCCCACAATTGGGTGCCAAATTCAAGTTTACTAAAATAAGCAAGCAAACACTGAACCATTTGCTCAACAATGTGTTTTACACAACAAAGAAGGTTATACTGCGATGGCACTGACAGTTTTCAAGAGAATCCAAACCTCTTACAAGTTAGGGAACCAGCCTTCGGACTACAGTGAGCAGTTAGTCAGTGAACAATTTTTTGGGACAGCGGTGAAAATAACACTCAGATTAATGATGCTTCTGAGAAGATATGCTGACACCCCCCCATTATTCAATAACAGGCCCTGATTATCACACAACATAATACAACAATGGTGAAATTTTGTCACAAATCGCCTTACCACAGTGACATCATCTACAGGAGCTTTGTGATATAACAAAATTCTAGCGCCATCGACATGGTCGCCTTGTGAAGCCATATGAAGAGGTGCAAGGCCATTCTAAAAAGAAGTTTCATAATATGAGTTACTGAACAAGTCACTGAAATCTATCCAAATAATTACAATTTATGTATGAAATATAAATCACAATAATAATCCATAACCGGGAGTTGACATATCTCTATGGCATACTAATGAATGTCTTTCTAGACGTACTTTATAAAAAATAATCTCCGTTTAATTTGGATGCATGTTATTGAAGACAATAAATGAAGCTATGAACAAATATTCTTAAACTAACAATACTTTCAAATTCAGTTTAAACCAAGGGTGGGGGAACCTTTTCATGTGGAAAGACAGCATTAACTTAATTGTAATGTGCGAAGGCCGCAAGATTGTGTCAATAAATCAAGGAAGATCATTTGGTCAAATCCTCTACTCCTTTATACTTTACTTAGATTCATTTTAAGATTTTAATTCAAATAATAAAAGACAAATAGAATCATATTAATAAAAATAAAGGGATTTTTCTTCAAAATTTTAATTCGGTCAAAACTACACCTAAGAGTCTCAAAGGCAAAATGTGACCATAAGGCCGTAGGTTCCTCACCCCTGATTTGAACAATCTGGACAAACCTTTGTTTTTGCAGTAATTGGAGCTCCTTTTTCTAACAGCAGATTTACAACTTGATCGTGACCACTTCTCGCTGCACAATGCAATGGTGTCAAGCCATCCTGTAAGAATCAGTAAAAAAACAGTTATTTTGTCTTTACTTTGTTAAAAAGGTAGCATGTACAAGAATGTGCATTCGAGAGAAATAAAGAAAAATATTAAACATTAATCCACAACTTTGATGTATTCCCTACTTTTTATAATAGATTAGGCCAATTGTGTCTGTTTATTAGTAATTAGCTATTCAGCATAAAGTAATTTAATTTAAAAATTTAAAAGCATAAAATGATGAATAATATCCATGAAATAAACTATAACATTCGAACTGTTTATGTCAAAAATTATATTTTGAATGATTTTGTAAATGGTGGAAAAGTATGTCGTAAACGCACAATAAATTAATATGACATGAAAAACTTACTCTTGTAGAAGCATCGATTTTAGCTCCTTTCTCAACAAGAAGCGACACCATGTTAGACTTTCCCCATTTAGCAGCAACGTGAAGTGGTGTAATTTGATGCTAAGAATAAAATAAATGACAGCTGAGAATTTTGAAACGAAAATGGAATGGAATCTTTAAATTATTTTTTTTTACATCTCAAAGTTTGTTTATGGTTTTATGGCTCGAGGACTACAATTGTTATGCTGCGCAGGGACCTACTACTTTCCGAGGAATCCAAACCGCTTGGACCTACAGTTTTCCGAGGAATCCGAACCTCTTAAGGCCTAGGGAACCAAACCCCGGACTACAGTGAGCAGTGCGATCTTTATGAGATCTCTGAGTAAGCGTTCTGTTCACCGTTGGGAGTCAAACCCGAGTTAAAGGCGCACTATGCGAACGCGTTACCACACTGCAGCACCGCAAGGCCATCTCAAAGTTATATGACATGTCACTTTGAGCAAAGATACCTGACAGCTGTATATGTAACTACGAGAAATCGTTTAATCTTAATGCAACTAATAATTAGCCAGAATTGCAGCAACTACACAGTGATTAATAACTGTTTGGAACTTGGTAGCAATATTGAAAATCAACAAAGATATTGGGTATAGCTACTTTGATGGTTGCAAAAAGTAACACAACACAATTGTGTTAATAAGAAAGTTGAAAATTGACGTTGATGAGTAACCATATCGAAAGTAGAATAGCAAGCTTACTTTAGCTGAGTAATTGACATCAGCACTTTTTTCTAGCAGTAACTTTCCAATGTTTTGATTGCCATAATGTGCCGCTATATGTAAAGGTGTAAATCCACTCTAAAAAAAGTAATTAGGAAAAGGAAAAAATTGATTACATAGAAAGCAAAATGTTATTTATGCAAAACTTAGTAAATCCATGCATAATTTCATATTTTTCAAATATTTTATGAGGTAACATACACACATATTAATTGTACTGCAATATACTTATTGCATAATTATACCTTGCATTTTATTTAAAGCACAGGTTTGAGCTTCCTACACAGGGTTGGCAAGTTTCCGCCAAGGCGATTAAAACCGTTGGTTAAAACCGGTTTTAACCGGTTAGTTAAAACCGGCACAGTAGAAACTAGTTCCTCCCACAAAAGTGACAAAAACCAGCAGAAACCCAGTAAATAAATATTTTGTGCATTAAAAACTTACCAAAATACCCCAAATGGCAAAAGGGAGTGTATTTTAAAGTAAAATAGGTTTAGTTACAATGTGTATAATATTTATTCAAAGGTTACATCATAGCAAATTCACTAGCATTTAAGTTCAGGCTGATCTTTCCGATAAAGCAGTCTATAGCAAAAGATTAGTTTTGCTTCCATTTCCTAATTCAAACAATTTCTTAATTTATTAGGAATAGACCAATAGCTTAAGAAAAATATTCTTCCAAGCCCACCAGTATTGCAGGCAATATCGTCGGTGCATAAACAAACAGGTACAAAATCTTCATTTATAGTTTTCTTTAAACTATACCACCACATAGAAGTCTGGACATTTTTTAAGATTTTATTGGAGTAGTATGTTTCAGGAAAAGGAGCTGATTTTGCTCAAGAAGCTATAATGTAAAGCACAAAATTTGGGTTAGTGACATTAAGGAATTTCCTAGTATTTTCTTCCTGCTCATGTGACAATTTAGATCACATGTACTTTGGATGAAGTATATAAACTGGCATATATATGATGTTGAGTTATTGCCTGATTATATTTACTTTTTACCCTTTTTTGATTCATTTCTATGAGATTATCATTATCACTTAGGATTAATTTCACATGCATCTGTAATAGAAAAGTTACCTTTCGAATCTCAAACAAGGCAACAGCAATAGATTTTAAAAGCTGCAACAAGTCTTTTTACATCTTTATTAATCATCTGATTATTTATGACCTGAAAAGTTCCTTTATCATCCATATAATTTTCATGATCTGCGAGTAACATGGGTGTTTCTTTAGGAATAATTCCAAGAAATCTACGTGGTTTTTCCACCTTATATTGCCTGGTATTTGTGGCTTCACAGTATTTATGTATTCCTTTAGCCAAACATCTTGTCTGTAATTATTTCCAAAATATTTCTAAACAGGTACCACATGCTTTACAACAGACTTAAAAACAAAAAGTGTGGTTCATTCACTGTAATACAACTTATTCGATTAGTCATAAACCATTGAGGCTTTTTTTTACAGCCAGTCTGTTAGTGTTTTTGCTTTTTATTTTATATCCGAAGACCTAATTAGGTACAGAAGATTAGACAAAGTACGCTTAACGAGTTAAATAATATGGCCTGCGAAAGATGGTTTTTGTAACAAATCTTTGATGTACTCTAGTATTTTTTAATTATTTTAAAATATTTTAATTATTAAAATTATTAATATAAAGCTTTATAATATACTAAATTATTGTAATAAACATATATATTTGTAATCTTTCATTTACTAAATAATACAATACTGTTTTAAGTACTTTTATTAGTTTCTGCCAGTTTCTCCCACTTTCTGCCGGTTAAAACCAGTTATAACCAGTTCTGCCACTGGCATGGCAAAAACTAGTTTCTGCCGGCAGAAAGCCAACCATGTTCCTACATAGTTCTCCTTCATATAGCATAAACAGGGCTGTTTCCAAAGTGTATGCTCTGTATACTCTCAAGAAATTTTGAAAAATACCGAATATGTGCCACGTACTCTCAAGATCTCAAGAAAGTTTTTGTATTTACTGGTTTTGGGGCAACTTTCAACAAAGTTCAGCATTTTTGTTTCTTTTTTTTTTTATATAAACTTGAATGGAAACAAATGAGGAAAACCCCCTGAACCCCCCAAGCCTCAAAATAATATCCTGCGTACGACCAGAAGAGGAATGAAAAACTGATGAAAGTGGTAACTGCCAACATAGGCTAGGATAGACAGATCAGTCAAATGCCAGTCAACGTGGTATAGTCACGTCACCAAGTTCAATACTCTTTAATTAAGACAGCACCGCATACTCTCAATAATTTTCTTCAGGACAGCCCTGGGTGTAAATCAGCATAATGCAATAATACATTCTGTGTTGACATAAAAATATTTCCTCCAGTCAATTCCTAATACAGGACATCAATGGATATCAGAAAGATGTTAATATGATTCCACCCAACATCCAAAGCTCTATTGTAGCAAATTTTAATGTAATTTTTATAGTGCTGTGTGTATATTTTTACACTTACTAACACCAAAAGTTCAGAAAGAGCAATAAATTTAAACTAAAATTTGACATGACTATAATATATAGCCTTTAAAATTTGCTTTCTTTTAAATCAGTGTTTCCCAACATCGGGCCCACACCCCACAGGGGGGCAATTTGAAAATGGACTCCACTGTACATAATGTAATAAAACTGTAATAAATGTAATAAAAATGGGACCACTGTACATAACTAATGCAATATATATAACTAATATAATGTACATAATTAATGTAATATATATATACACACACATATATAATTTTGTATTTAATGTGTTTCAGGGTGTCATAGATAATTGTGGGGGGGCACGAATCTTTTGTTTACTATAAAAGTGGGTCGCGGCTTGAAAAGGGTTGGGAACCACTGTTTTAAATAATCCTAGAGACTATATTTAAAAAAAACATTGAAAATGTAAAAATTTTGTGTTTTAGCAAACCTAATTTTTATGTTGTTACTCCGCAGTTCTATGACAGCATTATTATGCAAAACTACTCAACTAAATAACTTCCATATTGATCTTCAAGTAGGTATTTAGCATGTGAGTAAACAGGCTGAACACAAAGAGCTGTTAATTATATTCAATTTATATTCTCACGTTTTATATCCCCAGTTTGCTAATCTCAACATAATCCTTGGCAATCCAATCTGGTTTTGAATGGCAACACTATGCATCACCAGAATTAGTATCCTTAGTTCAGTACGACTACTAAATTAAATTACAGTTTCAGAAAGAAAATCTTCCCAAGGTTCAAAGTTGGTACACACACAAGCAGCTTGAAAACCACCATTTTGACTAAAGAATGAATGGGGTACAACTGTCATTGAAGTGAAAGACAAGTGCTTTGTGTGATCCAAAGCATAGTAAAGAGGTAAGTACCCATGCCTTATCCAAGATTGATTTTCAGACCAAAATAGAAAAAGATCACTCTTAAGTTCCAAGAACAGAAATTTTGCAATTGTGAAAAGCCATGAAAGTGGCTAGCTTTATTGAATTAAGAACCAAATCTGAGAACAATGGAACGAGAATAATTAGACCGTTATACTACATCAGCTACTGAAAGGTCATAAATGCCACCCATCTGTTCAACTATGTCCCAAAATTGATGGTAATGGTGTTCACAAACTTGCCTCATTATCATCAATTTTGATGTTAATGATGAAAATGACTATACAATAATTTTTGCCACCCACGTTTAATTAGCTCAAACTAGAGCTATTTTCTATTTGGAGAAAAAGAGACGCCGTCCTCATCCTGGATTCGAACCAGGGTCCCCGCGTTGAGCCCGCGGTGTCTTAACCTACTAGACGAATGAGGACAAGAACAAACGCATTTTTCTCCATATATGAGTGTAGATGTAAGATATTATTACCCTTCACAAGGAAAGGTACTCTTTTTTTCTCAAATATAAAAAAGCTCTAGTTTGAGCTAATTAATACGTGGGTGGCAAAAATTATTGTATAATAAATTCCCCCACGAAAACTCACAAAAATCTCGCCCCGGAGGCTTTTCTGTGTTGACCATATTTGGCAATTGTGTTATCCCTGTGAAGGGTAATAATATCTTACATCCTGATGAAAATGTTGTTCAAAAGCTTACCTTAGAAGTTACGTCAGGATCATGGTCATTTTGCAAAAGCAATGCAGCTGCTTTACAATCGTCCTTTTTAGCTGCGATGTGAAGAGCTGGAAGTCGAACTCTGCCTTTGGCATCGTTCTCCAAAAGAACAGCTACAACTTTGTCATGGCCTTGCTGCAAAGCTACTGCCAATGGCGTGAAGCCATCCTGTGAAAAATTTTATAATTTTAAAGATATTACCAGCATGTCTAATACTGTTTGATTATAAAATGATTGTGTATATTATTATAAATCATTACAAATTAATGAACTAGTAATGGCATAGTCATTGGCTTAGATCATTCTGTAGTGTCAAACATTGAACAATTTAAACATTACTAGTCAATTTGTCTGCCTATAAACTACACATACATAAAGTTTTTATTCATATATATAAACTTTATGTATATGTAGTTTATAGGCAGATTTATTCATAATTAAATTAATTTAATCAAAATTTATTCATAAATTTCAAAACAGTACAAACCTAGAATTGGAATATAATTTATTTTACATGTTGTATATGAAAATATACACACAGACAATTTTTTTAA
Organism: Dysdera silvatica; assembly: GCA_006491805.2. Lineage (NCBI taxonomy): Eukaryota > Metazoa > Arthropoda > Arachnida > Araneae > Dysderidae > Dysdera > Dysdera silvatica. The sequence continues at coordinate 78,146,275 of QLNU02015003.1, forward strand.
GACAATTTTTTTTATTAAGTCATTAAATCCAAAACCCCCAATATTACCTCAGTGGCCAAACTTTGATTGGCACTATTCGCCAGCAAAAATTTGACAACGTTGTCATGGTTCTCTTGGGCAGCCATATACAATGGGGTAAATCCATTTTGAGATTGGTTGTTTACACTTGCGCCATTACGTATAAGTGTTTTCACCACTTCTTCTTGACCAGCCAAAGATGCAATATGTAGAGCAGTGTTACCTTTCTGCAGATGTTTGAAAAGAATAATGCATGAAGAAAGATATACTGAACAGTATATTACATATATATGTAACATTACGATAAACCTGATAAATATTACAGCTTTTTGATAAAAGAAAAAGAGGAAACAATCATGCATTAATTACAACAAGTAATAATAGTTTTTCTCTGACAACAACATATATATACATACATATTACTTCCTTGATACAGAGTTCCTAAATCCCATATCTTGATCTCATACGTCCGCAATTGCCTAATCATGGTTATCTAACCAGAATTGTATTTGTATGAGTTTATGCCTGAATTTTCAAAAACAAATCTCGGAATAACACATTACTTCTATGAGTCTTAGAATTTGGAATTTCCTCCCTAACAGATTACATGCACTTACTTCCATTTCTCTTTTTAAAAAACATATCCGCAAATACCTATTAGAATAGCGGCCTTTATTTTCATGCATTATTGTATTTTCATTGCAATAATATTACGATATTATTCTACTCGTGTTATCCACTGTTCCACATAATTATTATAACAGCCTTCCTTCCCTCGGGAAACATGGACTTCAGACTTGATAACCTTCGTCCAATGCTGCTCACGCAAGTATCATTCTGCAATTTGCAAAATGTAATATTTATGTTATAAACTAAATGTAAAAATACCATAATGTAAACATGATTCCGCTTAAATAAATTTGTATTGTATCGATATATGACTATGAAAATGCATTTCAGTTAGCATTAACCATACATGTAGTTAGGGATGCTATGCATATTCAGTTGGTATTCGTTATTCGGCTCATATGCTGAATATTCAGTTAGGCCGAATACTTGTTCGATATTCGGCCAATCGCCAGGCAAATAGCTACCATAAAACCAGTGTGAAAATATCTAGTTAAATTAAAAGTTTCTGTAAGATATGTTTTGTTCTTTTAGTGTTTCAGAAATGCAATTTTTTAACGAGTGACTGAAATATTCTTAAAAATTTCATTGCATTTTTTAAAAAATTGCAAAATGTCTTAAACTTTGACTTTAGTTAATCTTTTGAAAAGTGTGTATAAAATTGATTTTAATTAATGATATGTACATGTATACGATTGTTGGCATGTAATTATTGAAATAATTTATTCCAAAGCCCTACAATGGTAACTGGAGGCGTAGCAAAGAGGCTTTGAGGTTGTAACCCCCATCGCAATGAAATTTTGTATATTTAATATAGGAATATATGAGTTGTAGCTCTGTAACCCCTCCCATTAAGCCTATCCCCCCCTTATGAACTTTCTGCCTACGCCACTGATAGTAATGCATTTGCCTAGCATATAGTTATCCCAGGTTCGACTCCAAACTGTGGGGGAAAAAACTTGCTGACTAATTGCTCATCGTAGTCAGCAAGTTGGTTCCCCAAGTCTTACGGAGGTTCGTATTCCCTAGAAAACTATACATCCTGGTGCAGCATGGCCCTTTCTGTCCTTACACCGTAAAACTCAAACAAAATTGATTTGGTTTATAATTTTCTGAACACTTTTCAATGGAGTTCTCACAGAATCAGGCTACTTCAAATGTTTAGAAAATGTCAACATTATTTTATCAAAGAGAATCATCATAAACATTAAGATAATTTTATATTTTACGAAACATTTTTAAGTGAGTCACAGAAATTCATTATACATAAAATAACCTGGAATTGCGGTGCGAAAAACTGCTTTTCATCAATTTTCAGGAAGATTTTTATTGCATTTTCTTTCTGATATATTGCTTCTTTCTGAAAACAAATGTTCGCTGAATATTATACTTGCAGGAGGAGGAGGAGAAAGGTATTTTCTAACCAAGTGTGCATGTCTGGGAAAGTTTTTTTGAATTTGCCTTCTACCAGTTTAATGGACATTCCACCCTTTCTAAAAGTGTCTTTTCAAGAAAGGATCACTTCTAGTCTATCGGATTAATTTTCTAAGTGATTATTTTCGTTTAGCACTGTTGATTTCCTCATCTCAAAAAAAATTGAGTGAATTTTCGAGATTGTTTGAAACTAGTTACATCTAGTGCCCATATTTTAAAACTGACACCTTATTCTTTAAACAAGGTATAGCACATGAATAATAAAAGCATAATTTTAAAGGATTAAAAAACAGAATTCAATTTTATTCTCAATTTAAAATGTAGCAAATACGGTTTGTTTATATTTTCAAGGAAATTTAAAGAAGTTGATATTCGACCAGATGCCAGCCGAATATTCAGTGTTAGGCCAAATCACTATTCATCACATTCCTACATACAGTCATCACAAAATTTTACATTCGGCGCTACTTATACATTTAATGCCGAAGGAAAGGAGAATCATACTTTTGTAGCTGCATTCACATTTGCTCCTCTTTTAAGTAGCTCTGTTACGACAAGGACGTGGCCTTCTTTCGCTGCGAGATGCAATGCATTCAAGCCATTCTGTTGAAAGAAATTTCACTAAATCATGAATTCAGAAATATTAAAACATACTTTATAAAAGTAAAAATTTAGGAATCAGACACCACTAATTAATGAGGAAACACACATTTAATTGGTAAACACAGCTCATAGAGTTACTACTTACTGCATTACTAGTATTGATATCAATACTGCCTTTCAAGTATTCAAGGATCTTTTCAATATTCCCAGACCGTGCTGCTCTAAGAAAGCTTGCATTGCCATCACTCTGAAAAATAAAATTATATCAGTTAATCTCTTACCTGACAAATTATTTTAATCATTTAATTACCTACCAAAACCATTGAAGGTTTTTTTTTATTAAACATAAAGAACCCTTCGTAATTTACAAATGTGTTTAATTAGACATATAACATACCAAAAAATTACAAGCGCTGGATTGCCATTTCCCTGAAATGCTCAAGTATATTTTTATCATGGCATTACATTTAAGAAAAACTGCCTACAAAAGAAAACTCAAGAAGAGGTAGCCAACAAGAAATTATTTCATATCCATCTCTTGCATTTCGTAATAATACTTGATCATCATAAATTTCCCATTGCTTTCAACATCGTTCACCTTAATATCATTAGAAACACTTGTGTCCAAATGACCTAATGCCATCTTATGAAGAAAAAACCTTAATGTAATAAGCAAAAATCATTTTCTGAATGTGCTTGAGTACGATGCTAGTAAGAAAAAAATCTTACTCAAGGCATACTTGAGCATGATAGTTAATGAAAGACATGCATAATGAAAGCGTAAGTGCAGACTAACATCACACCAGGTAGAAACTTCTATTTAAGACAAGTACTCTCTTCCTTTACACACTTAAACGTTGATCTTTGTGAATACTGTATACTGCTTGTCTGAATACTATGAATAAATACTGATGCTTATAAATACTATGAGTACTGCACAATACTGTTGTCTGCGTATGATGAGTACTCTAAAACTGATATCACTAAATACTTATAGTGCTCACACACCTATATAATAGTAACAGTTTAATCAAATTGTGCAAATAAAAATTACACATTCCGAGTGTATCACACTGTACATTTTTTTTTTTTTTCCTAAGCGGAGGTATTGCACCTATACAGGGTGATTCAGAACTAGTGGAACAAACTGAAAGAGGTGGTAAGGGATGTCAAATAAGCCACATTTGGCGAAATCTCCATATCATGGCCCAAACCTGAGGCTCACATTGGGACCATGGATTCCCAACTGCATAAATTTGGCCATGGGAAGTTGTTTTGGACCATAGTAAGTGGTGGAACCTTTTCCAATATGGTTCTAGGCTGGAACGGCAAATTTTCCAAATTTTGTTATTATTTGCATCCACACTAGTTAATTATATAACATCTCTGTAATTCCAGAACGGCTCGTTTTCGGACATTGGTTCATTGAACCGAAGTTGTTTCTTTTGATGTCCTTCACCTATTATGCATGCTTGACAATTCCTAATTGCCTCCAGTATGGTAAAACCATCGTATTCCATACCTTTGATGACTAAATGGCAACAGTACTCAGTGCCAGAGAAGGGAATTTTTTAATTTTTTTTAATCTGCTGCATTATTAGGTCAATCACTTAAATTATGTGTCAAAAAAATTTTTTTGTTCATGTAATTGCCTACATAGCAATGATGTGGATGTAAATAATACTTTCACTGTACAGCCAAATCGGATCCTTTGCGGACCTGATTTCGCCAAATATGGCTTATTTGGCGTCCTTTACCACCCCTTTCAGTTTGTTCCATTAGTTCTGAATCACTCTGTATTTACACCCTTATATTATGCAATGTGTAAGCACTGGCACAAGTAGTGGGCTGATGGAGGTCATAACTTCCCCAGCACAATACAATTTTTATACACACACATATGAATATATGGTTTTAGCTCCATAACCCCCTAATAAACTTTCTACATACACAAACGTGCATGAGGAAATTCTATTTGGGATTGATATGTGCTACTTAAATAAAGCACGTATACTAAGGATGTGTTAATTCGTTCAACGACCAAATAACTGAACAAGTCTACTCATTTTGATTTTTGTTTCTGTTTTGCTCGTTTTTGCTCAGATGGGCAAAATCGCTCACTACTTTGTTCAGTGAATGGTTTAGCACACTCATTAACACATACTACCTCTTTAGTCTGAATCTAAGGGTGCATACAGACATGCAACAGAACATAATGTAATATCCCGTGTTACGATGCTACAGGGAGAACAACGGTGGCATGTATCATCAGTGCATAGCGTCACTGCATCCCATCAGTTCATGCCGATATCCATTCTACACTGACAAAATGCTGATGTTCGTAAACTAATCGACATACACGAACATGGAATGCAACGTAGCTCAGTAACATTCCTTTGATGCCACGGGGACAAACTGACAACAACTGGTAGGACGCGAACATGTTAACGATGTGGAGTGTGGTCCAAACTTGATACATGACGGTGTTACGATACGGTATTCTATTGCATGTGTGGATGTGGTCTAAAATGGCACTAACATCCTAAACAGTGCATCAAAATCGTTTCACAAAAGAAAAATTAATTAAAAATGTTCTCTGCCCAGGCTCTAGTGGATGTCTCTAAGTGGAAATGCATGCATCAACTCTATGCTTTGTCCTGATCTATATCACAGTTTCTCAAACGAGGCCATAAATCTTCATAAACCAATGCTTTGTTTTATAGTGGATTTAGATACAACTCTTTAACCCTATGAAAATAATGTGAATCAAGATCATCTAAATTGGGGAAACTATTAATTTCTGCAATGCATATCTGACTGGTGGAGAACCTCAAAACAAGCTTTTACTTTCTGCTCTCCTCCACTCATTGGCGTACGCAGGGGGTGTTGATGGGGGTTGTAACCCCCCATTGCAATGAAATTTTGTATATTTAACATAGGAATATGTGAGTTATAGCTCCATACCCCTCTCACTTACGAACTTTCAGCGTACGCCGATGTCTCCACTCCATCTCTAACCTAATCATATCAATAATATCTGAATCTCTAAAATTTCAATTAAAACATTAGAATAATTTTTGGAAACAAATGTATCAACAATAACTGTATACAGGTTGAATAAATTTCTTATTCTATTCTTTGGAAACGCGATTCGCCTCGGTGGGGGAGAGAAAAATCTTCATCTCGAATACTCCCGACTAACGGACTCGATTCGAGCAATTCATCTCATAGAAATGCTCTGAACTGGCCATATCTACGACACAGTGAGTATGGATATTTAAAAAATGGAATTTTGAGATATTTTGTTAATTTAAAATATGATTACCGAAAACTAAATAAGAAAAAAGCCAATAGAAGTGTTACTGTAATTGTAAATTTTAATAAAACTTATATAAAGTAATATGACAAGAAACAAAAGGAGAAATTTTTATTTAAAAAAAAAATGGCGGAACGTCCTGTGAGAAAACATTCCATGAAACCCCATAGTTCCATACCGCATATCTACGGCGTGCCTACGCTAGCTTTCTCCCCCATGGCGATTTTGAAAATATGTTTTTATTATTTATTTTAAATTCCATGCTGGATTTTTAAAAAAGAAAAATAATTACAAAATATTCTGGATTCTGAAAAGGTCCATCTACTGGGTCACGTGGCTGATTGATTGTTTTAGCTTTAACTTCTAAAAGGTCATAAGGTCAACTGAGACGGGCGTGACCGCCGTTTCACAAGGCCTTTGAACCGCAGCGAGTCTTCCCTTGGTAATTAAATTACTGGTATTAAGTAATGAAATTACTTAAATTACTACGCACGAAGAGAACGTGTTAACTACATTACGCCAGTCTAATAGAAATAATTGAGCTCGTTACGGGTCCGGCCTTCGGGAAGTTTTTTTTTTTTTTTTAAAAAAAAACTGTTTCAGGCAGACGATGCAACACAAAACATTACAACATGTTAACGTTAAATGCGATATTACAAATACATATGGGAAATCGACCATGAATAACGCTAATTGGGTTCAAAGTAGTTACGTAAGACACAAACAAGGATTTTATCTATGCAAGTAAATATGTTGTTCGTAATATTTTGTATGGTGTAAACGTCTGCCTGCTTATCACGAGTAGAGACGAATGTCTGTACTAGTAACTGTTGAGGCTGCCAGAGATAGGCTGGGATGAAAACACAAAAATTGTAGATGCACAACAAAAATCATAAAATTGCTGCAATTAATATTATAAAACAGAACGTATCATAGTATACAGAAAACAAACCCTTTTTAACGGACACTTCTCAGATACGGTCACCTCGTTTTTACGGTCAGATAAACTCCACGGCAAGAATCCCTTCCCCCCCATCGTACACAATCACGCCCCCTTTTATGCACAATTTCTTGCGTCTCGTGATACAGTCTAACAATGGGATCTCCCCTCCCCTACTGAAGATAAACGAAACCGAAAAATGCAATCAATCGTCTTATATTTGAGAACCACGCCATGACATGACTGTTCTCCACAGACGATTATTTTTACACTTTCGATCTCTACTGCATGAATTTCGATTCCAGCCCCATGCCGAAAAAGAATGTCAGAACGCAAATTACGTAAAGCAACAAAATTCTACTTCTTGGAGCCGTTAAACTACCCATAAAACCGAGACCGAAACGACAGGGTTTGGGCAATATCTACAAACACAAGTTTGGGGGAAAATTTGAAAAGAAACTGCAGAACTTCATCGCATAGAAATAAACTTCCCAGAAACGTCTTCCTTCTAAAGAAAAAAAACCGGTAACTGCTGACTTTTATTTTATGTTGCAATTTTTTGAACGCGAGAGATACCATACGCAGATCATGATAGGTCTTTTACAACCTTCGACCGAAAGAAAAACTTAGTAAAGCTGCTACTGAGAGGAACGTACCTTTTAGAAAAGGTTAACCGGTTCTCTAGTTTAAAATCACATTTTAACAATCTGTTCAAGAAAACTAGGTCCAGTTCAGTGCTGGTTATATCCCACTACTTCATGGTCATGTAAGATATCAGCCATAACTTGACGCGATCTCGTAACTACGACCAAATTTTCTTCCTCGCATTTGGAGTAATACTCAACACATCACAACTTAGCAGCAAACAAAAATACTCAAGCATATTCTTTATAAACTGGTAGGCAATGCCGTCTTACGTAAAGTAAAAAGAATAGGCACCATTCCTGTATAGGGGGGGGGGGAATCTTAGGGATCGGACCCCCCCCCTCTGGAACAAAATTTGGAATAAGGTCGCAAAAATACGTACACGTATTTACTTATCAAACTTGTAAAATGGGGAGAAAAACTCAAACCTTGAATAATTATGAAAATTCTGACCACAAGATCTCGTTACGTAAACCACTAATTTGAGAATACTTTAAAAAAATACAAAAATAATTTTCTTTAAAAGGGGGAATTATAAAAAACTAAATTTTGGTGGCAAAACTACAAGCAAAAATTTACAATGATATTTGACGGTAAAATTGGTATTTTCTCATTTATTTGTGCATTATGTATTTATATTTCTTCTTTACGATAAAGGGTGACATCTTTATTCAAAGCTATTTCGCAAAAAAAGTTACCCCCCCCCCAAAAGAAATCCTAGTTACTGCCTTGATGGGCACACAACGGACATAAAAGTTGCTGCTCTTTGCGCACTCAATAGATTCGTTTCTGAAGGAACCAACGCCTTCACATAACCACGGCGGCACCTTTACGATCGTTTCGGCTTTTTCGAATTGGAATCTACCAGACAAGCGAAAAGCCGTATATCCAATTGCGGAGTAATGAGACGAGAGGGCGTATAAAGGACGAAAGGGTCGTGAGATGTAGAAAAAAATCATTGGCTCTACAGCTAATCTTAAGCTGTCGTGAGAAATAGGTCACGCTTAAAAGCTACCACGAAAGGTATTTTGAAAACGAAGGTATACAAAAACTATTATAGGTGAACGTATATGTTAGCTACATAACCTTTTCTTAAACCACAGAAAACTCCGAGGGGAAAACCGCATCTGTGGCGGCTATAGCGAAGGACCATGGCCAGCTAAATCACAAGGTGTCATGACGTCATGGCTAATGGTAAATTAAGGACTATTACTACAGTAAGACCGAAAGCAAAATTTCATACCTGCTGCGTCTGTTCGCCCTCAGCGACCATGGTTCCAAGTTGGGAGGGTTTTTACACCACAAGCATTCAGACACAGAGAAAAATGGCGATTCGCCCACGAGCAGCGGGCCGGCAAATTCGATGTCTACCACTAAAGGGGGTTCAATGCTACGGCACAATTATCCGATAAACCGATTTCACGTCGAAGGAAAGAAGGGGTAAAATCGGTGCGAAAAATGTGTGATGGTCCCCTTGGCTCAGTTGCCAAAAAACGTTTTCCTTTTTTTTTCCGCTTCCTCCTGTTCGGAAAACAGGAACGCCAGTACTCGGTATGTGATGGCAAAGGGGCGGCTGCCAAATATCGATTTTCTCGAAGGCCTGGACGCAAGCGCACTGAGGATTTGCGGTAGCCTTATAGTCTATCACGCACACTAAAAAACACGGCACGCCACGGACACAAACTTAAAGATGTGAAATAAGGGTTGCCCATAAACAAACTTCAGATCAATAAGGCCAATAGTTAAGATGAATCTACGTCATGCCCGTTTAGATAACATGCAGAGAGAGAAGCATCTCTGATCCCGCAGCCACTTCCCAACAACTTCAATTTTCGAAAATTAAAAACTATGGCCGTTAAAATTTAATGTACTTTGCGACTCATTCCGTGACCAGTCCTCAAAACGAGTTCTTATCAAGTGTGCTTCGAAAAATTCTGGCGTACATAAGCTTCGGGATTTACCCTTATCCCGAAAAGTATCCATGAACAATAAATTTTCCGCAAAGCAACGTTGAAGAAACATGCAATTTTAACACGCCCGTAACGACCTAGAATCAACAGAACACAAGTAAATTTGATATTTCCTTTGTCGTAAATGGTCTGTATAGCAGCGATTGGAATTTCTTCATTAATAGAGCTTTTATCTTCCCAAGGCCCCAAGTTCTTCACTCCCCAAGCTATGATCAGTAGCCTGATACCAGTTCGCACCCTCCCCCGGGGGGGAGGGGATACCGGTCCTCAGAAAATGTTATAATAATCGTCCTATGAAACATGAAATTATCAAATCTTGTATACACAAAATATATTATGGCTGTAACGTATGTTAATGGATGTCGTAAAAGTTATCAGTCAAACCTAATTCACTATTTTAACCAGTTTCGTAACGTTAACTTAACGACATCAGAGATTGTTGCTCTTTATCTACATCAGTGATTTCCAACTAGTGGTCCGCGAGACGGGTCATTATTTAAAAAGAAATAATAATTAATAAAAATACTTATAAAAATTATTATTAAATATTAAAATTAAATATAAAAATGAAATTGATTGCATATTTGTAGTATTTTACAATCTGATGGAACTTCAGAAAACGGTTCGTATTAAAAGTAATTCGTCTTAAGCGTGTTCGTCTTAACGAGGTTTGACTGCATTATCATTAAATTTTTTTCTTTTTTTTCCACAGAACGGTTTTACAAACACATTTCCCCCACAGATGACCCGGCTTCCTTTTTCATTAAGGTCTTGCACTGAAGTCGAAGATTTTTCAAAGTGGTCCGCGAGTACAATTGAAGTGGAAAAATGGTCCGCGGCTTAAATTGAATTGGAAAGCACTGATCTACATAATGCTCAGGAAGGGATCACCACAAAATAAAGTATCAATGAGGTATCAGACAGCATAATTACTCTTAAATGCTGACCCAAATATTCCACATCCTCTTTTAACTCTTCCTCTCGAAGATTCGGCTTTATTCATTCTCTCGGTTTTTTGATTGGTGACCTCTTTTGTAAAGTCTCGACGCTACTACTTTTCTTGCATCCATTATCGCATCAAGACAGGATTGAAACCCCGGATGTTAATGTAGACAGGGTGGGGCCCAAAAAATCGATTATAGGCCTAAGCTATCGATTAGTTCTCTAATAAGTTAATGGCTTTTATAATAGATGAAGCCTATACACGGCACATTTAATATAAAAATTCTGCGTCCCCACACCGCACACTAAAACGTCCGGAGACCAGAAAGATGCTATAACGTAACGTCCAAACCATGACATATTTAAACACGCCCAAAAACACCAAGGAATTAAATATAAGCGTGTTTCCTGAAAAGAAGGAATCTCACGTCCTTTCTTCAAAAGTGACAGGAGAAAAAAAATACATTTGTGGAAAAAGACACGGGGCAGTTTCGCCACATTATTGCGACAGAAGACACCATCTAGCGAGCAATTTGTGAACTACATGTATGAAAGTTCTGATGTTGAAAATCTAAGGCATTTGCTACAAAAATGGCTGCGTTAATCCAAAAATAAGAAATCGTTTAGTTGCGACGCTTTTGAGGAAAGACTGAGACGTGAGGGGGTTTCAAAGTCAATACACCTGTTCAAGGTATTTCGCTTAAAGACCTAAATTTGAACAACAGTATCAGCGGAAGGACTGAGACAAATCAACGTCACCGCCAGGGCTCGAATTAATTACCCATGTTCAAACTCACTAGGATTCAAATCACGCCCACCGCCATTCAACATAAGCTTTTTGCCCCTTGAAGCAGATGAGCCAATCTTAATATCACAACAACAACAGTGGAAAAAAACAAAAAGCAATCTTTCCATGGTATGCCATGGGAGGAATGGTATCGTTTTAGAATTATCAACAGAACAACGAGTCCTCATAATCATTTCCGGATAACAATTCTCCAGATCATCCGGATTTCAAAACCAAAAATATTACACTGACACATCCCTTCAGGATCAACCCCCTAATGACAAAGTTTTTAACTGCATCGCAAACTACTGCTTGACAAAAGAGAAATTTCACTGTGTTTTTGAGAGCGTAATCCTCGAAATCAGAAAAGTTCACGCCAAAACAACGACATTTGGCCATTGACATACGCAGAAAGTTAATGGGGGCGGGGATTACTGAGTACAACTCCATGTACATGGACATCATCATCAACAACAACCATTTTCAATCCACTGCAGGATGGAGGTCTCTCTGTTTTCACACATACACGTAGTACGGTGAAAGAAATACAAAGGAAATGGCCTTAAGCGCAGAATGTTGGCCAAACGGGTTGGCAAACTGGACCTACAGTTTAACGAAGATTCCAAACTTCGGTAACCACAGTCAATATCCTACGCTAAGGCTGGACTCGTTGCGTCACCACCTACCGAGTGACCGCTACCTGGAGGGCTGTCTTGGAACGGCGTTCTTGGAGAGAAGTTATTCTTGGCAGCGGACGGCTATGGGATACGTATGTACAAATTGCATATAGAATATATATATATACGTAATGAAGGTTATAACCCCTCTCAACTCTTCCTTACGTACGCCCATGCATTTAGCATAGACTCTCTACAATTCCATTAAGGGTGCATCCAAATACAGTTTGTGGCTCAGAAGGCCCTTTATGCAATAAATTGAAGAGATACAAAACATGGACGAATGTTTTTTACCCTGAAGACGCGGGCAAAACAGGAGGAGGAAAAAAGACAGGTGCTTTGGACGCCCCGTTGGTTAAATATAAACGAGACAAATTTAGATCAACAGGACTTTTACAGCGGCTTTGGAATTGCGGCGCTCCATGATGTCTGACGTCCTTGACTTTCACCACAAACACCACGCCGTAACAGAAACACATACGGAAGAAAAGAACGCTATGCGGCAGGTAACCGGTTTCAGAAAATTATGGCACAAAATATGCATGATCCAATCTTACTCCAGACAGGTGAACTAATGCCCTCAATTTGGTTCTTCGCCGCCGACAGCTCGCACACCACAACGGCGACATGCAAATTTGATCGCTAGAAAATGGAGTTCACAATAAATACGACACAGACGGTAAAAACGATACCAAGTGCCCGTTCTCGAGACAGAACGTTAGGAGTTGTATTTTGGATATTTTAGAAACTCAAACTGTACAAAAGTATTTTATATACAAGGGATATCACTAGGCAGACTTGTATGTATAAGTTTATGAAGAATTTGGTGGATGCAATAAAAAAAAAAAGCCCAGATGGCTTCAGAGGTTCAAAGCACCCAACAAGCTTAAAAAAATAAATAAAAAATAAATAAAAATAAAATTCTCTTGAAGTTCATTAAGGAAAAACATGGACTCTGGGAATTATTAACTGGAAGCAAAATTACCAAATAAAGCTACAGTACCCTATATAAAACACACTGGAAAAAAAAAATTACGCATTCAATTTTCAAATTAGTTTTAACTTTTCTTCTTTATTTTTTAACCGCATGTGAATTTCTGAAACTAGTATTTTGAAGAGAAAAAAACGGAAAAGGGGACGTTTACGAAGCATTATAGAAGGCTATATATTATGTTTCGTATATATATAGCTTTATATTGTAGGTTATCTACTATAAGCTATAAGTTAATTAATTTATGGCTAATATAGTGTAAGTTCCGAAAACAATTTAATCAACTTTTTTTTTACGATCAACGCAACGGGAGTGGGGGGGTGGATTTTGAAGATACAATTTGTGGAATACTAATTCGTTTGGGCAAAGTATCGATTCTTTTACAGAA
>QLNU02015003.1:78174669-78214435 GCA_006491805.2 Dysdera silvatica
AATGCTATTGCACATTTCACAATATATGGTATAGTAAACAACAATATTAATCAACGTTTATTGGCGTAGTGATACCAACGCCGATGTTATGGCGTGATTAGATGGTGAAACGTTCGAAAGAAAACAAGTATTTCTGCGTTGGTGGGACCTGAACCCACGACCTTCCACTTTGATTTAATCTGCGTAGTGTTCAATTTATATAAATATGGTATAGTGTTAATATAAATCATATGCACTGTGAAATCAAAAAAATCTGCATAACTTGCTTTACTGTGGTGGTCTGGAACCAAATTTGTAATATATATAATAGTATGCCCACACAATGCACATTCATGTGTTATTCAGATATGAATAGTTCCCAAGCTAATGAAGTTGAATTTAATCGTTATATCAACATGCAATACAAAACTTAAGTAAATATGTGTATGAGCAGATTCTGCTGGCATTTTCAAAGTGTTTAATTATCAACTGCATACAGAGCCATAGCTAGTCTGGGGCTGGTTTATGGTTTTCCTTACTTTCTTCTTCCTTTCTTTCCTCCACTTCCTTCCACCTCCCATCCTTCTTTTCTATGTATTCCTTGTATCCATGTCTCTTTTCCCCCCCTCCTCTTTATCCCTTCCTTTTCTCTTTTCTTCCTCGCCTCCTGCCTTCCTTCACTCCTCTCCTATCATGTACATTCTCACTTTCTGGTAATGGCACTGAAAAGAGTAATTTAAATTGGACCTGGGGACTCATGGAAAAAAAATGTTTTGTAGAAAAAATACGAGCCACACGATTTCCCAACATGGCGGACTCATGATGCTTATACACATTTGTCATTATAAAAAAGTTAGAAAAGTCGCCAAGAGTCCTCTGTTATGAAGTTTCACCCAGAGCAGCAGCCAGATTCGATCCGGTGGGAGGGAGGCTTAGTATCAGGGGAGAACTGGGCCGTCGGTACGCCCTCATGGCAGTGCCAAATTTATAAATGGGCAAGTTGGGCACTTGCCCAGGGCGTAAAATTTCTATGGGCGTAAGAGGCCGCGATTTTTTTTAAATTGAAAATTCTGTTAATCAGCTCTTCCCAAGAAGGTGCCCTCCACCTTTTTCTCCTAAATCTGAAAAATTAAGTGAAACAATCCCTTCCCCCAAAGTCCGGATCCAGGCAGGGGACTTGCGCCTCCCCGAGAATAATAAATTTACATTGAAAATTATTATTTTTAAGTAAAAATACTTACAACTAAACTTACAAGTGAAATTTTCAAGATTCGCGCCCTTCCTGAAATTTTGTTCTGAAATCACCCTTGCCCTTTTCTCCCCACTATCAAAAACAAAAACAAAATATCGTCGTCAAATAAACTAAATTTATTTAAAAACATATCCTTATTATATCTTATAATAATGCACATAAGGTAGGCTAATCATAAATGTTATTTCCTTTGTTAATTTTCGTCGCATTTGAGGAGGCAGAACGATAGAATTCTATTTGTTCTGCTAGTATGGTGGGAGGGGCATGGGAGTAACTAGCTTCGAACCATAGGAGCTAACTTTTTTTAGGGGGGCTGACTCATTTTCTAAGGGGGCTAAACCGTATACATTGGTGCTTAGAAGAAACTGGTGAAAGTACAGATACCGTTCCAACAGCGCATTTCTCCCCTACAGAATTGTAGAAAAATCATCGTAAGCAGGGTTTTGACATCAGAGTGTATGCCACATGATGAGTGATGTCACCCATGTGGGTGTAACAAGAATCTCTCGCTTGAAACGTGCTTTGTCATTGTTTTGAGTATAATGGGAGTGTGGTAACGATTGGAAAGATGTCGGAACGTTTTAATATGATTTTTTTTTTGCTGAATAGTGGTTGAAAGGGAAGAGGAATGTTGTTGGATTGGTTTGTGGGAGAAGGTTTATTTGGTTTAGAGTAGAAGGGCCCGGTTTGCAAGGTGCGCTAGGCCTAACGTGGATGACTGTGTAGTTAAAGAGGTGAAGTCATCCGACGGATAAAAGTATGCTGGTTTTTTATTCGCTGCACCGAGAAAAAGGAGAAGGGATAGAGAGAAAAAAAAGGGGGAAAGCCAACAGAGTGAAAGGTTAAGAAGTGAAGGGGGGTTTGGGAATGAAAAGGAAACAGGAGAAGGGGGAAGGGTGGAGGAGGAAGAGAGAGAAAACACGGGAGAGAGGTAGGGATGAAGGCTGGAGGAGGGAAAGGGACAAAGCCTAATGTGACGTAAGCAACATGGTGGCAAGCCAGGACAAAGTTGCCATGCGGGCTGGAAACACTTCCCACTAAAAACGAAATGGGGCGGTATCTGTACGAGCACCAGGAAAGGTGAAATTTTCTAGGGGGTTAACCCCCCACTAAATATACCAATGGAAGGGGCGCCAAAATTGTTGTGCTCAGGGCGCATCGAACCCTAAATCCGGCCCTGCCTCACAGGCGATAGAACTTGCGCCCTCAGATAATCTAAGGTATGCACCCTTTGAAAGGACCAGTCCGCCTCTGCTTAGCCTCCCTTGAAAATATAATCAGAAGTATTCCCACACCCATGGAAAAGATGGAGGAAGGGCAGCCAAAAGTTTTAAGGATTGAAACTTTGTAAATTGTCATCATGAGTACTTCAGACAAGTTTTTCAAATGGATAATTTGAAATATTGGGGATAATACAGATTTTGTTACCAAAACTCGTTCTATTCCCTTGAAAACGCTGCAAATTCCGCTATACTGCCGTACCATGTGAGAGTGTGGCGTCACATAGGTGTTAGTTAGTTGGTTGTTGGCTTTATGGCACGAGCACAATCCTATAAGAACATATAGCCAATAGGGCACCATTTTGGGCATAGTCACTGCGGGTGTTAGAGCCAAACCAGGCCGACGTAATGCTTTGGAACAAGGGGTTTTCGAGATCAGTGGTTTCTCTGTGCTTCAGTGAGAAACCTGGTGGTGCCCCGCTACCAAAAACATCAGTAAGCTTTGTGGGACCTGCAGCCGTAAGCTATGCGCAGTTAGTCATATTGCCAGTGCCAGATTCTAAGGCGTTTGAAAACCCTGCTTTTAGATTCCGCTAAATTACGCTAGATATGGGGTGTTACAGACCGTGTGCTTGAAATATTAATTTTTAACATTTGAGTAAACACTCCACATTTTTTTTGTGCAGTCACAGTCAGTCTGTAAAAGATTAATTAAGGCTCAATTTTTTAAACAAAGAATCAATACATAACATGTAGAAAACACTTACTTGCTCGAATCAATCCCACCACAACAAAGAATATCATTGCTGTTCCAATTACGGAAGATCTCGCCTTCTTTTTTTCTTCAATTGGGTCAATGCGCTCCATTTTAAAAGGCTGCATGCGAATCATGGTGTGATTATATTAAATAAATTAATATTGCTTTCTGTAAAAATATCGACGAAAGCACGGAGCAACTTTTTTTATGGTTGAAAAAGCATCAGGAAACACGGACTCCGTGTGTTACCGGTTTTCAGATGAACCACGGCCAACTAGATTACTACAGGCCCGCTCACGTGAATTTTAAGGGTGTCCCCACTTTCTGTTGGAGTAATTACTAGGGTTGTTCATAGGGGACGCCAAATGACATGTACAAACATGCCATATGCTTTCATGTGTTTGCAGCAGTTAACCGAAGATTAAAAAGGGTTTCTGGGTTTTCACGATATCATCATCGTCGTTGGAAAATAAAATACGATAAATTTTTGAGAAAAAGGCAATCTATTTCTGTATGTAATCAGAAACTGGGCTATTAATTGGCATTTATAGTCTGTTAAATTGAGAATATTAACCCAGGTAGCAGGCGCCCTCTGTCGGAGAAAAACTGCTTGAGAGAATCGCCACTGCGAAAATTTGGGGACAGGTTTTCTATGGCGTTGGGCTCACGTGAGCGGGCCTGTAGTAATCTAGTTAGCCGTGGTTGAACATAATACTACATAATACTACTCTATTTCCTGAATCGACTACAATAATACTACACCATCATTGCTGCTGATAATAGCGACTTTCCGCTAGATTTAGGGTGTTCTAAGTTGTTTGGGCAAAGTATAGTCTACCTTGCAAATTTTATTAATATCAAAATGCAACTTTTCTGATCAATAAATGTTAAATGGAAGTAAATTATCAAACAAAAGTGGGAAAGTTGCAAATTAACTATTTTTTTTTTTGCAAAATCTAAAATTTAGTGGTTTATGTCCGAGGTCTAAAGGTTTTTAATATTCTGAGTATCTGATAATTTTAGCTTGTAAAGTGCTCGATTAACTGATACTAGTTAGCGACTTATTTAATGATATTTAAGACTGGTACATAGAATTGATTTACACGTGAATCTTATTCACACGCTACAGTTACAGGCTAGCAAAGCACGGTGCACTCCAAGGTTATTACATTTACTAAAGGTTGGGCTTTCTTTCACTGCTTCTTGCCATTGGTTAATAAAATGACGTCATCATCGGAACAAAGCGACAACGTTCTGTTTACTCTCATGCCATCTCAGGAGCAGTTAAATAGCATAAAAGAACTCAATAGTTTTTTTTTAAATAAACTTAACACACACACTTTGTAACATATTATTTGGAGAACCGATTATTTAAGATATTATTTATAGTTTTGAAATCAAATTTTCTGTTTAATTGAATAATATTTTCTCAAATTGTAAACACAATACAACATGCAATGTTAGGTATGTGCAAGGTTAGTCAAAACGATTTACCGTGTATATATATATATATGTGTTTACAGTAGCGGGCTTATAAATTTTTTCTGTGGGGGGGGGGAATGTTGTCTTTTTCGGGGGTAGTATTGGTTTGGTTTTTTTTTGTGGAAAATCTTAATTCTAATGAACCTTTTTTAAAATAGTTAAATTGCTTCATATTTTTTGTTCGATTTCGGGGAAAGGGAGTGTACCCCTAAACACTCCCTTTGTCGGTCACTCTTTATATATATATAATTTACTTTTCTGCAGTTATTATACGATTATATATATTTCACAACCACAACTACACAAATAACAAGTTCTAAATAGAAATTTACATGCCACTAATTTACATGGGGTACATTTACATAAACTACTCAGTTAGATTAAAATTTCTAAGGAACAAAGACAGGATTTATTAGCCTACACACCCTTTATAATTATGGGCTAATGTTTATATTCTTCACACATATTATCAAAAAATGTATTTATATTTTTTGTAATTCAGCTCATATCTTCCCCTCATTTGGCCATATATAGTAGGATTTAGCTGTAAATTTTTAGATTATTTACTTATCACATGTAAAACTATATTTGCTAATTGATGGTATACATTAATAATGTTTGTTTTAAATATCAATTGAAATTTTTGAAAAAAGAATATTGTCTGTTTTAAAGTATATATTAAGGTAAAACTTTACAAAAAGTATTAAGGAAAGTGAGAATGTGTGTTTATTGCTGAAATCAATAGCCTCAAATGTGTGTCCCCAAATCACTCCTTGATTTGGTGACACCACGTTGCTTTGTCCCTAAATCCTGTTTCCAACATTTGGTCTCCTTACTCTAGTCCCATGAAGGCAAGAGGTGTGATTCCTCAGACCCAAATAATCCGAAAATTCCTTCTTTCCCTTCCCCCCCCCAAAAAAAAAACATTGCCCCTTTCAAATCATTTCCATTTTATTAAGAAAATTTAGAGACTACCCCATAAAAATACTACATTTCTACTACTTTTTCGCGACATATTACAAAAATACCACATAGCGATAATTGAAGTCAACAAAATACTATTGTAGTACGGAAAATACTACGTCTGGCCACACTGCACTTTATCCTCCAGATTAATACATTTATAGACCCAATGCTGCACACCTAGATAGTTTCTCTTTTGTGCTCGCTAGCTCAAGGAGTGAAATCTCTGAAATCTTGAAATTCAATCAAAGCTCTGTACGAAAAAAAAAAAAGGCGGTATAACCCTCATTTAGATAAAAATATCAAATTATAACCCAAAATATAAATTTTATGCAAAGAAATGTTGGTTCTATAAATGATTTTTCTAGTAGCGGTTCTAGGCTAAGGCCGGGTGCCATGGCCCTCCCAAATATAACCGGATTTTATTATATTGCCTACATGTGTATGTGTGTATGTGTACGGGTGCCGCTGGCGGGGCCAATGCACATGGGCAGGAATTTGTGACCCCACATTTTTTTGTCTAAGACCGCTACTGCATTTCTCTTTCTTCTTTTCTTTTGTGAAATACTGTGTTATCAACATGATGTTTTCTTAATTAATGGGGGGTACAAGGGCATATTATGTACATTTACACATTACAATATATGTAAATTTGTAATTTATTTCAAATTATCGGGGGCTTGTGCACCACGGGCAGGATAAGATAGACAGGTGAACCAAATCCCCTTTGTTGTTGTGATAAAGAATCGGTGCAGTAGTGGCTCGATATTTGTACCAATATGTCATGCTGTATACATATGTCATGCTGCTTACATATATCATGCTGATATTTGTACCGATAGACAGCATTGCCAACTGCGGGCCTAAGAAATGAAACCTTCTAGTTATACCCCTCACAATTTTCACAAATGTTCACAATTTTCATTGCTATTTTGTCTTGTTTAAATTGCTTGCCATTTGTTATAATTCGCTTTTTTTTATATTTCCTTATGTTTTAAGTTCGTTTTGCTTTTATTAATGAATTGCATTTAAAAAAATGGGAAGAAAATGTTTCGTTCCAAATTGCACTTATTGCAAGTATAGCGCCTAGGAGATTTCTTTCTTTCTAGAAGAGTAAGCCATACTAGACGCTATACTTTAGGTTACAAATCGAATGATCAATCTGTATTGAAGCTTCCAAAGACGAAAAAATAATTGAAAAATGTAGGAAGTCAATCGCTCGTAAAGATCGTATACTTACGCAAAAAGAGTATGTGTGTGAGAAACACTTTTTGAAAGATTAAGTAGTAAAAAAATGGGCTACTTGTTCTTGTTCGTTTCATAAAAACTTTTGTGATTGTGAAATTGAACTTTGTGTGTGTTAGTTTTGGAAAAATTCCATCATTCTCTTTTCGTATATAAAATCTATGCGCCCCATTTTTAGCAGTTTTCGTAATTGTTATAATTTTAAACTAGGCAATATTTATGTAATATATAAATTATTCAAATTATTTTTTATCTATGTATACGTAACAACGCTATAATATATATATTCAGAGACAGAATTAGATTATATGGTGCCCTGTAAAGGATACAATCCCCGGCTATGCATTGGTTACTTTAAAATAATTCCTTTCGTGAAGTATTACCAATATCTGAAATATTATCAGTGTTCAATATATCATATTCGTTGGATATCTTAATATTCTTTAATAAATTTTTTTATTGATTACTTTTAGAAACCTTTATTTTTACTGTATCGCATTGAAGTAGTTTAAAAAAAGTTTTGAAATTCCACATACGCATTAATTTTTGCTACAGAGCACATATAATTTATTTTATTCCACATTTAATAGTTGAGTTTAAATTCCAGAAGGAGAACTAGGCTCGCGGAGCTGAAATGTTCGGTGACTACGGTGTGATAGACCATGGTGCATATTATCTTGTATCATGGAATAGGCCTGCAGTCGCGAATGCAATCTAATGGAAAATGACACTTCAGAGTCCGGCGATTTCTAGGAATTGGCTCACCTATCTTGCATCATGACAACAGGCCCATATAACTCTACGCCAATGTCCTGTGCATAGGTCTGGGTTGACCTACAATATGCGGCACAAAGGAAATAATTGAAAGAAGACGTAATGACCTCCTCTTCTTACTCAAACGTTACAAAGTGACATAAAATTTTGAGAACACCATGCAGCATTTAATGCCAGAAAATTGTGCTGAAGTTAAAATAGAAATTATTCAAACAATTTATTTGAAACAACATAGCACATTACGAAAGCATCATCGCTTCATTCTGATTGAATGGGCAAGTGAGAAGAGATTTTATAATTCACTGAACTTTTATAGTGCAACCTGGAGTGATTGATGTACTATTAACTTGGGAAGAAGTCTTTTGCCATCTTGACAAACATTGCGGAAGATACTGTACTGACATGGACTGTTACATGTCCATTAAAACCGCAAATATCTCATTGACAAGGACTTCCATCTGTTCAGGGCCGAAGCAAGCAAATTTGCCGTCCTAAGCAAACGACTTCGCTTACCTCACCCGTAAGAAAATTGATACCCTAATATAGTAGTTCTCAACCTGGGGGTGGCCACAACTATCTTCAGTTACAATTTTTTTATGAGGAATTTCATATCAAATGTTCCTAAAGGTGGCTAATACTTTTCCGTTGTTGCTTGATATTGGCTATATATATGGTTGTCAACTACAGAATTTTCAGATTTTTTTGGAATGGTCGGCGATGTTTCAAAACTTGAGGAACCCCTGACGGGTGGTCGTTGTACTCCGAGGTTCCGCAGAACACAATTTGAGAAACACCACTAATTTATTATTAACATTATCGCATATAGATGATACTATTGTGTGTCAACATTTTTATCGAACTTATTTATGAACTTGTATTCTGTGCAGAAAGCGTTGTGTACGTTTTAGTTGTGGTTAATGATCCCATCCTTGTCATTATTCTTGCTTTGAATATTACGCAGCTTTATTTTACTGTCGCTCCAATTCCAATATTACTAGGCAAAACGTATATATAATCACATAAAGATTCGTTTTCCAAGATGCGCATATTTTGCGGCACAACAATATAAAATGTCAAATCTAACTACGACAGTAAAAAACTAATGGATGTGTTTTCCTAGAATGCGCAAAACGCTCAAATTGGTTTTTGTTTTCTGAATCTGATTTCAACATTTTGTATTGTTTCGGTGCAAAATATGCGCATCTAGGTGAACGTGCCTTTATACCTGTTAGGTCAACGACGGAACTTTATTTTTTTTTTCATAAATTTTACTTACTTTTTTAAACGTTGTTGTTGATCATTCGAGAGTTTGGGAAAGTTGTCCACTGCTGCAGCATTGTTTTCCTTGAAGATGGCTGTTGTAATAATAGGAAATAGAAGGTACTTTTGAACGACCAGTTATCGATTTGACTATTGAGAAATTTTTATGTGTAAATGAATTTAATGTAAACACGGAAGTTTTCAGAAGTGTTGCAGTAAATAAGAGCTAATTATTGTCACGAAATTATATTTTTATACACGGTCTATGAAAGTTCAACAGGCTACAGTGGCGTTCATGCGAGTAGTTTTAGGAAGGGACTGAGAAAAATGCATTACCTTCTTCTCTCAAGTAGAGTTGTAAAAAACCCGGGAATTTTGGACACATTGGAAACTTTGATGGGAAGAAACCAAGATAGCTAGAATAAAGGAGGTAGTTCCATTACATCGAATCGACTAATAGGAAGAAAGGTGCGGACGGGATTACTTCTTTATTCTAGCTATCTTGGTTTCTATGTTCAAAATTTCCAATGTGCCCAAAATTCCCGGTTTTTTTAGAACTTTACTCTCAAGGCTATTAAAAAAAATATTAGTAAATGTACAAGATACTAAAATACTACAAAAATAATTGATACTGCTTGGCAATTAGCAATAAGCTAAAAAGTATCTCCTAACGGTGCCAAAACAAAGAACCCTTACCGACTAACAGCTCACTGTAGTCCGAGGTTTGGTTCCCTAGGCCATAAGAGGTTCGAGTTCCTTGGAAACTGTAGATCCCGGCGCAGCCTGACCCTTACTCTCCTTGCGCTGTAAGGCTCATAAACAAACAAAATTTCTAATTAAATATCGTAGGAGTAAGTGGAGGTGTTTTAGAAGCAGAACTCTGCAGTAATGTGCCATTTTTAAAAGTACCACCAGGCATAAGCGTAATCTGGCGGTGGGGGGGCAAGTGGGGAACTTGCCCCCATTTTTTTCTAGAAAAGAGGCAAAATATTTCCCATATAAATTAAACAACAATTTTTATCAGCGTTTTTTGGCGTAATGATACCAGCGCCGATAAATGCCCGATCACTACGCCAAAAAACGTAGATGAAAATTGTTGTTTAATTTAATCTGCGTGGTGTTCAACTTACATCAAAAATTTCCCATATAGTTTGGGGTTTTTGTTTCCCCACCCCCAGTTTATACTATATTTAACCCCCAAGTTACGCCTATGCAGTCAGGGTTAAAACTCTATGTTTTGACCTTGGGAATATCGTTAAATGCTGTATATTTATATATTCATTTTCTCTCATCTAAATTTTCTTTATGACGTAAAATTATTCATTTATTAGTTAATTGTAGTCTGCACAGGTTTTGTACGTAGAGACAAGTGGAAACCGTGTCCATATTTTATAATGGATTTCAATGAAAGTATACACAGCTAGTGTAATCTATAATTCACTATAACGGGCCACTGTACCTTGACTTACAAAATTTTACAATTTTACAAATATTTACAACCCTACAATAGCCTGCCTAGTGGTGACCTTACCACCACGCGACACTGTCTGAGTAACATGAGAATCATTCAAGTTTGATTTCAGTAGATGCTCAGGATTTTCTACATGTTCGTGGTCCGGTGTTTTATTCCCAACGCCAATGGTTCTTAAAAATTTTATCCTGTGGAACACTTTTCTTAGCATATGTCATGCACCTCTATAAAAACAGCAGAACCTGACTAAAGTGACGACTCTTGGGACTGTACTGTAATGGTTTCCATAGACAGGTAGACATTATACACGACAGACTTTGGTGTGGGCCTGTCCTACCAGTTCTTTCTTATAAAAAGTGGTCACCTTATCCAAGTGGTCAATTTACCAAGGTGGTCACATTACCATGTTCCACTGTATTATCTAAGGAAAGCCTAAATAGCTGTTATTTTCATTGCTTAGATATAAGCATAAAAATAGGCAATAAATGACTGTCAAAGATGCATATAATGCTTTTCTATTGTTGTGGGATATGAATTTTCATACGGATTAGTTAACATTATTTAGGCGGTATAAAATATGAAAAGGCATATACAGTATAAACTCCGTTTAAGGGGACTTAGTGGTTTTAAAACTTCAAAACAAAAAAAGCATTCTTTTTTTTATTTTTATTTATTTCAAAGTATGGACATTTCTGAATATTTTAAAACCAACAGCTAGGTGCTAGCGCAATTAGAAGCCGAGATGTGGGCAAAATAGCAAACGCTGTTTGAATAATTGTAGGATTTAAAGGGACCCGGTTGAGATATCTTGTGTTCAAAATCCAATGTGTATACATATCTTTCTAATTTTGTGTAATAATGATTGATTTTTTTTATAATGATTAGATAGGGATCAGACATCAATACACACACACACACACAACAGCCAAAGAGAATTAACTTTCGTCTCCCTTCACTGTTACATTTTGTAAACAAACATTGCTGTTTTGTCACGCTTTCTTTTCGCTCTGCATTCCGCATTTTGCTATCAAGTATTTCGGTTTTCGATATTTATAGCTACAATTTTTTTTTTGTTATTTGTTCAATTTTATTGTTTGTGAGTGATTACTGTGTACGCTATTAATTGGAACTGAAATAAGAAATTATCGAAAAGGAGAACAATAAAAATGCTTACCAGCATTCTGAAGAATACATGTTAATTTTAATAAACATATATCACAACAAGAACGTACGTAATTACAATTTCGAAAAAAAAAATCTTTGATTAAGATTGGTTTTGATTTTTCTTGGGAGTTGGCATTTAACATTGCCTTTTCGATTTTTTCAAATGCATCGAAAAAATCATCTTTGATGGCAAAATGCAATAAATACTTCTTTACACACTGTAAATCAGCACTGGCTTCAATAGAGTGAACTTAGAATTGAAGTTGACTTTCTGACGATAGTTAAATTTCTAACTGAAATTCTATTTTCAGCTAAACAAGCGAATGACAAAACGTTACTGTTAAATCGAAGAAAGCAAATGTTAAATCGTGGGAAAAATAACACATAATATAAGATAAGTATATAAGACCAAGTACAAAACTTATAAGATAAATTTAGTTGCATCAATTGACGAGTAGAATCATTATAAATCAAACATCATGGCGATACAAGATTTTAATTAATTTTTATTTGATAAATCAACAGTTTCACAACATATATAAACATTTAGAGTTTAAATAAATCGAACACTACGCAGATTAAATTAAACAACAATGTCAATCAATCAACGTTTATTGGCGTAGTGATACCAGCGCCGATGGTATGGCGTGATTAGATGGTGAAACGTTCGAAAGAAAATAAATATTTCTGCCTTCGGTGGGACCTGAACCCACCAATCCAGAGTGGAGGATCATGGGTTCAGGTCCCATCGAACGCAGAAATATTTATTTTCTTTCGAACGTTTCACCATCTAATCACGCCATAACATTGGTTTTGGTATCACTACGCCAATAAACGTTGATTTATATTGTTGTTTAATTTCAAATGAGTTTGATAAACATTATTGGGTTAAATAATAATCGAAAAAGAAACAAACTTAATGAAGTTTGATATGAACATTTCTTGGATGCCGGATGTAGTAGTAGAAGTTAAAAAAAAAAAGAAAAAAAGGAGTAGCAGTTTTATTTAGAAATAAAAGCAGGAAAGTATATTCATCAACAGACAGCAGAGACATCATGTTCAAGATTATACACAAAATGCAAATAAAATTTAACAAAACAACATATAGACATTTGTACTTTTTTATTTCTAAAATGCTTTTAGAAATCACGTACACGAAACAATGCACGTATGATATGAAAGTAGTATATGTAGCACCCTGGAATACACATTATTTATTTACCTGAATAAATAGGTATGCACCTGAACTGGACAGAAACGTAACTTCCAAGAGATCTAAGCAGGTGGAGGCTATATCTCGTCAGTTATCTAATTAGGCATGTCACTGTTTATCGGGCGGCATCCTTTACTGTCTTTAAAGTGGAACACATACTACTTAATGAAGGTTGAACACAAGTTTACTAATAATCCCTTCGACAGGATGACTCTCCACTGTCAAATAGTTTTTAATGACACATGAGCAATTGTAAGTTAAAGAGTTCGCGATGCTCCTTTCATGGTGTGGGAAAAATTTCCAGTATGTTCACAAATCGGAGCAAAACAGGTATTTCTAAAAAATATTTTTTTAAATAAACAGTGTTGTAGACATTTCACATTTTATTTAGAGCCGTTAAGGCACGACAAAAATATGCAACTTTTCGAATCTACGTATTAAGTTGAATTCTATTGCCATTCAACTTAATTGTGCGTTAAAGAACCGTAGTGTGGAGGCTTCCCCCCCCCACCTCAATGAACAGTCCCAGATAGTAATTTTTGTAAGTGGAAGACCCTAGGTTGAATATTATTTCGGTACTGTAACCAGAATTTTTATAATCGGAATACTAGCAAAAATAATATTTACATATATACTTAAACATATAATATATTTCGTTTACTGAAGCATATTCTCAAATGCATAACGCACTTTACTGTAATATCACTCTGATTTGATGTAAATACTACCCAGAGCATCATACAACCTTGTTTTTAACAATGACAAATAAAAGTAACGTGATTTGCAAACGCTGTGTCTGTATGAACTCATTATGTACAACCTTTCAGTCCATATGGTTATAATGTACAATCGACGTGAATACGAGCATATTTTACCTTTATATTGTATCTCTGAAGGTACAATGTAGTAAAGTTTTCGTGAGATTGGCTGATATACACACACATGGTTTTATAAAAACAGTGAATTTTAGAAATGCAGCTTACCATTTAGGTATGGTTTTTGTGTCGTAGAATTATCTTTGGCTGGGGTTAAGGCGCCATTTGGCGTCATAGTTTTGTCCCCGCAAGACAGTATAGCAATTTGGTTTTCAACTGTTTTAACTCTTTTACTGTCTGGCCTATCTTTTAATGCCATAATGTCATTAGTAATTGCATCCTTCTTTTTGTGTGGCATTGCGTACTTTAGTTTTTCCCAAAACCATTTCTCTTCCCATACGAGATATGTTTTGGTAGATAGAAGATATTGCAAGTCTTTGTCTAAAGTATTTTTAGGTGGCAGTTCCCCTTTTACGATAACGATTAGTCGATCGATTTTATCTTCTAGCATTTGATAGTAAGCTGTGTGGAACTCTACCTGAAACCACATGCTTTCCAAAAACTCTTTGGAAACGACTAATATTGTTCGTCGGCTGTTCTGAACAGAGTTGATAATATTCCAGCTGATAAGATTACCAGGCATCCAATTTCTTTCATGGATACAAAGACGGAAGAAAGGGTCTTTATGTTCAAGTTCTTCTAGCAGTTTCAAGGCTACATCACGGTCCGCACTGCTGTATGAAACAAAAGCATCGAAGATCTTGTCTTCATCCATGTCTTCTTCGTTGAAGAAACACATAAATACGTTATGAAGATGAATATATACGTAAGCAATGACAGTCTGCTTGTTTCGATAGTAGAGAACTGATACAATAAACAAAAGCAAGGCTAATATAACGCAAACCGTTGTCACTGCAATGAGTTGAGCTTTGTATGGCCAGTCGTCAACGGGACATATCTGATCGTCTGGAACGCTGACAACAGAATACCGGACGAGTGTACCGTTTTGCAAGAAACTTTTTGCGCACTCCACATTTTTTATGTCTTTTACGACTTGATAGTGGTTTGTTAGCCACTTCTTCAAATATGTGGTTGAACAGTTGCAGATCCAAGGATTTCCACCTAAGGTCATGCGGAAACCAGCAGCATACGAAGTGAAATTTAAAAGTGACCGAGGCAAATGCTGTAATTTATTTTTATGAAGAGTGAGATTCAAAAGATTCGGTGGTATAATCCATCCATCGAGAGAATGTAAGTTATTGTTCTCCAAATACAATCCGGAGAGGTTTTCCCAAATGGGATCGTTCAAGTCTTCTATGTGTGAAAGGCTGTTATTTTGCAAATACAAAATGTTTGTGTTTTTTGGAGCAATTTTTGGCGGCACTTTAAGTTTTCGATTCGAACAGTCCACAACTCTGGCGCTATCTTTTGCTCGAAGGTAACATTTACATAAGGGACTACAGCCTTCTTTCAGATTGCAGCTGAATTCTGTCCCAGTAAGAAGAATAATCTTTTTGTCAGCAAGTTTAGTTGGTCCATGACAAGTGAGGTTTTGTATAAACGAAAACCTCACCGATCTCTTGTGAGCTTCGTTGCTTTTCTGAAGGTAATTGTAAAATTTATATAATTCACAGTCACAGTAAAATGGGTTAGGATACAACGATACTGTGCTTCCCACATAATTTTCATAATCTTTGGATGGCAAATTTTGAATCTGACCGTCATTGAGACTCACATCTGTGACGTCCACTGTTCTAATTTCGTTGTGCCCGAAGTACAAGGATGGATTAGGTTTATTGGTGGAATATAAAACAGGTATCGTAAGTGACGTAAGTTTATTATACTCCAAGTTAAGCATTTCCAATTGGAGATGCTGAAGCCAATTAATGGAAGGCATTTTCGTCAGATTGTTGTAAGACAAATCGATATACTTGATGCGATCGTTGAAATCCAAGCTAAAGTGCGTAAGATTATTTATGCTTAAATCTATGTTCTCAAGATTGGGCAGATCTCGGAAAAGTGTCTTACTAGCATTTGTGATTTGGTTTCTGCCCAATACAAGAGTTTTAATGTTTCTCGTATTGCGAAAGAATCCAGCTGGAATAGAGCTGATATTATTTTTAAAAAGAGACAATTTCTCAAGAGATTTCTGATTGGGAAATAGATTTTCGGGAAGTTTGGCGATATTGTTAAAATTCAAGTTAATCTCTAAGAGCTTGGAATTATTTCGGAATACGTTCTCTGGTAATGATGATAATCCATTGTTCTGAAGCTTAAGGTGAGTGATATTAGGACAGCGAGAGAAAAAATTTTCAGGAATACGAGTAAGATTAGTGTCATGAATGCTAACGTTTTCAAGGTTAGTTAATCCGGACAGAAGTTCTTCCGGAAGTGGTTCCATAAACTTATTTAAACTTAGGTCGACATCACGCAGATTAGCAGTGAAATTGAATAACTGTTTTGGGAGAATCTCAAGCCAGTTTCCACGAAGACGAATGTGAACTAATTGCGACAGACCAACGAATATATCATCCGGCAATAAAATCAAGTGGTTATCGGCAATGTCCAACACTTTGAGATTCACCAGACTTTGGAATAATACATTTGGGAGCCGTTTTAACTTGTTTTTGTACAGATATAGTTTCTGTAGTTGGAATAATCCACGAAAAATATTGTCTGGGAGGCTATCTATTTTGTTATTGGCAATTTCTAGAACTTCCAGGTTTGGAAGCCCCCAGAAAATCTTTTCAGGTAGAGTTTTGATATTATTGTCTGACAGAGATAGGAATTTCAGACCAGAAAAACTGTCGAAAATTCCTTCAGGAAGACTTTCGATTTTATTGTTGGTCAAGATCAGGCTTGTCATTGTCTGTGAAATGTTTTGAAACATCAATTCCGTGAACGTCCTGTTCCCAGTTTTCATTTCTATCTTCAATTGTTCAACTGGGTGATTTGGAATTATTTCATAAAAAGTTGAGTTAGGAAGGGGGCATGTTTTGAATATAAAGGTTTCGATGTCCGAAAGGTCCAGCTGTTGCAATACAGAACTTGTATAAGGTTGTTCATCACCGCAACGAAACGTAATGGCACTGTCTGCAACGTATTTGATGTCAAAAAGTGGTTCAAAGTTACTTTTGAGGCATGAGAATATCCAGCCATTGAAGTCTTCACCACCATCACAAACACAAATTGATCCCGGAGGAGTATCTTGAATGGTGGGACATTGGGGACTAGGCATATAGCTAGCTGTAGTTTGCATAATAATTAATAGTAGAAGATTTATAGAAGAAGCCATGATAACTTGAAACGTCAATTTTCATTTATAGCTTTCCTTCCAAGAAACACTTTAAATCTGAAATCAAAAAGAAAATAATATTAATTTATACTGTTACCTTTTATTTCACTGTATGTTTGTGTGTCGTTGCCAACATTGGTCTACTATTATCGAATCTCTCTCTCTCTCTCTCTGACTCAAATGAAGGCCGACACTTCTTATTATATCTATTCTGCTTCTCTAGGCTCATGATACGGCTTGTGTCGTGAGGTTGGTCGTATGGTCATAGCACGAATCTTCAATGGCTACTGAAGTCAAAGCAACCGCAGTAATATGAAGAATTGTTATTGGAGTCAGCTATGCTCTTTATATACGTCTTGGACGACCTTTTCAATGAGCTTTTAGCGTAAATAGTTCAATAACAACAGCACCGCCGGCTTTGAACTCACTGATCTGGGTTCGATTCAAGATAAATTTGGCTGTGTGGCAACATTAAGGGTTGAAGGTTACGTTAAGTCACTAGTTCCTTCCTAAACATTGACACCCGTTTGTACGTTTATTAAGACCGATTTTGTAATAATAGGCATAATTAGCCGGAAGCTATTTACGCACCATGGTTTTTGGACCATTTTATTAGAAAAACTGAGACAGAGAGCTTTATATTTTTAATAATAACATGTTTTTCAATGCAAGCTATAATATGGAAGTTGACGATTACCTTTTGTAGGAGTAGCTGCAGAAGATAGTTAGTGGAACGCAAATAATTTCAATTAAGAGCAGTGCCATATTTCCCAATAGGTTATACTAGGCTATAGACTAGGGCGACAAAATTTTGTGTATTAAGTCTGATATAACAAAATCAATACCATATGATATAATCAGATGTTTTGCCGAGAAGAAAGCTAGACGTCATGCTTTCCATTTAAATACCAGTGTTCGATAGGCTTTTATTTTTTGCTAAAATTAAAATTTATTTCAATAAAATTGAATTTGATTTATTATATACCAAAAATAAATAGTGTTTCAATATAAGTTAATATTGTTTAATGTTTATGTTTCAATTTATGAGTTTGTTTTTCAACATATTTTTTTTAAATACGAAAGTTTTTGGCGTATATTGAATGTAACAATTTTTATGTTCCTACCACTGATTGAGGGATGTACGGGCTGGAAGGGGCGGCAACATGGTAAATCCGCCCATGATTATTAGTGCGCACACTGAGATCGTCTAAAATCAAGGAATCTACTTGGTGGCTGCATACTGGAGGTCTAAAGTAGTTCATTAAGCGGTTCTAATCAAGCTAACTTAATTAAAAAAGAATGACGTTAATGAAGACATTAATCAGACGGTATTATATATAAGATTTTTTTTTAAAGCATTTAAACGTTTTAGTTTTAAAGAAACATTAGTTTCTATCTTTCATTTTAAGGTATATTCGAATTGGTAATTGGGGATGAAAGTTATTGAAATAATATATAACAGCAGGAATGACTTAATTGACTATATAAACGATTAATTTAATATATTAAGGTAAGTAACAAAATTTAGCGATTAATATAAATGATTAAACTAATCGCTCTACATAAATGATTAAATTTAATTCTTGGTATAAAGGAAAAAAATTAATCAACTAACATAACAATTGCATTAATATATTATGCGAGCGATTAAATTAATTGATTGACACAACTAAATAAGTCGATTACTGTAAACATTTAAATTAATTAATTAATAAAAACGCTTGAATTGGTTAATATAAAACAAAGAACTGGAATAATCACCCATTTGATTAACTTATTCCTAATGCCAGGAGCAAGAGAAAGAAAGTACAATATTCTACATTTGAAAAAAGCAAACGTTTACTTACTCTCTTATCATAAAGTGCTGATGTTGAACCTCTTAGTTTCAGGATCTGCAAACACATCTTTTTTACTGGCTGATTACTTGCACACGAATTCGGCAATCTTTATTCCTGAAACGAAGAAAATTTCCCTTAGAGCGTGTATGGAATTGTTCTACGTTATTTACTTTAAGCAAATTACAAAAGAAGTCCAAGAACTTGCCCCTATTCAAGGAAAAAGCCTTTAAAAATGATATATAGTAAACTTCCGATGCGTGCGCATACATATAATGCAAGCCAAACATATATCAAAATTAAAGAAGGCACACTGGAAATTAATGAACTGCGATATTATAAATTTAGCTCAAGGTTGCAATTAAACTATGCTCAAGGAATCTGATGAGAGAAACAATAGCATCTTCAGATAATGAATCTTTAGATCCCATTGTCCAAATCTTGATCACAACTTGTTCTCATCGTTTGATGGACGAGATCATTACTTATGGCTTTGATCGTTAAGTAGTAATTGATATTATATCGGGACTGCTCTGAATTATGAAGAAATTAATGAGAGCAATACCAAAGCAAAATAAAACAATACAATCACTCTTTTAGTATTCGCACGCACCATTGTATACTGGGAAATTAATCACCATCTTCTTTTTTCCTTTGGGGATTAAGAGGACGTTGAGCTTTTACAAAAGTTCTCAATTTTTCTAATTTACTAGAGCATTTTTTTTTTTTGTGTGAGATTCTTAATGTTTCTCCACGTTTCGCCATTCCATTTGGAGTTCGTGTTCCTTTATGTCCTGCGGTTTGAATCCTGTTGAAGTTATGGCCCTGAGTCCTTTTTCTCCTTCGTGTATTTTTTGCCCATCTTCTCTCTTCTTTCCTTGGGGGCTCCAGTTGCTTGTGAGTGTATGTCTTGCGGCTATGCTACTGTTTTACATCCTTCCAAACTCCCTGTTATTCGTAAATCACTCTATCTTTCTCGTAGTCATCCATACCCAGGGGCGGCTCGAGGTTGGTTTTTGAACCCTCAAAATCAGCAAATACAAAATCTTCGTTGAGACCTTGAGAGTAAAAAGCGCGTACTCAGTATTTTTCAAAATTTCTTGAGGGTACGTGGCGCACATAGCGCGTACCCTTTGGGGTCAACGCTGGTTACAGAACTACAACTCGCATGTTCCCATGTTAAATATGTAATATTTCATTTCAATGGTTGGTTACAAGCACATCAACACCCGCCTGTCTACTTACAAAGTAATTTTTCTAGTTTTTTGTGCTGCCAGGAGTATATGACGTGGCCGTATGGCCACCACAATAAACATGATAATGTACATAGGCTCCTGATGCTAACACATTTGACTAATAACACATGTATTTATTTTGACCACCATTTAGAAGCTGCATTATGGGAAGTATGACGTCACACACAAAAGGTGAGTTGACCAAATACTCTGTCGAAAGTATATGGGGCCGCTAAAAACTGATTTCTTGGTACTTACACTACACTTTTTCGGCAGCCCTAAATTTTAGCGGCCGTCCAGCTCCCACCTCCCTAAGCACGGCCTTGTTTACGGGCTATGCTGCACCCCATGTCCGTATATTTGGACCGGTTTGCGAACAACAGCCTTTCGTCAGTGTGGACTGCACATTGGCGTGAACTGATGGGACCCAGTGATGTTACGCGGTGATGTTCGCTCTGTAACATCATCGCGTAAGGCGGGAAGTTACGCGATGATGTTCTGTTGCATGGCTGTACGCACCTTAAGAGAAAAATTGGGTGACGTTAGTCTGCTACGACTACACGTGACCTCCTAGTGTGAAAGTGAGACTTTTGGGGTCAGCAGGGCTTTAGTGACGTGTTTTGACAGAAGTATTACACTTGAATAGTTCTGGCAAGGTCCCGTTGTATGTTGCAGCCGACACATAAAATTTTAATTATCAGTTTTAAGCAGATTTTCTGTAAATTCCTTCCTCTCTCTAAATCGAAATATTTTTCCCTGGAGGTTAGGCGATTTAATAGCTGCTACTGAGTTAAACCCAGTGCATCTGGGTTTAACACTGGTTTAACTGGCTTTACCGTTTGGCACACCTATAGGCCAGATGCATTAAACTTCTGCATCTGGGTTTAACTCTGTAGAAGCTAAACCCAATGCATCTGGCCTATAGGTGTGCCAAACGGTTCACTGAATGGATCAATTAATTATTTTGCCCATGCATCATAAACGAACATACTTGTTCAATGATTTGGTCATTAAACGATTTCACACACTGCTAATCTGGTGCCGGCCTGGGATTACGGCGCTGCCCCCAACCACCTTTCCTAGTTCCCACCCACCCCTTGCATGCCACATATAATCTAGGCCCGGTGGTGGGGAACAAAGGGTGAGTAAATCACACACGAGAGAAACCTCGACAACATAACAACATGTTTTTGGTAAATCTTGTTTGTTTGAAACTTTACATTTAATATTTAATTTCCAGATTATCCGAAATTTTGCTTATCCGAAATAGGGTCCACCCAGGATCGGATCGAGATTTCGCCGGGTCCTAGACAATGTTTTCCGGGCCCCTTGCAGCATATATTAAACCTTTGTAATTACAGTAGGACCCGTATATATAACGAGGATCTTGGGACCAATGAAAATGCTGGCTATATCGGATTACTTGCAAAATTCGCTCAGGAGTTTCAATTTTAAACTTTGAAATAAAGCCGGTACAGGTAACATATTTGCATTCAACGTACATACAAAAAACTCTAAAATTTGCTGAAATTCGCGCCACAATAAAATTACAGCTCTAGTGATAAGGTCTGGTTAGCGACGATTTTGAAGTAGCTTCGAGTCGCCACCGCGCCGGGCCCCTAAAAAAAATCGGGCCCTAGTTTTTTTGGCTGTACGATAATCCGACCCTGGGTCTACCCCCTTTATTTTCTTTAATCGGGGTTCTAGTGTATAAACTATAAAAATAGGATTTAAATTACATAAACAAACGAGATTTGAGTTATCGAAAGAACTAGAGAAATTGAGTTAACGCGAAAAGGAAACCCAGGTTACAAATAAAAAGAGGGAGAGAATTAAATAAAGAAATAATGCAAGGAAACGGGAATCCAGAGTAGTAAATACTGGAGGCAAGCTCGCTTTCGCTGAAGAAGATGAGTAGATGGAACAGCAGAGACGCGAAAAATGAGAACAGGATGTTGTGTTGACCAGTAACCAGTTTCTTATGCACGAGGTTGAAGACCGCGAAGATGCTGTTCGTTAAAATAGATATTTTTCCTTTCCTCCATTAGAGACGCTGTGACCTACATTGTCATGTCCTGAGGCTTATTGATCAGGAGGTAGAACAATTTCACTTGGGCAGAGAACGATGCATGAGAGAAGAATTCTTCTTGAAAATATGATAATAACGCTTAATGTAGATATATTTATTTTAGAAAAAACAATTCAGGCCAACTTTAAAATTTTTACTAAATACATACATATTCATGTTTCTCTATTTTTATTGAAAGAATACTTCTTTTACTAAATACAAGTTAAAATCTCACTGATGTGTGGATATGTGCTCGTATCCGGAGGGAGTATCTTAGGAACCATGGGCGCCCACAGGTGGGGGGGGGGGGGCACTTGCATCCCCCTAGCTTATGAAAAAAGGGGGAAAAGAGGACTGAATCCACAAGAAACTACAGTCCAACAACATTATTCAATTGGAATTTTTCCTGGATTCACCTCTTGTATATAATTCGTGGGACGCCTACATTAGGAACAAGTCCCCCCACGAAACTAAATTTTTAATGGGACTTGGCTACGGCCTTGCATGCTGTGATTGTATCGATACATGCTGTAAAAAATTTTTTGAACCACCACGAAATTAAATCCTGGTTACGTTCTGGTGCGGATAAGATAAAATTTGTGATAGAGATATTAAAAAGTTGATTCGAACCTATATATTTAAAACGTTTATCCCTGTTAAGCGTGGTCAAAACAATACAATTGGTATCTTGTAAGTAGAAGAGTCACCTTCCCTACCTCTTTTCCTGGTTTACCACGTCTTAGATGTCTAAAAACATATTTTCCTTCAAAATTGAAATTAGGTAAGTTCTAAACAACGGCGAAAAAATAATGCTCAGAGCACACATACAGTTAGTAACATATGTGGTAAAACACTTGAGAAAATGAACAAGGTACGACGAAACAAATATATGCATACATTTATCAGAATCTAAACAAATAGCATTAGCAGCTGCACTCATATTAACATTCTTTTCTGCCATATGTCTAGCATTAATATGCGCAGGTGGAGATAGACCGAGAGAAAAACATTCATAGTACACGAACTTGGCTATAATAATCTCAGCTGTATCTTCAACTCGGTTAGTTATTTTGTCAAAATTCTGATGTACCCTAGCGAGCACCATGGGTATGACGTTTTATTTCGTCTTGCTTATATATATATACAGGGTGTTTTAAAATTAGTGCACCAAACTTTCGGGGGGTAATAGAACACTCCCTGTCCGCTAATGACGTACGGTGACGTGATAACAAAGAATTTCATATGAAAGGCACGCCCGGAATTACGGGAACTAGTTATCATTACAGTTAGTCTGAACATGGGTAAGACGAAAGATTTAAGCGACTTTGAACAAGGCATGATCATGGGCAGGGGCGGACTGGGTCCTCTCAAAGAGCGCATACCTTGGATTATCGGTCTCATAGCAAATAAGGGCACAATTCCTATAGCCCATGAAGGCGCACAGGTTCGGGGCCGGTTTGCCAGTCCGCCCCTGATCATGCGGACCAAGCATTTCCGAAACTGCTAAAGTGTTCTCGGCTTATCTCGAGGAACAGCCTCTTAAGCCGGACAATCACTCTTGTCCTTACGAGTAACTTAACGAGAATTGTTGCCACGTCATTGGCTAATATAAAAAATTGTTGATTTTAATATTAATTTTAGTGCGTCCTATCGGATACTCTTGCTTTTTTGACTTGTCGCTTTGGCTAAAACAGCAGTCAAAGAACTACCACACTAATAGCGAACTTTCTCATAGAAAAAGCCTTGTATATATATATATGCTCGTAAGGGAGGAAATGATTGACGCCTGTGGTTTAATTGTCGAGCATTTGACCGGAAATTAAGAGGTTGTGGCTTCGAGTCGCCCCACGCGTCGGGAATCCATTCTTTTCTTTACGAGTAATTTAACATGTAGAATTTCAAGTGTTTTGAGCAGTGTTTCTCAAAGTGTTGTCCGCAGTGGTTTATCAAGTGATCCGCAGGATCATCAGCAAATAAAAAAGAAAGAAAGAAATGAACTAGAAATTGCCGGCGTAGCACAGCAATAGTTAATCAAACAGTCTACTTAACCTATTTTTCTGAAGTCATGAACGCTTCTACGGTGTTTTGTTTTTTTCACAATTTTGGCCAATTTTCGTCCTAATGCGACCCCCTGCCAGCTCCCTTTTTAGGTATTTTTGTCCTTCAAAGTATTATTATCCATTAACTAGTTTCAAATTACTGCCACAACTAAAGTCTCACGTTAATCCGACCAATTTAAGGCACTATTCAAAAGTTTCTAAAAAAGGTCAGTTTATGGCTAATTTCTCAAATTTTGGGGGTCATGCGCAACCTGAAGATATTATCAGATTCCAAAACTTCTTTTTTCACTGTGTTTATCTTGACGAGCAGCAACTTTTCCGCACTATTGCGTTTCGATTCGAGCAACTTTTGAAAATTCGACCCACCCTACTACATATAGTATACTGTATGTATAAAGATGTAAATAATACGAGATAGTAGATAAGAAAGATAGGGTTCCACTGTTCTTTATTTTTAGGTTACTGATAAACTAAAAAAACCTATGCTTACATTAGACTTTTCTTCTGTTTTCCTTTTTTTTTTTTTATCTTTCTTCCTTTTTATTCCCTCTTTCTCTTTTCTTTTCCACTCTGGAGCCCTGCTGTGACATATTAAGTATAATGTATTTTCCTTTCTTGTTATATCTACGGATAAATACTCCGGGAACTAGTAGGATTATAGGGGTACAGTTATATGGGCCCTTGGGGCCCAAGTCCCCACCCACGATTTGAAATAAATTGCAATTTTACATATATTGTAATGTATAAATGTTCATAATATGTGCTTTGGCCCTTCCCCCCAATAATTTTGTAAAC
Source organism: Dysdera silvatica (assembly GCA_006491805.2). Lineage (NCBI taxonomy): Eukaryota > Metazoa > Arthropoda > Arachnida > Araneae > Dysderidae > Dysdera > Dysdera silvatica. The sequence goes on from QLNU02015003.1 coordinate 78,199,553, forward strand.
CCTACGTTGTTGAGTAGGATTAAAGATAGTACACAGCTGAGTGAACGATTTACTCAGTTAAGCTTTTGAGCAATCATGTGATATAAAATCTAAAACACTTTCTATCTCCAGTAACATTTTTTTGCAGGAAAATACATTTCAATAAACAGTTTCTCTCTCATCTTCGAGTATCATGAGCACGTTATTTAATTATTAAAATAAGATACAAATTTGCTTGATTTTGGGTAGATAGTTTATGTAAAAATAAACATATATGGCGTTCAATCAGTTCACAAAAACATGATTAAAAACAACTCTAAATCACTACAGAAATTATGAACATGATTTTTTCAAAAGAGTAGTATCTGGCTGCAAACTGCAGTGTCGTTAGACGAAACAGTGTATAACTAAAAACAGTACAAAATTACAGGACACCATCTCCTTGACCTACATTCGAAGCGAGAGAAAAAGAGAGAAAAAAGCAATAAAAATCAATTTTAAAGATCGAAACTCATGAGACAGTAAGCTCGTGAAAAACGTAGGTTGTATCAGGAAAAAGCAAGCGAAGATAATGGAACGGCTGGGAACAAAGGACCATTACCTTCCCACTCAAAAATAAATTACACGGATATCGCATGAATCATGTGTTTATTTCCTTGAATTTAAAAATAAAGTGTCGAGGAGAATGTATGGAACTAACCCTATTATGCAGATATTATAATATAGCTTTCTCATATTTATACACATATATCTTGTATGTAGAATAAGTATTTCCTCAATTCCTTCCTTCTTTCCGTTTCACATTATATGTGTGTGTACAGTTTATGTGATAGGTATGCAGTAGCCGAAATATTATCCTGAATACTGGGTAAAATCACGATACTTTTCTCCCCATACAATTTTGGGTTTTTGTTTTGCCCCCAGTTTACTTATATCTAATCCCAAGTTAGGCTTATGATGAAACCCTTTCTACTGTTTTGCATTACAATAAAATTTCAAACATTAAATAGCGCGTGTTGCTAAAACAGAGCTGTAAACGTTTAAAAAACTCATTACAGCTATGTGTACTGCGTCAATTCGTGTGAGGTTATTTACGCACATTATATCTACTTACGGCATTGTGTTTAATTAAGTATATTTTCTTTTTATTTTAGCATCATGAAGTGGCAACATGTTTTGCAAATGTTATTTCCGAAAGAGGTAGAGCTTATGTTTGTTTCTCTTCCACGAGAAAAAGGTAACAAAAATATGTTCGCGTTGAATTCGATCCACTTTTTACTTCCCAGATTTAAGGTGCAATTAAGTACGCATCAAATACATGGTGTCGCACAGTCTATATAAAAGAGTTAACTATCCATTAATAAAAAATAAAGTATTGGCGATAAATGAACCTAAATTACTAAATAATGTACTAACATATCTATTTAGAAATAAACTGATAAAGTAATGGTTGATAAAGTTTGGCTGATAAACTAATGGCAAATGAAGTAATGGGTGATAAAGTAACGACTGATAAAGTAATGGCTGATAAAGTGTGAATTGAAATGAGAAGTAAGAGATTAGAAACAAAGGCCAAACAACTAAACCAAGGTTTTCAGATTTAGTAGAGTAAGACGAAGTATATGCGAAGAATGATAAATAAAAAATTATACGTTTACCTACATACAAAAGGTAAAAAAAAAATACTGGTAGAATAGCAAATGAAAACGTTTTATCAGTGTTTAACCGTATACATGTAAATTTCTTCCCTGGTACTTTGTATCTTATTTCTATAATATAGTAATTTAAGTCGTTTCCTATATATAGAATGCCTGAGAACATCCTTTCCATTTTTGAAGAACAAAAATAAAAAAAAGGGAATGATAGCAGATACGAACTTTCTCTTCATAAAATTCAGCACTACAAGTTATAAAGTGTTATTTTTAGCAATTAATAATATAACAGGTTGACCATTGGTTACACGCAACACATCCACACGGTAGTTGCCAATTTTATGTCCGGTCCTGTCAAGCACTACATAATTAATAGTTTTGATAGTTCTCGTGATTCCAATTTTCAGTTCCAAAATACTACGAAGTGGCAATTGGACAATGTTCTTTACATATCTACAGAAGAAAATTTCCTGAGGCGTTATATCGGGAGATCGAGATGGCCATAAATCTCGGACCATTCCTATCAATCTAGTCTTTAAGAAATTTAAACCGCATCATAGCGTCATCAAAACAAAAAATTTTAATCTTTTGCTGTTCCAATAAAAAAGAAAAACTTGTAATAGATACGAATTTAAGTGTAAAGAGTAAACTTCTTGGACACCCTGTATCTGAGAATGCAGTTGAAAATTCAAATAAAGTAGATAAAGAAAATGAAGAGATTGAAGTCTTCCATAAATAAAAATTAGACTTGTAAGTATTTTTTAATTTAACAGTAAAATACAAATAATGAACGTTTTAATACAGAAATTTTACTCTCTGCTGTATATAAATTGTTGCAAATTAAGTATGAAATACACTTGCAAGCGGTTTGTTTATACAACTGACACAATAAAATATAAACAATATTTTTGAAATTTTTTTTTCAAGTTTTGCGTTTCAAGACTGCTGAGTCCAAAACAAGAGTTTAATGTGGATTTAAAATCTTGAGGCACTTATAAGCGACCATTCTTATTGGGATTTGAACCATCCGGTTTCAAATCACACTGAGCGATAATTAAAAATTGAGAAATGAAGTTAATTAATCGGGAAAAGTTAATTAATTCTTATGAACACGGAAATGTTTATTGATTGTTATGAATCGGGAAATATTAATTAATTCTCATGAACCCGGAAATGTTAACTGATTCTTATGAATCGGGAAATATTAATTAATTCTTACGAATGGGAAAATGCCAATCAATACTTACGTTTCGAGAAATGCTAATCAGTACTTACTAATTGAGAAATGGTAATTAGTATTTATTAATCGGTAAACGTTAATTAGTAATTATTAATATAAAAATGCTAATTAATAGATGTATATCTAGAGAAATTAGTAGCTAGATAAATTAATATTATTGTTCTAGAAATATTAATAAGGAAATACTGACTAATAATTAGAAATTTAGAATTTTAAAATTTTACGTCATCATAAATAAGAATATTTTTTATGCATTCGGTTTTGCACTAAAATTCAGATTAAGAACTAAAGTAACTTGTGGGTGAAATTCAAATCAATCAATGATGCTTTTAATCGGCTCAAATTTCTAGAAAAATTTAAAATTTTTAAACATATTTGCAGATTAAATTTATATATAAATTGGCTGTCAAATTCATATATAAAATTTAACATATTTACAAGTTTTGACGGTATTTTAATAGTGGCACTGTATACTTTTTTTTCTATGTAGTTTTAAATATCACTGCGAAAATTCTCAAATAACAAACGCCTCTTAAAGTAAATATCCACCTTTGCTTCAAAACTTGAAAAATTAACTGGAATTTTGGCCCATGTCCTTAAACCATATTAAAATACAGCATAATTCGTAGAGATAATTTGCTCTTATTTTCTTAATTACTACCACAAATAAAATATTGGATATAAAAGAAGAAAAACTATTTATTTTAGATATATACACTTTCTGAAACGACATAAAAAAAGTAAATATATAATTTAATAATTATAGTTTGTGTGTGTTCACGTTGCATGTTTAATCAAAAATATACAAATTTATCTATTACGATCTACAATTTATTTATTTATAGAAATAAAATTTATTTATTATATCCAACAAGTATATCATACACGTTTATATATGAAATATTATATTATATGGATTCAGTGGCGGATTAAAGTTTTTGAGGCCCCTGGGCTACTGGTATTGTGAGGCCCCCAGTAAAATAGTTCAAAAGGATCGTCTACAAGAGAACACATCTATGGAGGTCCTCAAACTGGCGGAGGCCCCTGAGCTGCTGCCCTTAAAGTCCATGCTTTAATCCGGCACTGTGTGTGTTAGGGTGAAAATTGAAAATTCTCTTTTTAAAATAACTAATTAAATCTAAACACCCAGGAGCAGATAAATAGATAATTAAATAAAAAACACATACACTCTCTCTCTCTCACTATATATAAATATATGCTTAGATGTTGTTAAGTGTTTTTGTTTTTTCGATATTCTGCCGCCTGTTATTTAATTTTTTCAGATGGAGTTGTACCTCCAATTATTTGTACACTGCGTCTACAACACTATGCCAGATTAATTAACGTTCAAGAGGAGACACCTCCATTCAAGAGGCGGCACCTTCGTCCAAAGAAACCTTCATCATGGGCATAATAGGAAGTAAACAAGTTTCCTGTGCAAGGCATGCTTCCAAACAAAATCAAATTCTTTGTAACTTCTTTTCAAGAACTTTAAATTTAGTTGTTTTTTATGTGACAAACGAAAAGACTTGTTAAAAATGCCTGTTGAATTAACAAAGGTGTAAAATTTAAATTAATTTGATTTTTACTAGTAAAAAACACTCTTAAAAAAATTCTGAATATAAATAAGGCACTTATAATTAAATTCCTTTTCTTTTTAAAAGTAGGACCCCTTAACATACAAATCCACCTTTTTGTTTTTTTCCTACCTATCATATTTAATTTTTTAAACCCATTTTTAACTTGCAAACAAAAAAATTTTGGCCAATCAGTGTACCTAAAAACTGCTATTTCGCTCCCTACAATATGGCTAATATCCATCAGCAACCGAAACCTATAAAAACTTAAGTTCAGACGAAATCCCTGGTCGAGGGGAAGTAAATGAGTCATCACAGCAATAAATAGCCAACTCGTTGCACGTGCATAAATAGGTCACGCATGGGGGCTGTGCGTCCAGTTCCAGACCACCACAATTGGCCAACAATTGCAATTTAGGCAGGCGAAATTGCCGTCTAATACGTTAACAAAAGCCAAATGAAAAAGTTGGCAATATATTGGCGAGAATAAGGATTTTAGCAGTCCTTACACAAAAAAAAAAAAAAAAAGTCTTCAAGATGGCGCTTACTTAAAAGTGCCTCACAAGTCTCGCTCCGAGAGAGAGAGAAATTTTGAAACACGAAGATGTAATTCAGACCAGGGGACCCCAACCTACTCCAAACATGGGCCATTAAGGGTGTAACATGTAAGTTAAAGTTATCTTTCTTTCTCTTCTATTAATCGATAATTATAAGTGCCTCCTCCTTCATTAAACTTATAATAAAATGTGCAAATTTTTCCTGGTGGTTTATATACCCCAGCACAATTCTCATAAAAAAAATGAGTAACTAAAAGATAAGTGAAAAATTGATAGTATGTAGAATGGTTAATAGCTCCAAATGCTTATATAAATGGCACTGTTATATTCTAAAGGAATTGGAAAATATATTATCGTGTTTATAATATAAAATAAAAGGCAGTAATTATTGAATAATTGTTTCATGTCTGTTTTAAAGAACCTGTTTTTTTATTTTGTTTATGTTTAACACACAACGCGTTTAGAAAAATAACCCTAGTTATTTACTTAATTTTTACGGTCTTGCATTTGAAATTTTAGGTAAAAGTCAACCAATGTTTACTAACCAGTATCAACGGGCAATTTACAAATTTATTCTGGATAAACAAATTTAATATTTAATGTTATGGAAATTGTGTTTTAATGTTCTCAAATAGTAAAAATTAAATCAATAAGTAAAACTAGCATTAAAATTTATCTAATTATAATTAAAAAATACTAATAAATCATTTCAAATGTTAAACCATAAATGATATTAAAGTTTTAAAAATCATTTCAAATTATAAATAATATAAATATAACTAAATGATATAACTAAATTATAAAAATAAATAAAAATCTATTCAAAATCCCCCATAACATACGGATTATGCACCACATTTAGCTAGTGCAGCAGACAGTTCCCCTAAAACTAAATATTCCTAAGAATCTGCATAGGGAGAGTTAAGTATTGCGTAAACAATACTTTGGCCATTTCAATCCTCCCACCCTAATAATCAAAAATTAACATTGCCTAACATGGGAAAATAAGACCAACGGTAACCCCCTATCCCCACAAGATGTTTACGTAATGCTTGAAATCTCCCGTATAAAAAATGAGTTTTTTAAAAACAATAAATAAATGGAAAAAAAAACATAGAAGAAACAAATGAAGAGACACACATTTAGTTATAAAAAACAAATATACAGTTTGAGATACAATTAAAAAATCTATGTTATTGCATAATGATAAAAATTATTATGCACATGTTAATACGTAATACATGTGCTTGCATTTGTGACACAGAATACAGCAATGCAGAAAGCATTCGGTAAGTAGGAGACCAAGACAACATGCGACACAGGTATTTGGCCATAAAAACAATCTACCTCATGCATTTAAGACTAAGTAGTATGTAGGTGTTGTATACAACTTACAACTTCCGCTTTCACTTGAATTCCTCATTGAGAAATCGGTTTTGAAATGTATGCCCAAATGGATTCGTGATGTGGGTGTGAGGAAAAGGGAAATGAAGTCCTCGGGGACAGAAGGATAAGGAAAACGAGAGAGAGAGGAGAGAGAGTCACACCAGTAACCTCAATAACAACATCGAAGCCTACGCTTTTAGAGTAGCTATGTAAATGCGTGTGCAATAAATGCATTTATCTATCAGGAAAACTTGCTTCCCGGACTAGTAAGCTAATTGCACTTACAGCAACGATTTTTAGAGGGAAATCGAGTTGGTAAAACTGGGCATGCGATATTCCAAATATTTTCCAAGAAGAGGAGTGTGTTTATTTTATCGTAAGCAGAATTCGCAACGTATTGCATGTGTTAAATATTCATTGGGAAAGTCATCTGCGCTTGAATTTTCTAGGTTTTAGATATGGCGTGAGCTGACAGTTAGTAGCGTCACGAAATAGAAGAAAAAAGGGAAGCTATAAAGTAGGCTTTAACAAATTTACATCAATAAATTGAGAGCTTACGGTTAATATATTAGCGTTATCACGGCATTTATTTTTGAAGAAAGGTAACAGAAACCGAAATGCAGCGAAACTCGTATACGGGGTGTTCGGTAACTATCGCATAAACTGCCTGCAACGCGAATCTTTGGACAATTTTACGACAAAATTGAAGAGGGGCGTTTTTTGACTGAGTGCTTCGTTTATGTATTATAGCCATTTCAAAATTTGTACTTAAAAGCCAATCCTGCTCCAAGATAGCCTGCTTTTACGTTGTTTTCCAATCCACGCCCCTTGGTTTCCCGCCTCCAGAGTAAAAGAATTTAATTCGCTATGAGAAAGAACTTATTGTCACGTGCTATTTAAATTTAGTGCTCAAATTTCAGTCGACCCCGCCTTAGAATTAGGAGAACTTTTTATTGCAAGAGTTCATCTTGAAATAAAAGTTAGCGTGCGCAAAATGCAGTTACGCAGCTAAATTTAAATAGCACGTGACCAAGAAATTCTTTACAATAGCGAGTTAAATCCTTTTTATTCTGGAAGCGGGGAAACCAAGGGGTGCAGCTTTCGTCATTGGCTGAAACGACGTAGAAGCACGCTATCTTGGAGCACTATTGGCTTTTAGATACAAATTTTGAAATGGATATAATTCATAAACAAAACCCTCAAGCAAAAATCGTCCCTCTTCAATTTTGTCTTAAAATTATCCAAAGATTCGCGTGGCAGGGAGTTTATGCGATAGTTACCGAACACCCTGTATAACGACGTATGCGACGAAAAATTTCCAGTCTCATGATGTTCTTTATAACCGAGTTCAATTGCATATACATTTAGAAATTTTCTATTTATTAATATCCCAAGAACATTTTACATCCATATAGTGCAGGAATATTATTACACTGACAACATGGTTGAGGAAATAAAAAAAAAAGTTGCAACGAGTTTATGAAACAATACGCGAAAAGGAAGAAGAGTAATGGCGTATAAGGAAATGACACACAGCGAGAGAACGATAATACACACAAAGTTCGGTTTTATTTACAAAATACATGTATTCAATCTATCGAAAATAAAAATTCAACAAATTACCAATTTTTTTTACTATACTTTTATAGGGCCTTCCATGCATTACTAAAGCTGGGAGTATATTTATAATCATTAACGAGATGTTTAAATATTTATAAATGTATATTTACATTTCATAACATACTAGTCAATAGCTCGTTGCTTTAAATATCATTCAAAAAAATATCGTAATGTACTTATGAACAGCCAAATAAATGGTTAATGATCATAAATCCACTCCCATCTTTAATGATGGGTGGAATTGCTTATTAAACTACACTTTCTAATTTCCGCCCTCTCTCCCCTTTCCAATTTTTTCATTCGTCTTTAAGCTTTCAAATATTTTCCACCAATCAGTAGCGTTGACAATTAACAGCAGCATGAATAGTAACGCCATGTCCACTCAAGTCGTTTCTGACAAGGACAGTGATCTTATTGAGCTTCAGAAGAGCATCAGTCTCATACTTATCAAAAATACTCATCTAATACGTCTACTGAACATCAAAAAACTGTGTTCCAACACGTTGTTACTAAGCTGCAATGTATTCCACGTAGTGCTATACCATTTTTTATTCTTAAATTACCAAAATATCACATTCAATAATGCTATTTAAAAAGTGTTAGGTTTGAAGTCAGAACCGAATTAAGGTCTTGTTGGAAACTGAACAAATATTTTCCGGGTCCTTTGTAGCGTAAATTAAACCTATGTTGTATTATTATTACTATTATTATTATTTTTTTTTTTTGAGAAAATGTGGAAAAAGAGAAACTTGCATTACGCCAATCCTTTGTTGAGTTAAGATTTGCTTATAACAAACAAAAGCATACGTCCTTTTTTTTAAAAAAAAAACAAAAAAAAACAACTTTCATCTATAATGTACAAATTATAAAATTAATATTTAAAATCATTTTCCTTACCTTTTTCAGCAAAATTATAAACTACTTAATCATAATTAATGTTATCTAAAAATTCTATCTTACGCACAATATAATTAGATAATTTAAATTTGACTGATGTGAAGAATTTTGTAAATAATTTTTTGCTCTCATCGTAATATTGAAAATAATCTTTTTCCAGTTATATTTAAAGCTGCGTTCGGTTTTCACTGCGCTGGGCTCCCCCTCAAAAAAGCGACGCCACTATACATTTGCTCTTTTTACCTTTGTTATAATTAAGCCCTGTTTGCAGGGATTTGTAATCGCCACTAAAATGATTTCAGTATAATTATGCATAAGATAATTTCAGGGGGTCCATGAATTTAAATGGAAATACTTGGAAGTTTAATTTGCCCTTCATTGGTTGGGGATCTTGTACGTAGGGACTGCTCGCACCACCTTAAATCAGATGCTTCTGTGCCTTATTGTACTGGCTACCTTTGATAAAAATTGATTTCCATTTTATATGCTTCAGTTATGAGAAGAAAAAATACACTGCATTTCAAACATACTTTTGCTTAACTACTTTAAATCATCCATGACGAATAGAATCATTACTGGCTTCCTATATTAAATTACATTGATTAATATTAAATCGTACATTAAGAAAAATCGATGAATTTTTTGCGTTTGTCTTACTTATATTCAATCTTACCCTGATGTCAAGCGCGAAAACTAACGAAATTCGTGTAACTTGAAAAAGGCTAGTTTTAATACGAATTATCGTTTTCAACGTAATTCTTTCCTTTTAACAAAGCTAATCTCATGCTTTATTGCCCATCTAAAACGGGTCAGCGAAGCTTAAGACTTAATGTCCATTAAAAAACATACAAACTTTTTGTTCCAATAAACTTTAAAAAAATGCAAGTGTTAGTCAAAAGAATAATATGCTGGTTGAGCTGGATTACAGTATAGGTAAAAAAAAAAAAGTTTAAGAGCCGCTTTTGTGGGTTTTTTGAGGTTTGCGCTGTGTAGGCCAAACGCTACTTCAAGTGTAACTGAAGAAAAATTAGGTTCAGTTTTACGGCGAGTAAAATATTATTCACGAAATTCATGAAGTCAGTAAAAAAAAAATCGTATTATGCATAAAGAAAAATCCTCTCGATAATATTATGAGGAAATAATTGATAATTATGTTGGGAAAAAAGTGAAAAAAAAAAAATCTTTAATGAAAATTTTATAATCATATATTATAAATGAAAGTTTCATATTATTTGTTTTAATGTTTTGAAAGTACATCTGTTTATTTTGCTTTAAGTAAATCTTAATTCAATAAAACATTAATACAATAAAAATTTATCTTTTTCCTTACTTCTTCGCCAAAACCACACCATTTTTCAGCCGAGCCTGGACCGCCCTGCTACCAGCGACGGCACCAAGAACAGAGCCTTAGAACAGTGACCGCAGCAACTTTTAAAATAACTGTTCTAAAGGATGGCAACACGCCTCGTGATTACAATGTTGTTTATCTCTTGATACAAATAGAATAATTGTGGATGAATACTCATTCCAAAATAAAAAACTAAAAAAAATATGAGATCGAAGAAGGGTTCAACATTTGCACCATAAATAATTTTCCTGACTTCGAAGTCTAGGGCACAGATGGTTCAAAAAATCCTTCTCAAACTGCTTTTGGATTCACTAATGGGTCCATAAAGTGCAAATATAAAATCGTCCCTGCTTTTTTTAATCTTCACTGCTGAAGCGTTTGCCATCTTCTTCAGTTTGAATTTTTTTGTTCACAAGCAAGAAAGTTTTAATTTGAGGTGACAGTCAAATAGTTCTTTTAGCAATAAGAAATTTTAATTTCAAGAATCCTATAATTTTAAATATCATACTTGTTCTCGCCAATCTTATTTCTTAAGAATTCGTGATCTGTTTGATGTGGACTCCTAGTCATTCTCAAATAGAAATAAATGAAAAAGCTGACGATCTGGTCCGTAACAATAACATCACTTCTTGTCATCCAAACTGGAAAATTATTAGCGAATATCAACATATAATTAAGCAAAACTATTTTGACGAAATGTTGAACAGATGGAAAATTAGCGACAGTTATTTCAAGCATTGTTTTGTACCATTAGACTTCAATATCTTTAACATTAAACTTAATAGAAGGCAGTATACTCTTTTTGTAAGTTTTCTTTTGGAGCTGCTACCTAAAAAGAAAGTTCTTCATCGTTGGCGAATACTCTCCAATACTGTGTGTAATACCTGTTCTGTTCAATTCGAACGAACACAGACTTTTTCAACGTATAGACATTATTCAACAGCGTACTTCTTTTCTGAACAGCCTTGGACTCTCGAGCTCATTTACTCCCAACCTGAGAAACATTTTTCCGATTGTCATTTCGAATCATTCCCATTTACTTAGTCTTTTGAACTTTATTTGTGCTGCTATTTGCCCTAAGTTTCTTAACAGAAGTTTATTGATTACAGCCCTGGGCAGAAAAGCTTCAATCATCTGCCAATATTTCGCTCTGATGATAGCATCAGTGCCAAGAAGAAGAAGATCTTCGGATGAAGACTAGCGCGTGATTGGTCGAAATGCGATTGAATCCTTTTTTAGAGCTTTTATTAGTATTGTACGGACTAAATACGTTGAAAATTGCAATTTTCTTTCCATTTTTTTTTTTGTTGCATAGGCTTTTTTAATTTATGCTGCAAGGGGCCCGGGAAAAAGTATCTAGGGGCCCTCACGAAATCTTAATCTGGCTCTGTCTATTGAAAATAAAAGTGTTTTTTTTTTAATGATTTTCAAGATTCTGCATATAGTACGGCCTCGTTTTACAACATTTTGTTTTAAAACGCGATTCGCTCTTACGACAATTTAAAATTATGATAATTATTTATTTATTTTGTCCTTAACCCATAATGCTTATCCACAAGACCGAGGACAAAGGTGGGATGGGGGCAAAACCCAAGGGTAAACTATATAATAAAACTAACTTTTGGGACTTACCACTCCATCAACCTTCCCTATATACGCCTATGGTGAATAAATCGATATAAACAAGCGATTGAAAGACTTACGAGAATTTCTGGAACAGTGTAGTCAGAGAAAGTTAATAATTACACTGAATATTGCGATTTTGAACACGTGGTATACATCTGAGGCGGTTTTGCTTGTAAAAAATTTATTACGAAAGTCATGACAGTCCGCTAATGACATTGGCGTGGTCGCGGGTTGATGGTCATAATTACCCCGTTCCGATGCAGTTTTGTAGATGCAGGCTACATATGAATATATGGAATTGCAGCTCCGTAATTCCCGGCATGAAATTTCTGCGCACACCAGTGGCTAATAGTAACACCAACACTGATAGTGATGACCAATAGCTAATGAAAAAGGTTCATAGCTGATGACAATGATCACTATTTAATGGTAAAGATTAATAGCTAATAATAGATATCAATAAACATGAATTATGACATCGGGCAATTTCCCTTCACATCTTTATCTTCGACATCCGCAATTTCTAAACTCAAACAACTGTATGAAGCCGAAATTAGACAAACAAAATAAGAATGGTTTATAAATCCCTTGATCCTCAGATTAAGGCCATGGTAACAAGTATATATATCCTTTCTTTTTCGGTCGCCAGAAACGTCAGAATTCAGCCAACCGTTAAGTTAATATTTCACCAGTGGCTTTCAAATTAGACAACGGATCGCATGCCATTTCCAGTATTTTCTCATATAGGTATGAGAAAATTTTAGTTATTTTATATATATATTATGTTTTAGCAGTATTGTGGATGATTTTATATAATAGCTATTAAGCTTATTAAGCCTGTACGTAAAGAGAAAATATTTATAATTCTCTTCGTATATAACTATCTTAAATTGTATTCTCGGCATTATTTCAGCTTGTTTTCATATTACCTTTTCCTATATCATTCGAAGTCGACTTTATATATTTTGATTATTCAGTACCCAATAAAAATATATTCAGATATATATCGCTAATGAGTCTTTTGGTAATTCTAGATCAATGTTAACTATTGGTTTTGACATTCACAAATCCTGCGACCACGTTTTGAACAATGTTTTGAAAAAGTTTAATTAATTTCAAGTTGCAGAAAAGCAAACAGTGGCAAATTTAAATTTGTTGATAATAATAATAAATTGTCATTGAAATATGTGTATTATGTAATAACATGAAGTAGGGTCCAAAGTTTTAAAAAGATTTCGTTCAGTGCAACAGCAAGTGTTGCCTGCAGTTACACTGTACAAGTTGTCACAAAATGGCTGCGTAAAGTAGTTGGCAACTTATCTCTGAACAACCGATACAAAAGCGATTACCCAATCCCGTTTTGGCTTCGCGTGCAGATTCACCAATCAGCAATCAGATATGATAAAAGGTAGTTTATGTCGCTTCAAACCCTCAAGAACAAAAACCAGGAAAATAATTCACGAAATCAGGGTTTCTGGGTATAAACAACACTGCATGACCTATGGTCGCTAATGACAGTGACTATTGTCAAGGACACTACCCATTGTGTGAAATGTTCAAGTATTGTCCTGCCTAACTCAGTCGATACAAAGGGATTGTTGACCAAAAAACTTTGAGGCAAAAGTATTTTTGAATGAACCTGAACTTCAAACCCTTCTAAATAAGTAGATGACTAACTTAAAAATATCATAAAAATAATTAAGATTACTGCCTTTATCTACGTTAGAAAAATATTCCTATGGATGAAATATTTCGCCTATAAGTCAATTGTTGACAAAGTACAAACGGATTTGATTTTGTTCGTCCTTGGGAAAGGTGAACCGCCGAAGCCGGCTCTGTTTTCCCAGAGCGTACAAATGAATAAAATATAATTTAAAAAAAAAGAAGGGAAATAAACTTTTTCAATAACCTCGCTTTAATTAACAATAACTATTTCTGTTTAACGACGTTTTTGCGATGATGCCATATGCATCATAGAATTATACATACTAATTAAAGTCGTCTTCTGTTTAGCGACTTTTTTTCGTTCCTTAAAAGACGTTAATGGAGGAAATCACTGTAATTAAAATAGGGTTCTTATATTCACGTTGGAGAAAAAAATTCTCTGACTTTTCCAGTTGTTTTTCTAACTTTTTCCAGCAAAATTCCCTGAGTAATCACAACTTTCAGCTCAACTTCGGTTACGGGGGAAAATGGCCTTACGTTTATTGAAAATTTAGTTATTTAAAACAAAAGTTAAGGTTTTTCTTGATTTTTCTCTGCCCTTTAGAGGTGATTTCAAATTCCCTGACAGTTTCTGGTTCCCCAGGATGCGTGGAAACCTTGTTAAAATGATGAAAAATCAATCAGAAAAAAATAATATTGTATCATGGGTTATTTGTTAGTTTTACTTTCGAGCACATGGTTACACAACAATGCTTTACATAAAAATAAATAAATGGAGGGAGAGAGAGAGAGAGAGAGAGAGAGAGAGAGAGAGACAGAGAAAGAAAGGAAGAAAAATATATACAATGGGAAGGAGTCAAGTCGGCAATTGTAACTACAAAAAGTGACGCAGCCAAGAATTCGTTCTGGTGGGGAGGGTCGGATCAAACCTCATTGCACTTTATTACGAATGTCAAATGACAAGATACAGAAATACAGTACAACCTCCTCAAGGTGACCACCATCGATTCCATGAAAAAAGAGGTCGCTTAGAGAGGTGGTCTCTGAATGGAGGTAAATTTAGCATTGGGTCTATGGGAGAGGAAGAAGCCCGTTTCCTGAAAAAATGGATGTTAAGGGAGGTGGTCGTAAAGAGAGGTTTTACTGTAAATCAATTTATCGCCAAATATATTGATTCATTTAACATTTAACACAACATTTAACATTTGTTAAATAAGAACAGTACTGATGACTTCTGTAAGGCTTCTTAGCCACTTCGTTTAAAACCTCTTCAGGGTTTACTTGAATGTCCTTGTGGACTATGTGATACTATAACATAGCCAATCCATTTAATCTG
>QLNU02015003.1:78225981-78237936 GCA_006491805.2 Dysdera silvatica
AAAAGTCATAAAATCTCAAATAACTCACTAATAATGGAAACAATATACAGTAACCCCAGACTTAAGTAAATTCGCAGTTACGTAATAAATCTCGAAATTACAATATTACAACTACTAGCGCGTAAGTACTACAAGTCACAGCAAATGTGACGAATAGTAACAGGAAGTGATGCGGTAACAGGCAGTGAGTTTTGAGAAAGTGCCCACAAGCCGTACAATTCAAATTGAAACCGACATTTCTTTTTAATTTAATTCTTTCTTTTATTTGAATTTAATTCTTTCCCAGATCCGTACTTATATTCAAACAATATTCGTGATTGCAGAGCTTAGTATGTGATATTAAGTCATTTGCAGTAGTAGTCTATGCCTCGCATGGTTAGTTGTTAATCACTGTTACTGATCGCTGTTTATTCACCCTTAAGATGAACTTGAAACGTACAACCGAATGCGCTGTGAATAAATGTAGAAAACAAAGGTTTGCAATTACTTTAGAAGAAAAGTTGAACATAATTCTCATGTATGAAGGCGGGAAAATTATATCAGCAGTATCTCGGGATATAAATTGACCTAATTCGACAGTAAAGGATAAGTTGTAAGATATTATTACCCTCCACAGGGATAACACAATTGCCAAATATTGGTCAACACACAAAGCCACTGGGGCGAGATTTTTGTGAGTTTTTCGTGGGGGATTTTTTACAAATTTGACAACCACGTATTAGTAGCTCTAGTTTGAGCTACTAATACGTGGGTGTCAAATTTATTTGTAATAAAAATCCCCCACGAAAAACTCACAAAAATCTCGCCCCGGTGGCTTTGTGGCGGTTCCTCCACAGGCTCATTCTAACTCTGTTTCGCGCCAAAATTCCATTCTCATGGACATTTGGCAATGAGTCACACGTACAACCAACTCCTTGGAATTTCCACCAAAAACGAAGGATACAGGCATTATCCAACTTCGAACCCTCTCCCATATATTTTCATTTAATGGGCAAAAACTGTCAAGAAAGACAGCTCAACGTTAACATAACTCACAGCAAGTTCTCCCCTCTGTGGGGTCAAACTGACCAATAGAAATATATATAAACTATTGCGTCAGTACTCAATTGTCCAATCACGGTCCACAAAAATCATTCGAAGTAAAGTTTTGGACCGATCAATAAATACTCTCTTGCTCCTTAACTTTCGACCTGAAAGGATGTTCGCTGCTAGCCTTAAGTACGATCCTCAATATGTAACTTACGCAATCTAGTGAACGCCCGGCATCATGCCGTGGCCAGTGTACGCTCTTCAACCTCCAAATAAATATTACGTTTAATGTGCATCCTCTCTCTCTCATCTACCTGCATTCACCGCCACGTAAAAATATCTTCTGAGATAAGTCAAACTATGCCGCATGACGTACGCCACCGGGCACCTGGTCAGCCGTCCACTCACAGCAACGACCCAGCAACTAGCATACCCACATACCTCGCGGTAGCTTTGTGTGTTGACCGTTATTTGGAAATTGTGTTATCCCTGTGAAGGGTAATAATATCTTACAATTTAATATACGGAGAAAAATGCGTTTGTTCTTGTTCTCATTCGTCTAGTAGGTCAAGACACCGCGGGCTCAACGCGGGGACCCTGGTTCGAATCCGGGATGAGGACGGCGTCTCTTTTTCTCCTAAACAAAAATAGCTCTAGATTGAGCTACTAATACGTTGGTGTCAAATTTATTTGTAGTAAAGGATAAGGTTATAAATAAATAAATATTGCAGTTTCTTACGAAGTTACACCTCAGCAATTTATGAATTCCACTTACGTAAAAATCAAGTTACGTAAAGGTTTGCGGAATGCATTATTTACGTAACTCGGGGGGGTGACTGTGTATGCATGCGTAAGCAATTTAAATAAAAGCTCAAAAATTCCGCTGCACATTATTTTCCATATTTATGACAGACTATAAAATTTGATCTACAAAGAGATAATGTTGAAGTACTTGTTGTTCGCCGTTTTTTTGAGTCTTGTCAAATTATATCTCAGTCGTTCGTGTTATTGCTCAAAGGAACTGGGATTTCCAAGGGTATTCATTGTTCATGAAACCTCTGTCCAGTCGAATCGCCCATCTTTGTGTAAATCCCAGGTTTACAAAACAAAAGTGAGCTTTGAAAGCCTACCCAGCATTTCCATTTTATAAATAGCTAATATGCAAATACAAAAGTGGTGAAAAAACCTGTTTGGCGAGGTTTTTGGTGTACGTTGTCATTCACACGCCATGGCCATTTTTTCCGTTTATAATTGACCAATGATGAACCTTTTTTTTTAATTTTGAAGATCACGACTTTAATGATCAATTCGAATGAAAAACAGGCGTTTATTGGCGATGGTCCAAAGGTGAATTAACCATGCAATTACGAAAGCAAATTACAAATCTCCTGCGGTGATGAAATTATTTTCTCATAACAGCTGAAGGATGGTTAAAAAAAGAGTAGTCAATACGAGGCTGATATCGTGAGTTATTAACGTTAGCGTAGTAGCTGGTTTCGAGGTTTTACAGGAGCTACATACAGCCTCCAACCCAATGCTCTGCTCATAGTACACATTTATAATTTTCGTTTTCGGGGGGGGGTCTACAAATCCCCTCTCCTAGTTAGGTTATTAGTTATTAAAAATATTACTATTAATAATTATAATTATTAGTTATTTAATTATCAGTTTTTAGTTTAATAATTATTAGTTATTAGTTTTATAATTATCAATTATTAGTTTTATTTATTAGTTGTTAATTATTAGTTTTATAATTATTAGTTTTATAATTATTAATTATTAACCATTATTATTTTTACTGGAAGGTGAAGCTGTGAAAATCGTCATGTAAAGCAATTTTACGGAATTTGTATGGGGAGTCCGGGAGACGGGGTGGGGGGAGGTCTCCTCAGTGGCGTCATAATGTTAGTGATGTGTGTATATATATATCAATGTATAAATTCAGTGGAACGTCTGTACTTCTTGTCGTTGGGTACATTGCTCCGGGTACATCCCGTACCAAATTTGACAAATCTCCATAAGGTGAGGTGAGGAATGTGTACAGTCTAAATTTTGATATTTCAAAATTTAGAGTAGTGTACAGCCCTAGAAATGTTGAGTCCAGCAGTGTTTATTGACATCCAGTGTTTATTGACCAGGCTTCTAACGGGTGGTTCAAGAGTAAACAAATTATATATAAGGTCTTCTACAATGAATCACACTCGTCCGCTTGCTAACTTTCCGTAAGTTTTAATATGAGATTACTGATGTCGCCTTAATGAGTGAGCCAATTGGGCCTGGGTTCAGGGGCCTCATCCGATCAGGATTCCCAAGTTGGCAACGTTGGTTTATTGTATATTATGTTTTTCTTATTGCAAAAATTCGAAAATTTAAAAAGTTAGTGTAAAAGGGTCCCGAATGCACTAAGACTGCCCTGGAAATTATAGTTTCATACTTGTAATTTTTTATAATTACTGTGTTTAAATTTCAATACAAAATTTTTCTTGAGCAATCCTGAGTTTAACACAAAGCACGCTCAACAATAATCATTAATTCCAGTGACGCACCCAGAATATTCTCAAGGGGGCACTGGTGCAAGGAATTTTTGGTGGAAAAAACGGTCAGAAACCATATCAGTTACGGTTGTTTTTTATGTTCATTTATCATTATTAAATTACTAGTAGACAATTCCACAGTGCAAAATAATTAAATAATTAGAGGTAGTAGTAGATTATGCTTATACAATTTTACGATGGCCAGCCCTTGTCTTCCAAAAAAAAAATTACTGTTTTAGTAATAGGTTGAAAAATAGCCCTATTGTGCAAAACTTGCTTTTGCTTGCCCTCTGTCCACTACTTGATCTACGGAAGCCTTTTTTCCTTTTGCGACCTTTAAAAACTCATCGGCTTTGTGAACTGAATTCTTATGATAGAGAAAAGTTCTTTGTTTGCTGAACTTCTTCAATGGCATTTTCTTCTAATTATTAAATTCTTTTGAAACAAGTTCATCTGTGGCTTGCGTCGATCTTAAACCGACTACATGGAGTGAAAAGAACACACAAAATTTTCTATAGGCACTGTCTTCTGCATTTAGGCAAGTTATGTTTACTCAGTTAAGATAAGCAGAAATTTCGTCTGTGGTGAGATTTTCCTTGACTTTATACAGCACTTGTGACGGTCGTGGGAAAATTGCAATTTGCATATGGTTCCCAAAGATTTTTTAGCACTGTTATCCTATCTTCATCAGTGAGGTTAGATTTCTTGACATAATTAAAAATATCTGCAGTCAGAATTTCCAATTTAATTGTTTTGGTCTACCTTTACCTCCTGGAAAGCGTTTGAAGACTGCCCCAACTCACTGCTGTTGCTTTCCTCAACAGCAATCTCATCAATGTCACAAGAGTTCAGGGAAACGTTGCTGGGATCGTCACTACTTTAAACTTCACTACTTTAAGAAAATAATTTCAGTGTCTTTGGGAGAGTTCAAGTATTACATAAGCAATATTTTGGCCATTTCACCCCCCACCCCGGGTAAGCAAAAATTAACATTGGCTAACATAGGAAAATAAGACCAACGGCAACCGCCACCTCTCCACCCCAAGGTGCTTACGTAATAGTCGAACTCTCCCCTTTGGCATATTAATTTTTCGCTTTGTCAGACCAAGGGACCCGGCCCCCTCGGGCCCCCTACGTGGGTGCACTAGTGATTAATTCTGACACTCCACGTTTTAAGGGCCATAGTGAATAGCGGAATTAGAAAATTGCCTTCCCTAGGCACAGGCTGTATATTATGGTGGGCCTTATTTTTGAAGTTTGGAATTTTGGTTCTCGCAAGATTTCAAAATGTGTCATCATATGAGAAAATAAATCAGTGAATTTTTATTTTAAATCGGATTAGATTTAGAGGTTGCTACCAGGTGTTGAAAGTACTACTATATTACTCATTACTGTAATCTCAGCGCATGAATTTATGTGGTAATGTTTTATTGCATCCCGATGGCACTGTAGTATCTCATCAGCTGGCAATGAAGTCACAAACATGTTGCCCTAAGCGAGAACAAGGACGCACTGTAGTTAATCCACCGGGTGGCACTACAGCATTATTCAATCCAGTTAGTCAGTAGTTGATTATTACACGGGCTGGATGTACCATTCAGAGCTCTAGTAGCAGGCCTGTAGCCAAGCCGGAGACAGCAGGGCCGTGGCCCCAGTTGGCCCATCGAGCTATTTATTTATATGTCTACAAATACTATATTGAAGGTTTGAGTAACGAGCTCTACGGGTGTATATCTCATATAAAAAATATACGTTAATGCAGATTGTTTTTTGTGAATGTAGTTGAAATAGCTATGTGAGTTTCTGTACAATTTATTATTTTTGAACTACTACACTGCCACTCATTCATTGCCCGCTGTTGCGCGTTTCTTCTCGATCTCTCCCCAAATCCCTGTCTTAGGACTCCAGCCCCCCCTCCTTTCAGGAATTCCTAAAGGGGTCTGGTTAGCATTATATTACTACGTGGTGCGTTACGTCACATCAGAGATTAACTCTGGTCTATACCAAATCCAATGTACCAGTATAGGAAACGAGCAAAACTACATATATGTATCATTTCCACGTAAACCCATGACCTTTTAATGGCAGCCACGTGGTGTCCGCTGTCAACCCAACCCAGAAAGGGTTGGGTTGATACTCATCCTAGTTACAAGACTTTAACATTTGGATTACGAAGTTTCAGAAATGCTTGCTGAGAAAGGAAAAAACGAGGAAAAGTTTAAAACTGCAGCTAAAGGTTGTAAAATTCTTAAAGTTACGTTTAAAAAAAGTGTCCACGTTTTAGAAATTCCCCCATTCTTTGTGAAGGAGAAAACGAAACAGTAGGAGAACTGGTGTAAGAAAAATCTCTACACATACAAGAAGATACATTAAATTTTCAAGTCATTCCAGCTAAGCCATCATGGCTTAGCTATGACTTATAATTATAGAGCATTTCATTATGGAACGCTGTTTTACTTATATTTGTTTTAAGCGTATTTATTCACGGCCCATCGAAAACGTAAAAATAATGTTTTAAAAATTGATGAGAAAATAAGTAATAAAAAAGTGACAATAAAATTAATATCAATGTTGTAGTATAATTACGTTCGTATCCTATATGGTATATGATACGATATACTAGTTATATTCAAACTGGATTCCACAGAATCACAAGATTTTGTAAAATATTTTTGGGGATTACGCAATTTTATTTTTTTTACTGCAGTTTGGATTTCCGTTTTTTGTTATAACATTTTATAATTCTAAACCCGCTTTTCAGAGGCAGAAGGTACATTTTGGCTATTTCCACTGACATAACTAGGGGATGAGGCTTAGCCCCTCTAGAAAAAAATAGCCTCCGCTAGAAAATTTCTGACTCAATAAAATGTCTAAGTAATGCTATGTACCGAACATGGAGATATTGGGGTGGGGGCTATAGCCCTACCTCAATGTTCGAGGGTAGTTAGTATCAATAGCTATATCTAAAAAAATTGAATGTCATGTTTTTAATAATTACTACCATTCTAGCGAGCAAAGGGATATGTCAGCATGGCGACCGAATCTGAATAAAAAAAATCCTTAACATTTCCTTGATTTACAGTAAATATGCTTAAAATTTCCCTGATTTTTTGTAAACGCTCGAAGCATTAATCACTTAAATCAAATTAAAAACAAAGGTTTTTTAATTAACATATATTATATATAATTAACATAATTATATATAAGGGACCGTTAAAGTATAAACATCTTTCGGCGAAGGGGTGAGATTTTCATTATGATTAATAAATTGACACCTGCATTTTTAAGCTCGTGCTAGAGCTTTTTTAGGTATAAGAGAAAAAGTTTAAAAAGTCTTTAAAAAGTTTATTTTGCTTATTTTTTATTATAAGATAGGTATAAAATGGCTAGAAATTTGCTTATTCAACACTTGAACGGCCCCTAAATTATGTATGATATTTTAATTTTTAGAATATATATAAACTATATTTATACCAATCATCTTTAAAACTGTAAACGTCCTATTATTCACGTCTCACTTTAGTAAAAAGTAAGTAGTATATTTATATATTATCCTTAATTTTTTATTTATCTTTATAAATGTGCAACACAGATTTATAAGTGATAAGGTTTCAACCAAAATAATATATGTTTACTAAAAAATATTAATAATTTTATTATATTTGCAAACAGCATACATTTAAATTAGGTAAAACAGGTTCAATATGGGGAAAAAATCCGCTTTGAGAAAAAGTGATCATTAAGGGAGGGGAGCCTTCAGAAGGGTTTACTCTGTATGTCCATTTATATTTGAGAAAAAAAAAATATTACATTCACAAGGGAAGCCTCGGAAGTGCCGCTTGCACCTCAAATCGAGACGTATAGTATGACAGATCCATATGACTAAAGAACAAAACCGAAATAACTTTTCTGTAAAACTCAACTTCTGATTTTTTTATGAATTTTTTAAATTTTCATAATTACACTAAAACGCAGCTTAGCGCTTAACTGCACAGCCGTAAAGTGAAGTCTTCAGTTAGGGGTAGTTTTACATTCATTTGGAGTGCTTGATAAAAAATAACAGTAAGTTGTCTACTGAGCATGTTCGAATTAAAGTACCTCCCTATGCGTATTTTAATGCCCCCTTTCATCCCAGCCATATAACATTCTTCTTAATTAGTTATTATTAAGTCTCACAGACAATAATCCAAAAGGATATTTTTATTTTACTTCTCCGCTGTTAAAATGTATACATATATTTGGAACCAAAACTGTTGACCATCTTACTATTGTAGTTTCTGGTGATGGTGTGGACCAATTATTGGGGGTGGCCAAGTTGTCAGGAACAGAAGAAATGATTGCATCAACTGTGTATGGTACAGTACAAATGTGGGGAATTTATGATAGAGTGCAGCAGCTTTGATATAACAGCAACTAACACAGGAGTGAAGTCTGGAACTTGTATTCTTTTCGAGTAAAATCTAAAAACTGATTTACTATGGTTACACTGTCGTCACCATATACTTGAAATTGTTCTTGAGGTTCTTGTTTTTTATTCACTCGGTGCGTCTCTAGGCTCAGAAATTTCACTTATTAAAAGGTTTAAATAGTCATGGCCTGCTATGAACCATAAAAAATATTAAACAGCAACATCAGTTGACAGATGTGCTTCATTTGTTATCGATATAGCCAGTGATATGGTAAGTTTTGCAAAGAAGCAGCTCGAAATCTTTCAACCTCACGACGATTGTAAAAAGCGCCTAGAACTCTCAATATTTTTAGGAGAAATTCCTCCAAAAGAAACATCATTTAAAAACCATATCAAGCCTAATGGATGGCGAAAGCTATATACTCCTTGAAGATTTGGATGTTTCGGGACCAATTTAAATTAACAGTTGCCGAAAACAGGGGAATTATAGACATTTGTGAATTTATATGTGGTTTATATGTAGTTCGAATTTATGTTAAAGTCTGGTTTGAAACTACATCAGTGACGTGCGCGTTACATAATGTAAATAATACAGCTGAAAAAGGAATTGACATGATAGTTAATTACAATAAACTACTTACGAGCGATGAAGGCCAAAAGCATTGATTATTCGAAGTTGCAAAAGACTTTAGAGGAAAAAGCACCCAAACCGTAACAAGCAAACGTAAAGTAAAATGTCTTAAACATTTTTTAAAATTTCATTACTCTTATACAATTTTTCGCTTTATGTTCATAGTTGATGTAGTTGTTTGGTATTATAAGCCAATTATTAATCAAAATATATATCAACTCCATATTGTAAATACTCATAATATACCCGTCCATACTGTAAATACTCTCATATTGTAAAGGTGGTAGCGATTCCTAAACACATTTCGATATTCATAAAAAATTCAGTAAAATTTTTTTTTATAGATTAAACACATTTAGGGGTGGGAGGAAACAAATTCAAAAAAATTTTTTTGAGTTCACAAAAGGCTCACCCTTTACAAAGAAAGGAATACTTTTGAAAAAGGATCATGCCTATCGTATTGATTTTTTACATGTGAAGGTGACTTTCTACATAATAATTCAAACTAATATTTAACTAATACTTTTATATAATACCTAATGATTTCTTTTGGGGTCCTCGACTGTCACCCCTAGGCGTATGCTTTGTGTGCCTTATTAGAAATTCATCACTGGCCATATTGGAACTTACTGTTCAGCTCATAATAGAAAAGAGAATTTGCCACGCCTTCAGGCTCGACTTCAACCAGCAATCTAAAAATCATTGGTTCTAATCGAGCTTGAAGGCGTGACGAATATTTTTTGCGGTTATTCTAAGCTAAAAATAAATTCTGGCATGAGCCTTAAAATGTGGAATAGTAGACTTAACCACAATGATTGCTTCCTCCACAAACTTCTCAATTAATACTACCCTATTTGGTACCTATTGTTCACTATCTTATTATTTGTTTTTAGAGTTTGCGTTCCAAAACTTACCCATACGTCTTTAAAAGTGAGACCGATGACTGAACGTGACTTCCCAGTCGAAATTCGTTTACATGTACGCGACTAAATCATAGGCGTACGCAGAAAGTTCGTAAGGAAGGTTACATGCTCACACACACAATGGGGGGTTACAGAGCTACAACTCACATATTCCTATGTTAAATATACAAAATTTCATTGCAATGGGGGTTACAACCCCCATCAACATCCCTTGCGTACGCCAATTGACTGAGTTTACAAGAAATTGTAACTAACCAGGTGAGTTTAAAAGCGTAGTTTTACTAATCAAACTACGGAAGTGCGGTAGGAGTAATTAGGAGAAGCCAGTGGATCTCAGCTTCCTCCTCCTCCTCCTAGAAAAAAATATTTCCATCCCAGAAAAATTCCAATTCTGTAAAAAAACAACCAAGTACCTATGAAAAGAAATCAATCTTCGGAGAAGGGCATAGCACCCCTAGACCTCAAGATTAGTTGCGGCAATGAGATGTCTCTTATATATATGCAAAAATATACAAAATCTTTATAATAAATATTTTGCACTATATTGGCCCTGATGGGGGAGAGCGCATTCAATATATAGCTTTTAAATCCAATGGCTAAATAGTATGGAGTTCAAAGAATGAAATTATATCACAAAAACAGTTACACCAGATCGATAAATAGGTTTTTAGAAAATCAAAAAACAGTGTTATAAGAAATTAAAACCAAGCTTTAGGAAATCAAAACATATTTATCAAAGGGAGGAATTATATAAAATAAAATTAATTGGAGACTCGCCCTCTTTCTTTTCTAAGTTTTGTTTCTAACCTCTGGTAACTTTATTACGTGATAATTTAATCCCTTTATTCAGTTCGTATGTGAACCATATTCTTTCAGACTTCCTTTGTTTTCGCAGTGGTTTATTGGGTTCTGCTTTCACACTGACATTTACCTATTATACTTTGACCAGTAGAAGTTGACGCCCAAAATCTATTATTTTCGGCCTCACCATCTGCGATTAAAACTTCTCCTGAAACCCGGATTCGAGTTCAAGGATAAACACCCAATGCCTTTCGGCCCACCCAAGGTTATTAAGGAAAGAATGCATACAGCAAAGGTAAGGTTTATCTTATAAAGGATGAAAAAGTAAAAATGAATGAATGATGTCTAGTAATAAGAAAACTGGATGGACCCAGCCCACTCTATTTTATTATTTTTTAGACCGCGCCTTGAAGAAAATAATCTTTTTCCACGTCCATTTCGTACAAGTTTTATAATTAATTTTTAGTCATTATCACACTTTAAAGTAGCATGGCATGGAAGTGATTCATTTTATTATCATTCACCTTTTATTATCATTATAACTTAAAAACTGTACGTGAAACTGACAGCATTAAAGAAACATGATAATAAATTTTCCGAGAAGGCAAGACAGCTCATAAAGAGGCGAAGAGGAGAGATGAAAAGAATGAACAAAACGTCATTTTCATGGTCAAGTACACAGTATTTTGCAAGAATTTATATAAAAGTATTAGAGAAGACAAAAAAATTTAAACGTAAATTAATGAGAAATCTACTGAAGGCAAAAGGAGTTTAAAGAAAATTAAGTGATGCTTGTCTCTGTTGAAAAGAACAAGACTTTCGCGCTGTGAAAGCAGACAAAGATATGACAAAATTTTTTAATGAAGTGCTCAAACGAGGGGAAAAATTTTTACAAAATTCAGTATGAAGAAAGATATAAATTGAGTAAAAAGGACACTAAAACATAAAAAGTAGTTTTTGCATAGAAAAGTATAAAGAATTTTAAATAAGTATTAAGAAATCTTGAAGTTTTATTATATATCACGAAAGGAAGCTAATGAAGTAGAGATTGTTGTTCCTTGTCTCAATAGTATTAACATAACAAACCATTAGGATACTGCAACCTTAATTATATGACCTAATAATTTTCGACACCCAAAGGTAAACTCGAACTAGAGCTTTTTTTGTTTAGGAAAAAAAAGAGACTAAAAGTTGAGTTGAAATTCTTATAGGAGAGAGATCATGATTTCTTTTCTTTAAGAATTTCAACCCAACCTCTAAAGCTCTAGAAAGCATTAACTGAAAGCTATGCATTGAAACTTCCGGAACACCTCACTTTGTGGCAGTACGTGTACATAGTGCATGTAAGCCGTATGTTTTGCTTACTAACTGTAGGATGCTCTACAAATTTCTCATTGAAAATATTTACTTATCTTTATTATTTTTCGAAATAAAATTTTTAACTTCTTCAATTCGCCACCAGGAGCGCTGCTGTTCATCTCGTCTGATAGTACATAGTCATTTTACTATACCAATACCTAACTTTCTTTGCAATCCATCTTGGTTTAAAAGTTATCGACCATATCCGGATTTTCCTAGGAACCCTGTATATATATAATATATACATCAGGCGTGCACCCAAGGAGGAGA
>QLNU02015003.1:78242356-78277637 GCA_006491805.2 Dysdera silvatica
CGCGGATGAAAAATTGAAAGAAAAGATGGGGAGAGGCAGTTAATAAGAATAGCTAAAGTAACAGATAAAGGGTCAAAAGACTTCACAATGATTAGGTAGATAAAAGATGGTAGAGGAGTGTAAATATTGGAACAATCGTGGATTAGAGGAAGATGGAGAAAATATTTTAGTAAGTTACTAAACGAAGAAAACCCAAGAGTGTTATTTCATGATGGAACAGCGATTGAAAGAGAAGTGGGAGATATTAGCAGAAATTAAGTGTAAATGGTGCTTAGGAAAATGGAAAACGGGAAAGTAACAGGTATGGATCAGATCTCGGTAGAAGTATGGAAAAGCTTGGGGATGAAGGAATAGATATCCTGTGAGACCTTACGAAAAAATTGTGGCAACAGGAGAAGATACCGTATGAGTGGAGAAAGAGTATTGTTGTACCAATATATAAGAGTAAAGGTGATGTGCAAGAATGTGGTAACTACAGAGGAATAAAGCTGATGTCTCATTCACTGGAACGGAAGGAATTGAGGAAACGAGGATTAGAAAGGAGACGGATATAGGAGCTGAACAGTTTGGTTTTATGCCAGGCAGAGGAACAATTTAGAGAAATGCAAGCAGAGTTACATATGGTGTTCATAGATTTGGAGAAGGCAGTTAGAGTACCAGCATGAGTTAGAGTACCAGAAGGCATGTTAGAGTAGTACCTAGACAAGAGATATGGAGGTGTATGAGAAAAAAGGGAGTGTCGGAGAAGTATGTAAGACTTGTAAGGGAAATGTACGAAGGAGTGGAGACGCAGGTTAGGATTGGTGTAGGTTTAACAGAAGGGTTCCCAATAAAGGTTGGGCTGCAGCAGGGTTCAGCTGTCAGTCCTTACTTATTTGTTCTGATAATCAATGTTATAGTGAAAGACGTAAACAGTAATGCACCACGGAGTATGCTGTATGCAGATGACATTGTACTATGCGAAACATCCTGTGAAAAAGTAGAAAGGAAAACCGAGGAATGGGGGAAAGTGTTAGAGGTTTGAGGATAAGCAGAACAAAGACAGAATATGTGGCACTAAATGGAGAAAGCGTAAGTAGCATAGGTCTACAAGATGAAGGATTACCATCGGCACAAAAATTTAAGTTTCTTAGATCGTTCATAGGCTGCGATTGAGTTTTGACCACAGAGATACAACACAGAATCCAATGTGGGTGGTTAAATTGGAGAAAGATGAATGGAGTGCTCTGTGATAGGAAAGTAAGCGGTAGGATGAAAGGAAAATTGTACAAAACTGTGGTCAGACCTGCAATGTTATACTGGGCGGAGACTTGGCCAATTACAAGAGCGCATGAAAGGAAGATGGAAGTGGCTGAGATGAGAATGTTGAGGTGGATGAATGGTGTTACAAGGAGGGATAAAATAAAGAATAGCCTAATTAGAGGTACGATCAAGATTGCACCTATAGAAAGAAAAATACAAGAACATAGGTTAAGATGGCTTGGGCATATGGAGCGGAGAAATGAGAAAAATATGTGGGAAAGGTATTGGATAAGCTGGTGGTCTTCCCTTCTTCCTCTTACCCATTACCAGCAGCTCATCCAATACCTTTCCCACATATTGGATAAGCTGGTAGTCGTCCCCTCTTCCTCTTACCCATTACCACCTGCTTATCCAATATGTTGGAAAGGTATTGGATAAGCTGGTGGTAATGGGTAATAGGAAGAGGGAAGACCACGGTTGAGATGGAAGGATAAAGTGACGTAAGATCTGGAAGAGTATGGATAGAGTAGAGAAGAGGCATTGGATAGAAGATTGTGGAAGAGAAGATTAAAGGACCATAACGCCGACCCCATATAACATGGGAAATGGCAAAGCGAAAGAAGATTATATAAAATAACCTTCATACCAGTGACTGATTTACGTATAGGACCGATATATAGCGTATAGGCCCAATATATATAGTGTAGTCGAAACCGCATATATGCGAATAGACGGAAACCTTAAAAACCGCCTAAATAACAAATTTTGACCTATTAAGGTGGTGAAAAAAATTTGTTTCTTACTAATTAGTTGGTGCTTAACAACTTTGTAATTGAAAAATTTTCTGTATCTCCTCTAGTTCCAGAATTAGGTGCAATAACTTCCCGATTTAGTCACAGAGAGTGCTGTCGTTGACCCTATTTTATCGGCCATGGGCACTTTACTATACCCATACCTAACTTTTACAGTTCTACGAGCCTTCGCTGAAAAGTTATTTACGAAACACCAGACTTTAGAGAGCACCCTGTACATGGCTTTGATATACCTTATTTTTCTTGATGTTGCACTTTTCTGGGAAGACAGAGCCGCTTTCCGCAATTCACCATTCCCAACTAGGATCCGAAGCACAATATAAAAAACGGGTGTTATACTTTTAATTGCCAGCAAAGTGCATTGCCTCAATTATGAATCAAGTAAGATCGCAAATGCAATTTTCCCAAACGCTGATTGTTTTCTATACGTCTTTACACTATTATAAGTAATCTACAATCTTATATAGACATGTGCTATATATTGGCGGATCCAATTGAGGAAGGGGGCGGTGGGGCAATTACCCCATTAATCCCTTGAGCCGGGAACATATAATGTAAAATGAATTGAAAAACATCGGACATTTGGCTAAAAACAGGAATCGGAAACAAACCACCCCATTCTTGAAAGGTTTCTGTATCCACCTTTGGTGATATGAAATCCAATGTCCTTAAGTTTAAAATATGGGAAAGTGAAAAAATGTTCAAGGATTACAATTTTAATTGTTTGTATTCTATGGCCCAAAATAACTCAGATCGTGTTGCGTTGGGATCTATAGTTTTCTGAGAAAATCCGACCTCTGTTGTCAAGTAAGGTTTGCAGGTAAGTTCTTGAGAAGGGTGGCCACCGAAGGCGAAGCTGTATTCTCAAGCAGAGCGTACTTCGTACGTTGCTTCCAACGGAAGCTGTTGATAGAGGTTGAATGAGCATAGAAAGAAGAGGAAGAGGATATCAGTTGTGAATGTACATCACCAGCCAGACTCCGAGAAGGGTCAGCAACCATAGTCGCCACTGCGAAGCCGCAGCTTGTGTGGAAGAAGGCGACGGGAGAAACAAACGGGGGTCTCAGAGCCGCCGACCCAGACCAGTCTCTGTTGTCGAGGAAATCAAAAACTAGAATATGAATCAAGAGAAAATACAGCATGACTCAAACCAATGGGAGATCAATCCGGATTTTCTTCACAGTAGGTGAATATGAAATATCTATGCCACTATACGACGGCATTAATATGCATGTATGGTTTTACACTTGCCGGATAATTACGCTGTCGTAAAGACAGGGTCCGACTATGACCATACGGGGCCAGGCTCAACTTGCATTGCAGGGGCCCCCTGATGCGCGTATAAAGATTAGATATAAATCTAAAAAATGTGTGCACCCCTGTTCCCTTTTAAAAATGTAGATAACACATATATTCGAAACAATACACTCTTCAATACAATTCGTTCAAATCGTTCAAAAAAACTTTTCAAAGCATATGCCGTTCTATTGTTTTACGGATTCTTTTTTTTTTTTTTTTTCTATTTTCGCCTCCGCAAAATTTGAAATAAGATCATCATGGTTTAATTTCTGCGCTATATCACTTTCCATATATATAATACAGACATATAGACAGAGAAGAAAGTTTTTTTTTGACCCACTATACTTCTCAAAGGCGATTTTAAATGCTTTAATAAAGAGAACGAACGAACGCTCATCACTACAATTAGCTATGAGAATTGTCAAAAATATATGTGAGATCGTTTCTACATTAGGGAATGCGGAACGTGGGTGTTTATTTTTAATTTATCTAGCGTTTCTAAAATAGTTTTACCCTCCTTGAGTGTCGATGCAAACATTTTTTTTTGTGTGTTAATTTTCTATTTTATTACGTTAAAAAAATTATCAAGTAAATTTTTTGGGGCCCCCTTCTTACGCAGGGCCTGGGAGCGAACCTCACGGACCCTTGCGGTAATCTGGCCCTGCGTACAGATACAGTCTTGACGTTTTTCTGTGAAACAATGTACGTGCTATTCCTATACAAGAAACCTTTCACAAAGAGCCTTTGGCGCAGTATAGCCCAGATGCTCTTGCGCCATAAAAAATCCAAACAAAGAGTCTGCTGGTAACCAAGTAATTGTGAAACGTGTTTCTAAGGATAAAATCTCAATTGATATCATTGCTTTATGGGACTAAGGATTCACTTTAAGATTATTAGCCTAACTACTGTCATGTAGGAACCATTTTGATCGTAAAAGTAACTGTTGTACACTTTTTACTGTATCTACCGATAGATGGCGCAGTAGATGTAGTAAAAACCTAAATCTTAACTACACTAACCTCAACGGCAAAACCATAATATGTCACATTTTGTTTAGACAATAGAACACCGTCTTTTAAAAATACAATCGTTGCTTCTCTTGTGATTTATCATCTCTTTTGTAGCACATCAAAGAATAGGCCAGTTTATTTCTTTTTTAGCTTTGAGGTAAAAATTTCAAATGAGATGACGTGGGGAGAGTTTGTTGACGACAAATGGATAGGAATTATTGGCATGACTCACAGGAATGTAAGTATATTTTCCCAAAATTGACCTTTGTATGGCATGCGTCTTCAATTTTAAAATAAGCGATATCCGTTTATATACCG
This sequence comes from Dysdera silvatica, assembly GCA_006491805.2. Classification (NCBI taxonomy): domain Eukaryota; kingdom Metazoa; phylum Arthropoda; class Arachnida; order Araneae; family Dysderidae; genus Dysdera; species Dysdera silvatica. Next base: position 78,247,038 of record QLNU02015003.1, read on the forward strand.
CAGATATGGTATCTGCATAGATTGGACTCGTGTTGAAAAATCAAAGAATTTAAAAGAAAATGGTTGGGAACTAGTATGCTGAAAAACTTGATATTATACATTCCTTGCCCCTATGATACCATTGTCTTGTTTGTTGGTGTCTTTTATGGTGCAAAGGGCAGAAAAGTCATGTTGTTGTGAGACCTACTGAGTTTTGCGAGGGATTCGAATTTCTGCTGTAAAAAAAAATCAAATAATAGACTACAGTCGGCAGAAAGATGATACGCATTATGCAGTACTATCAAAAGTCGAACCACGGTTAATGGGACTGTGTGACTGTAGACAAATGCCTTACCACTATACCAAGATGGGACATTGCATCTACATTTTCCGTTACTACTATTCACTTGCGACCTCGCAGTTACGGTTAGAACACACGAATTTTAGAAATTTCCAATATATACACACGCAAACACATTTTTTTTTAATCTCAGTGTGATCAACATGCGAAAAAACCATAAAAGCCGTTATACTGGTTTGTTTGTTTTTTAGGCTAAAAAATGACTGAGAAATATCACTTCCAAATTCACTAAGAATTTCCAGAGCCAATGAAATACAGTAGTCCCGTTAATCCGACTTAATTAGGATCAAGATCTGTTTAGATTAACAAATTTTCAGATTAGCCGAAAACTTTACTACAAAATTTACTGTAAACTATAATTATTTGATGGTTGTGTGTTTTGGTGTGCAAGTGTAAGGATAACAGATTGCCGAAAGTTGCCCCTTCCTTTCTTGGAAATTTCAATTAGTTAGTAATACACACTGCGCTGTTTGTTTAGGTATTGTCAGTCGGCTGCCGTTGCAGTCAACTGAAAATAAAAATCGGATTAGTGCGGTACGGATTAACGAAACTCTACTGTCCAAGAAACGAGGTAATTGTGCATGCACCTTTAATCAATAGATTTCCTCCATTTGCCACAACATAATAAGAATAAGCGGTTAAAGACATAATCGAGTATGTTAGATACACTGGGAAATTAACTGCAGTAACCACTGACGGTTAATGAATTAAACAAAAATTGCAAAACATGTGATTGAATCTTTACAAAACAACATTAGACGTATTTGATACAATGCCCACTGGTGAACGCGGGGGGATGTTGATGGGAATTGTAACCTCCACTGAAATGAAATTTTGTGTATTTAACATAGGAATATCTGAGTTGTAACTTTGTGACTCCCTTGTGAACTTTCTGCGTACACCTATGACCATATTTCAGCTCATATCGTCGCCAGATGAGGCTTTGCTTACATATAACCGTATAACGGTTACACTCTCGCTGTTTTTTTTTGTTTTAAGTATGTCTCAGATATAATTAATTTTTTGTCTTTATATGTTCATTATCTGTATAAAATTTCATAAGCAGCAATTGCCACAGGGTGAGTTTTTGTTTGTTGTTTGCTGCAACAGAGTGTACACTTATTAATGGAACTCTCTTCTATCCCTTTTAGTTTTATTCGATATATATTCATTCCATAGGTAGTAGAATATTTATCAGGGACCCTTATAGCACACATTACAGACTCAGGCGCACTACCCAGCGTAGACACCGAAATGCTTTAACCAAAAACATACATGAAAGCAAACTAATGATCCATCAACTTGTCAATTGACATGATGCAATATCATGCGCCAAAACATTTCCGTAAACAAACGAGAATTAAAAAAAGAACATCTCATGTCCGTCAAGACCGCCCATTCTCAATATTGCAGTGAAAAATAAAACAAATAATCCTTCCAATAGTCAATACGCTTGTCTATTTCTCCAATTTTCTTGTTTGTCTGGTAACATGCTGAATATTTTTCCCGCGAAGTATTACTTAACAGCTTTGTATCAATATCATCAGGGGTTGGGTACTATTTTTTTAATTTAATAATAGGAAAATGATTAATAAAAGGGCCCAATATATATTGTTGTTACTGAATAATTTTAAAGAGTCTATTCGGGATTATTTCAAAGAGTTCTCATAAAAATAGAAAATCAGGTCATTATCGAGAGCGTTTCTATCCCACCCCCAACCCATTAAGTACTTTTTTCCCCAAATTAAATTTAAAATTATTAGAATGTGTTTATATGATATCCCTTGTGCGCTACCTAGTAAGTGAATTCAACATCAACGGGCCATATGATATACCCATATCAAGCAAATAACGTAACAAATGCTTATTCAGAAATATAATAATAATACATAGAATAAATTTACTATTTTTTTTTTAAACACACGGTATCATTTAAATGACATCTATGTTTTTAAATCTTTTTTTAATGATTTTGATGTCTTCTGTGAAGTTCTTTTCTGTCTGAGGAAAAAAATGCTACCAGAATATTATCAATCAATTTTTTTCTGTCATAATTATTCCAAAATGTCCAAGGACTTTCTTTGTCCCCCCCCCCACCCTACCCCAAGTTAACGCTGCTATCAATATTATGTCTTTATTGAGCTTATTCAAGGTAATTATAATGCAAATTTCTTGTAATTATAATGCAAATTTCTTGTAATTATAAGTTGATTATTTGAGAGGCGACTCATTCATGAGTCTTAAGCAACCTGATAGCGCCTAGAACTAAAAGTTAAATAAGTGGCTTTTTCACACGAAAAATAAGGCATTACTGTCTTATCAATGTATTACTATCCTATTGCAGATATACAAGTTTTGAAAAAATGTAGCAATTCATCTAATTAAAATAATATTTATTAAAACTTTAAATTTTTAAGCTAATTCAATAATTCATCAAAAGATAAGTTTAATTACATTATAACGTTAAAAGAATTGAACACGCATTTTTGGCGGAGTCTTCGTGATACGTGTTCCCACGTCGATGGTAAATTGAAGACTGATTATTAGTTTAGAATTCCAAACTCAGTTACAAATACAGTTGCCAAAGATAAAATGTAAAATTATAATTATACAATGTTTGAAAAATATGAAATAAAAGTAACAGATTTGGCATGGTGTCAATTTTAGAAATTGAACTTTTTAAGTTTATTTTCTTGCTTTTCTAAGTGGCAACAGTTAAGAAAGCCTGCGAAGCGAACATTTATATTGTGGGAGCCCATACTATCATTCACAAACTCATAAATCTTTCTCAAGGTAAAAAACAAAAGAAATGTTTATTTATCTTAATCAAGCCTTAAATATTCTGAAAGACTGTCATTCAAGTGAAAAGTAAAGCTCACAAGTATGTGTATTTGCTAAAGTAGACAGTCCGTTCATTGTATTTTTTTATCAACGAATATAAACGACCGTGTTAGCCCTTCCCATAATAATAATAATAATAATAAGATTATCCACAATAGCAATAATCTTAAATAATCCATAAGGCCAATTTTTCATTTATTCCCCTTTTGTCCGCAAATTTTCGAAAACTCTTTTAGGTTATTATCAATTCAGTAATGAGGAAAAGACCCCCTACAAACTCGGAATAATAACTCTGTAGAATTGGATATACGTATCTTCGTGTGCCCATAAAGGACCTGCATATTGACGAAAATGTCACGGAACCTGTAATCAATGATTTAATGTCGCTAAAGCTGCTTCCTCTCTTTGTGAAAAATAACGCCATAATTCAAATGCGGCTAAGCGTCTGTTTTTGCTGCAATCGAAAACATTTTACAACTTCAAGGGGTAACCGTCACTGGACCGCAAACCTTTCGATGATGTTGGCCATGAATGTTTTAATGTATGTCCTCATATATGCCAAAGGAAAAGAGGTTGGTTTGTTTCCTTTCTGATTATAATTTAACTATTTGTTGCAATTTTTAAATATGGTTTACATTAAAATACAAATAAAAGACAAAGCTGATTCTGATATCGAAAAGAAATTTATCAGTATTTACGTTCGAGGTTTTAATTATAGCGACTACTGCATTACTGCTCTACTTCACCTTGCATACTATAGCTACATCTCTACTTCAATTGTTCGGTTGATACACTGGTGTGCAAAAATTAAGGACGAGATGGAAAAAGTAACGTAACAGCGGAACGAACAGGCAGAACCGACCGAAAGACCAATCAGGGGCCCTGTTTTTAGACCATTTAGACCAATCTAAAGCCCAATACGGTAGGATATTTGCATATACGCATCATGACGTAATGTGAGCGTGTGGGTAGGGGTATAAAGCGCGAGAACGGTGTACACCCAACATTTTAGTGGAAGCTATTACTCAACATATATCTGTTGGAACGACGGCGAATTGTTGTAGCAGTGTGAGATCTCCAACGGACAGTTCTGTAGACAACATCCGAATGACTTTACTTGAATTCGAATCATTGAAAAAGTGGAAAAATGTCGGTGACGAGTGAGGCCGAGGAGTTCGTAATCGCACACAGCATCGTGTCACGAGTGTGGACGGCATTTCGAACGACAGGAACAGCTGTCCGACGATTTGGTTTAGTGGTGATTGTCCACGAGCAACCATGGCAAGGGAGGACCGGTATCTTGTTCTAAAGGCAAGAAGAGATCGATGGCTGACAGAGGGGTGAAATCACGTCACAAGCAACGTACTACTGGACGACAGCTATCGCGTATTACTGTGGCTAGGAAATTGCACACAGGTGGTTTATTCGCTCGGTGACCAATTCGGTGTGTGCCACTGGGCCTACCCATCAGGGACGACGTTTTCTGTGGTACCAGGAACACAAGGAATGGGGAGCTCAGAAATGGGATCGAGTGTTCTTTACGGATGAGAGCAATTTAGTCTCACTAGCGATTCTGGACGTCTATACATATGAAGAGAGTGGGAAATACGCAATCATCCCTCTAACATCGTCCAAAGGGTCAGGTTTGGAGGTGGCGGCGTTCTCGTTGGAGGAGACATAATGCTTGATGGCTGTACGGAGCTCCACATCTTCCAAGGAGGTTCAGTCGCACTGGTGACCGCTATTGTATCGAAGTTCTCCTGCCTAATGTCCATCTTTTCCGGAGCGATGTTGGCTCGGAATTCCTCTTCATGAATGACGACTCCCCACCGTATCGTACAGCGGCTGTCGCTAAGCTGTTACAAAATGAAGATATTCATCGCATGGAGTGGCTTGCACAGTCTCCGGACCTAAATCCAATAGAGCACGTGTAGGAAGTTCTTGGGAGATGCCTGGCAACACGTTACTATCCGTCAGCAATGATTTTGCAGCTACGGTTGGCGCTCCAAGAGAAATGGGCCATGATGACTCACTAGCTCGTCGACAACCTGGTACTGAGCATAAACAGACGATGCACATCCTGCATCGCAGTCAGGGGTGATCATATCCCCTACTAAAAACTATGTTTTTCTTGCCTGCTGCTTGTAACATGGACATTTCTGTCTTCTATCCTCCTGTGCTGAAAGCCCACTTTTGAATAAAAGTCCTTTGTATCCTTTGGATTACTTTTTTGGTCGCTATTTTTCACCTTTTCTATAACCATACATCTCGATAATGTTATCGTATGCTTTGTACACATTAGAAACACTAAGGTGCCACGTTGTATGCGAAAATCTGTCCCGTCCTTATTTTTTGCACACCAGTGTAGTAATTATAAGGGGTTAATAAAAATTTCATTTCAATTTTAAAATTAATTTTGGGCCATCAGTTTATCGCAGAAAAGCTAAAAAATTTGTGGGGCGATCGCGGGAAAAATTTAAGACAAAATCACGGAAAAATTGTAACACTAATATTAAAAAATCCCCGGTTTTCTAACAGTAATATAAATAATTACTACGTTACTGAATAAGGATTCTAGAGTAGGATTGCGCTGCCGCTTATGATACATTCCAAGACCAACCGCAAATAGCAGCGAACCCTATATTGGTTTTCCATTTATATACTTATGACAAAATTTCAGTGATAAATTAAGCACAATAAATAATAGCAACATATGTGATATATTTTATTCGTTGAAGAAAATTATACCGCCATCTGTCGATACGAAAAGGAAGTAACATGAATTATATCGTCATCTATTGACACCAAAAAGAAGTAAAATTATGAAGAAATTTCTGAAAAAGAGTTTTCCTCAATTTTTAGACATAAAAACATTTCCACGTAGATCATTTACTGTGCTTTTTTCCTTACGTTATTATACTAATGCTCTTTCTTTCGAATGAACGGGATTCCAACGTTTAAGCTGAACCCTAAAAGGGCGGTGCGGTAATGAAAATATCTTATATACACGCAGTTTAAATACATTTTTCTGCCAAATTTCGCCTAAAAAATTCCTGATGGTGGCAGTATAAAAATTATATATTGAAATTTAAAAAAAAAAAAACCATTAAAAAATTCGTCAATAATAGAAAAAATCTAAAATTTGTGCAATTGTACGAAAAATCCTAATATTCGCCTAAAACATCGCAGAAATTCGCACCGCGATAGAATTACTATTTTAGCCATCAGTCATTAGTTTTTATAAATTAAAGAAAAAGAAAAATCGCGATTATTTAAATGCGGAACAACGTGTCAACCGAGAAGGAGAGAGTGAATCACATGTCGCTGGATGACGTCATATATATAAGTTAGCCATACTGGCGACAGTTTTACAAATGTTATATTAAACTTAGATAAAATGACATCATAACAGCCTTCCAAATAAATAAGTTAAAAAAATTCGCCTTAAGTGTCTTTATTGTTAGTTTATTGACGCCATAGTAGCCTTTAAAATAAATAAGTTTAAAAAAATTTTGCCCAAAGCGTCTTTGTTGTTACGTTTTAGTTCCTTATTTGGAAATACTTGTATAACCGCCAGTTGATAAAATAGCGCCATTATCACCTTTAAAATAAATACGTTCGAAAAATTACCGCCAGGCTAACTACGTTATCTGCATAATGTCACCCAATGTCATGCTTCATTCTCTGCTTCTGGAATAACCCTCTTTCTCAGTTGATTTCCCATTCTTTCGCATACTGCTTGCATTATTCGATTTGAAACAATAGTGTACCATGTACATTTTGCTTTTTTAAATACTTACTAACTTTACGTGCCCAGATCAAACTTTACAGTTCCAAAAATTTGCCGCCATTACGGCCTTGTCATTGGCCTGAAGCAAGTCGTCGATGTGCAAAGTTCAGGTAACTTCTGACAGATCAGCAAGAGTGCTGGACTTCGAATTTCTCCACAATGGCACTTCATGTCTCTGTCAATTGACAACCCCCACTTGATCGGGTTTGTCTTAAATTTCGGTACCCCAACCCTCATCCTATTCAGTATCCTTCAGACTGTATAAGGGAGTTCATGTCGGGTAGCCATCTCCTCTCTTGGTTTCATTTCTCTTCTGGTAAGTTCCTCCCTCCCTCCATTCAGCCAGTCGTCTTACGCTCATAGAGTCCTGAAGAGCTTTAGTTCTTGATATGAAACTCCTCCTAAATTTCAGCTGACGAGTCTGGGGCATGTGTCCACTGAATGGGTGTCAAGTGTCATTTTCTTGTTTGAATTTCTCAGCATCCACCGCCACCTCCCTTCTAATATTTGGTGGGGCGATACCAACAAAAGGGTATAGTTTATCAACTGGTGAGGGTCTGAGGCATCCTGTCGCTATGCGCATTGCCCCGTTTACTGCAGTTTCCATGGGTCTGTCATGAGAAGAGCTTTTTTAAATGATAATTTTGTATCATGTTTTTCCTTGATTCTAGTCATTTTATTTCAATTATCAAAGAATCTTTCTCAATTTTTTAATTTGATTTAGTTAAATATTATAATATAAAATCTAATATACTTCTAAATAAGCGTGTTACTTTAATGAACTAATCTGCTTTAAAATACACTCAGATTTTTCGAAAGTTGAAATCAAAGTGTTTAGCAGTTTTTAATTTCAAATACTAAGCACACACAAAATAAAGCTTCATAAAACATTTTTTACAACTTCTAACTTTCCTATCAATCAATAAGAACTTTTATTTTTAGATAATTCAATCAACCTTAATAATAATATAATAATGATAATTTAATCAACCCTGTTTTAATTGTATCATAATTATTTGCAGTTTCAAGCTTGGGGATTGTCCAGTTTTCCGAAGAATATTACAGACGACGAGAGCAAACAGTTAGACAAAGTAAAAAACACGAAGTTGACACTAGCCATAAATGCGGTAAATATAATTTATTAATTATATTATATTAATTCAGTAGAGGGATTTTTAATTAATTTACCTCCTTTTTCAAATTTCTATAATCTGAAAAAATATTTTGTTTTAAATCTTCATTTGCGTATGATAATATGCATAAACTAAATGCTGGTTTACTGAGAATTTATAATTTGACGCGGTTGTGTGGAAATAAAACTTTATTTCTTTTGTCATAAAAAAATCGTAATTTAGATTCCTATGTATTGTATCCCCAGGTCCGATTATTATAGTGGAAGAGGCTGGTCAATATTTGATTTCCTCCTTAAATATATAGGGCCCCCGAGCGTGAGACTTACAACCTCATCCCAGAAAAAACTCCTAGGGAACGGTTATCTCACTAGAGGACGCTTTTTAGTTATAGATCAGGGTTGTTCAACCTTTTGGAGCAGCAGGCCACTTAAAAATTTTCACCGCTCTCACGGGCCAGCGGTTTTTTTAAAATCACTTCATAGTTTCTTCTGGCTATTTGTTCACTTGCGATATGGAAAGGGGTCATCCATACTGTCCTCGTGGTTTTTCTGAAAAAAAAAATTAAAAACTCTCTTTGAATTGATTTTTTTTATTCCAAACAGGTGTCAGCGGGCTGGATTGTACCGTGTGGGCCATATTTCAACAACCCTGTTATAGATGAATATAGAGTATTTTCTTAACAACACAGTCTTATTAGATGAAACGTCATACACGTGATTTCAATTTCGTTTTAGTACTGAATATCAAATTCAAATAATATTTGCGCCATTCAAAAGTAACATTCATTTATTTAAATTGTATTTCCTAAAATCAGAGCTCTGACTATATCCTTAGTAAATTATTGTATGCTGTAAATATATTAATTTTTGCGGTCATTTAACCAATAGATTGATTCATTGAATGATTAAATTGAAATTGATTAAATATTTTTCCAGTGTCCTCCTAATGTCATGATTAACGTATCAGCAAGTGGTATTGTTATATTGGATAAAGGCCCTGAAGTAGAACTGCTGAAGCTATTCCAACAAAAATTCAATTTTATGTAAGTATAAAATTAGTAGTTCTAATAATTGTAAATAAGACGTCAACTTAATTAATTTTATATGGCACTATACAAAATTAATAAATCGAATGCTATATTCTTATGAATGGCTGTTTTCAAATTACTGATTTAAAAAAATAATTGAAGTGTTTGGAAATAAGCATGAGAATTATTATTTTTTACTTACCTTGATAGATTACATGTAGTGTACATTATTTTTTAATGTGAATTGTATTTTAAAATTGAAGTTAAATTTTTAAAGGTAAAATGATAAATTATAATTCAAATATTTTTGCAGATATGACATAAAGCTACCTGCAGATGGAGAGTGGGGCAGACGCGTAAACGGTGAATGGACAGGTCTCATTGGAATGATTCTGCAAAATGTATGTAGCCTATTAAGTATATTCATCAAATAGGCATGTGCAACTTGTATAAAAATTATTTTCCTTCTGTATAAGTTCTATATTTGATTTTATACAACTTGCATTATTTTTTTTATTAATGTATCATGTTCACTAAACTTAAACAGGGGCCCCGTTGCACAGAATCGGTTTTATCAGGAGCGAATAAAAACTTACCAGTTAAGTATATTAAAGATGAATCAAATACTTGCTTATATGTCTTATTTTTAAAATTAAATGTCTTCAAGGGAATTATTGCCTGCGGCCACACGAGCATATATTCTATACCAGTGTCGTATATTCAAGAGAATCTCCGTAATCGTAGGCGGAACTTATTTTTTTAACAATTCTTTACATATTTTTTAAATATTTTTAGCAACCCACATTTTTAAAGCTCAAAGTAGAGCTTTATACGACCCATTACCGCAAGAACTGATGACTCGTAAAGCAGAAAAGGAGGCATCGTCCTCGACTGGAGTTAAACTAGTGGTAACTCCGCATACTGTTATACTACAAAAGCATCATACTGACAATGTAAGTAGAATACTGAGACCCTGAAGCTGATGGACGCACTTTTAGATATGTATTTGCCAAGATGTTATTAGCCTTTCAAAGATAATGTTTTCCAAGACGTTATTAGCCTTGCAGGGATAATGTTTGTCAAGATATTACTAACCTTGCAAAGATAATGTTTTTCAAGGTTTATTAGCCTTGCAGAGATAATGCTTTTCAAGTTATTATAAACCTTGCAGGGATAATGTTTTTCAAGATATTATAAACCATGCAAAGATAATGTTTGTCAAGATATTATTAATCTTGCAGAGATAATGTTTTTCAAAATTTATTAGCCTTGCAGAGATAATGCTTTTCAAGATATTATCAGCCTTGCAAAGATAATACTTGTCAAGATATTAGCCTTACAGTAATAATGTTCGTCAAGATATTATTAACTTTCAGAGATAATATTTGTCAAAATATTATTATTAGCCTTTCAGAGATAATATTTGTCAAAATATTATTATTAGCCTTTCAGAGATAATATTTGTCAAAATATTATTACCTTTGCAGAGATAATATTTGTCAAGTTGTTATTAGCCTTTCAAAAAAAAACAAACTCGCAATTATCTAATGGTTACACATCAATGTTTTAATACTTGCGTAGGAGGATTATTGATAAAAAATTGTTTTTGATACTTCAGTGTAAGTGATTAATATAATATTATATTTTATACAAGGCCGTGGCCAGGATTTAATTTCGAGGTGTCAAAAAAATGTAAAGCCTGTATCGATAAAATCACAGCATGCATGGCTGTAGATAAGTACCATTAAAAAATTTAGTTACGGGGGAGGTACCGGTCCCTAAGATCCCCCCTCTGGATGTGGGCATGTAAGAGATTATATTATATGGAGTCGGAGCCGGCTTTAGACGTTTGGTGGTCCTAGGCGAAGTTTGGAACTGTATTGCTATGTAAAGACGTAGGCGTGGTGAAAAAGTTACATTAAGTCTCCATATTTCCATATTAGGAAACGAAATTCAGCATTATAAGCCCCCCAAAATTTGCTCCCTCCCTCTCTTCTCTAGGAATCTGTCTGCGCCAATTTTTGAAGGCAAAGTCAAACAAGAAAGAGAGCTTGTCAAGAATTGAAAAGAAAAGAAAGGTCTACACAAAGGACTCTACGATACGTGAAGACATGACTAATTATTCAATATTGGTTGTAAGGGGTGCTTTTAGAGGCTCGACCATCAGTGACCTCAAGGCCCTGCAAAGAGAGAGAGAGAGAGAGGTATAAAGAGAGAAAGAGAAGCTGATACTAAATAAAAATCTATAATTGGTTCTCTTTAATTGACGACCCTAAGCGACCGCCTATGTAGGTTCGCCTATCGATAAAGCCACTGCATGGTGTGGCAAATGGTCTTGTGTTTATGTAAATGTTAATTTGGGTGGTTAAAATATCGTCGCATTGCTAGTTTTCAAAATTTTTTAATTAAAGATAGTTTAATATGTAATATGCATATAAGCGCTAATAAAATATTCCAGTAAATTAGTCCTTCCTTAGTTCAGGCCTTTTAAAAAGAGGGCGTTTGATGGAAACAAAACTTTATCCAATAAGGAATTGTATTTTGCAGCTAATAATACTATTTGAATGGGAGACGTTCAACCTCCCTCCCAAAGCCCTCCCCCCTCCTTGTGCATGACCTTTTCCTAATTAATAGATGTTATATATAGAACAAGTTATAGGAAACACGATACTTGAGCATAGGCGTACGCAGAAAGTTCATAAGGTGGTTATAGGCTCAATGTGGGGGAGGTTACAGAGCTACAACTCATATATTCTTGTGAAATATGTTAAATATGCAAAATAAATAAATATACAAAATTTCATTGCAATGGGGAGTTACAACCCCCATCAACACCCCCCTGCGTACGCCAGTGTACTTGAGTAACAATGATACAAATAAGGCTTATGATATTCCTCTCTGTGTACCCATTAAAAACTGCCTTTGGAACGATCATATTGGGCGACTGAAACTAAACAAGGTATCGATTATTTTATCGATTTTGTAACAAGTTTATTTTATAAATATTAAATTCAACGTTTTTCTTATTGCGATGTGGCCCTTGGAGGACTTGCACTTTCTTTATGATCGTTGTCCACTCTTCTGTGTCCACAGATTTTCTTTGCTTAAATTAAATTACCTAGGCAATCATTGATCCTTTAATTAATCTACGACTAATATTAATTAATTATTAAATAATTGACCTTTCCCTTTCTTAAGAAAGCTGATGTCGCAAGTGGATGTATAACGTTAACAGCACCAAGACACGAAGTGGTTTCCTTTTCGGCGTTGTACGATATACAGAAGAGTGTATTAGTTACAAGAAAGCCAAAAGTGAAATCGAAAGTTTATGCTGTTTTAATGCCTTTTTCAATAGGAGTAAGTATTTCAAGATCTTACGTGCCATTTAAAAATGCACTTTATGCCTTTTAACATACCAAAGAACGTCATGCTTTCAAACCCAGGGCTTAAATTGGGCGGGAGCCCACAGGAGCTCGGCTCCGGTACTTCTTCATTTTTGGCGATTATTTAAATATTAGCCGGAGCCCCTACAGGGTCATGAATTACCCAAAAGGTCGTGAATATCATGAAAAAGTAATAAATTTGAGATTAAGGTCAAGCATTTTGTTGTCCAGAAAAATGAACATAAACAATTGATATGATTTATCGATTCTTTTGCAGCCATTTGATTTTTTAATCGATTTATCATAATATTAGGGCTCCTGCACTTTTTTTTTGTTAGAAATTAAGCCCTGATCAAACCTAGTAGTCAGAAAAGACAAAAAGAGTAACAAAACAAAGTTACTATAAAAATTATATATAAAAGAATATTATAATCAAAATAACATAGTGGTTCACTTTTCGACAGATTAGATATGCAGTGAAATACGCTATGTATAAGGATTCTGAGGAATGGGGTAAAAATATTCTTATAAACAAGTCTGAACCTCAAACGCTCTAGTCAAGACCGCGGGAAATTCCTTATGCTCAATAAGAATATCTTATTGATTCAATATCAATCTAAACATTTCGAACTCATATAGTAAATTAAAAGTATTAATATTAATTTAATTGTAAAACGTAATGATCTTTGCATTTTTTTTTATTTGTTTTAGGTGTGGGTAGGAGTTTTATGTAGTTTGCTCTCATTCACTGTGGTGCTTTATAGTATTGAGCAATGTTATACGATTATGTTTCGCAAAAAAACACTGCAATTTGGTAAAATATTTTGGTATCTTTTAGGATCTTTCTCATCAGAAGGTAAGTGTCATGTCTTAAATGAAAACCAAAAATATCATTAAAATTTAAAAGTCGTTCATTTGCCCCTTCTTATGTTATATTTGTTATTTATTTGCGTAAAATAGTAAAAGTGCTGAACTTTAGCTTACAAATTGAACATAAATAATTCTGGCGAACGGGTTTTTTTTTAAAAGCTACCGTGTTTAGTATAATAATTCTCAAATAATCCCGCGACAAAATTTCAAAAATGTAATAAATAAAAATTTAATATCCTAAACTGATTGTATTATTGAGAACGTAGCTGTAGATTAATTTGCATTTCAGATGATGCGTATAAAACGAACAAATATATATGTGGCACATAGAGTCTGAAGAAAAGATAATAAAAATGTGAAAATGGTGGTAAAATTCGTAAATAGGAAAACAAAAATTGAATTGATACAAGCAAAGAAAGGGGTATATTTGAAAGCAAGGGATATTGTAGGTGAAGGCAAAGAAATGATATACGTAAATAAGCATTTGTGCCCATTAAGAAGATATTTATTCACAGAGGCATGGCGAAAAAAAAAGAAAGATGATGGAAGTATCTTTTGGACAATGAATGGAAGAATAAAAATGAGGAAGGATGATAATAGTGCAGTTATATTTATTGATAACTACACGGATATTAACAAGATATGTTGACGTGATTCTTTTAAGAATATTTGTGATAGAAGAAGAAAAGATAAAACTATTAATGTGAAAACAAATATGGAGGTAATTTGGGAAGTAAATCGATTGAAAAGTGGTAATAAAAGATATAAAAGTAATTTCAAGGAAAACATATTTAACTTGTGTATAGATGATCTCTATAGAACTAAGTCGACAGGATGTATGAATGAAGATTTTGAAAATTGTATGGATGACTTATATGCATATGGAAATTATAAAAATTTAAAAAATGATACAGATGTTATGAATAATAATTGCACAGTTACTGATCAATTTAATGTGACTGATATGCATTTTGAAAATGTTGACAATGGTAAAGTTGACAAAAGTGTATTTGTAAATGGTAATAATCTGTGATAAAATGCAAAAATATCCAAAATAAGACATTTAGTTAAACATAGTACAAAGGAAGATAGCCCAGATTCTGAAATAATTAGAAAAAATTATAGTTCTGAAAAAATTCAAAATTTTGATAAATAAAAAGATCTAAAACTCATTAACAATAGTAAGAGGGAACATTATGTGCCCATGATTAATGGAAAGAGAGGGTTTGAAATGAATAAAAATTTATTTAAACAATAATGGAGTAAAAATAAATAAAATAAATGCATATTAATGCAAGGAGCATAATTAATAAATATGAAGAAATTGAGTTATTGTTAAATAACAACAACATAGGAGTGGATATTTTGAGTATTACTAAAATGTGGTCAAACAATAAGTCTAATTAAATTAAATTTAATTTAATTTTAAATTAAATTAAAATTTTAATTAGAATTTACTTTAATTAGTCTAATTAATTAGTTTAATAAGATTCTTGAAAATAATACTTAATTGCATTGGAAAACAATAGCTGGAAATAATAATAATATAATGACCATCTCAGAATTAAATAGATACTGTATACTTAACATGATGTATGAAAGAATAGAAAATAATAAACATGAAGATACTATAACGATTCAACAAAAAAACACTATAAACATAACTAAAGATAAAGATAATTTGTATCTACCAAAATTAAGAACTGAAAATTTTCGAAATTGTATATTGTATAAAGGATCAAAATTTTGTAATGAACTCTCTGCCGATCTTAAAGCACTTAATAGCCAGGCTCTTTTTTAAAAAAAAACTTAAGAATAAAATAATAAGTGAAATAGGAGTTGGTAGAGACTTCCTGACAAACTAGTGGGTAAATGGGGGTCATGAGTTTGTTATACCATTTCGGTATTTACTCATGACCTGTTTCGGTGATTGTTGTACATCGTTGTACACGCGTTGCATTTATGTTGTCTTTAAATATAATTTACATTGTTTAAACATTTGTTAAATTTACCTCAAAATCAATATGTGTGTGAATTATGTATGGAATAATATATGTGGTGTATGTATAGTGTAATACATGGTGTGGTGAGGCAATGTGTAAATGATCACGTGAAACAAATAAAATTTATTTATTTATTTAAAATCATGATTTAAACATATTAACAGAAGAGACTATATTGCACTTCAGTTAGATTTAATCAATATTTTCTTTTTTCCTAGTCATCGTTTTATATATCTGTCACCTAATTATTTAGAAGAACTCTCGAATTTCATCCTGCATTGTTCTCATTAATTCATACCAAATTTTAGCACCATCACCACTTTAATAAAAATTATAAACAAGGAAACATTTCGCACAGCTTATGTGTCACAATCTTTCATTTGGTCTCGCTGTTGTTTTACCTGTAAAATGATTTGCAAAGGCAATTTGAAATAGATGTCACTGCTATCTCGAAATAACCCATGTTTATCATTCCAGAGAATGTTTTTAAATATTGGCTAAATGAAATATACTTCGTGATCCGCGACGCCAACACACACCGTTTATTGGCCCACGTACATGCAGCAATTGGCATTCACTGGTCCAATTGGTATAAATCGATACACACGCTATCCTGATTTACTGGAAATTTTTTTGCAGTTAAAATCTATGGACGAAAAATGCAGGATCCCAGTGATGTTCCAGTTTTTCGTTAACATATTAATTGGTAATTGCAGTGCGAGAAGTTTATGTCACAAAAGATAAAGAAGCTGTGTCTGAAAACACGTGTCGTAAAAACGAAAAATGCAGCCTTGAAGATAAAACATTGTATGTGGGAATCTTCGACAGTGAATTTGAAAGCTGTACTTCAAACCATAAAATTAAACATGTACACAAGTACTGGGCAATGGCGTAGAAAAGGGGCTCAGGAGGCTTAAGGCCCCCCATTGGATATCAAAACAAATTATGCTCTCTAAATCCATATCACATAATCATATTTGAAGCCACTTGGGACCCCCGAAAACCACTCGATTTCCTTCATGAGTTTTTAATTGCTAAGCCGTTGGTACTGGTATCGTAAACCTTAATATCGTTATATCGTAAACTTTTATTTTCGTGAATGACTAGTTTTAGTTTCGCTGGAAGACAAAAGTTGAACGACAGTCTTAATTAAACATGAAACATTCATAAAACAAACAATAATTTAATAAATGCCAAATACTGGAAATACACAACTGTGATCGTATATAAACAAAATTATGTTCAACAATCCATTTCATCATTATATCCCGAAATATCTATCGAATTGACTGAGAGTATTTGTTCATAAACTACCAAATTGATTCCGATGATGCATGTATATCCTTAACCTATTGTCCCTTCCTTTGCCTAGCCCCCGCTCCCGGTCGTATATAAAGATACTTAACCGAGCCCAATCCTATGCGCCCTGCAACCTCTTTAGAGAATAAAAGGGAAAAGACTCACATGTGGTGTCCCACGATGACTCCTCGCCCAGCGCACTGTTTTGGTTGGTGATGGCCGCAGCTGCTGCTCTCCTACGATGACTCCTCGCCCTTGCGCCACAAGCCTGCTCCAGGTATGTCTTCGGTGTTGTATTGTTGGACAGTGTAACGCACTGCCTTGGTTGGTGAAGGCCGCCGCTGCTGCTCTCTCACTTCAAAATGCCAGCCGTACCGTCAACGCTCAGGCTCCCTCAGATCTCTGTTTCGGAAAACGCCTTTGCTCCACAAATTTGTTCTGGCGCTATCAACTCTGTTGTCATAGCACTCTCGAGGCTTACTCGACTTCTAATTTAAAGCCAACTTGGCCTCGGTACACCTCTACTGTCGACGCGTTACGTTCCCGACTCGCTTCTGATTCTTGCGACTCTCTCTCTCTCTCTCAGCCGACTATCTCCGTTCTCTCCGTCAACTCACTCCGTTCTCCTTCCTAACCTCTTCTTTCAAGCTCCTAGCCTAGTCTCCCCCCCCCCTCTCTCTTCTTACATCATCCCTCAATCATTTCTCGACCTGTCCATCACCTAAAATGTACCAACCACTTCTTAACCAATGACTCCTCCTTACGACCTATCTGATGCTTGACCACAAACAAGCACGGCCCGACTTGAGTACGTCCCTAACATCTTCCTTCTTCTCGGGATTTAAAACAGCGAAAACCACGAGGAGTTATAACCCCTATAAACCGACTGTCAGTTCTATTGCCCTGCCTTTGTTAAGTTCGGCTTTCGCTGGAGACTCTTAATCGTAAAATCCATCTGGGCTGGGAGGTGCGGTCGCCCTGTCGGACCACCGTGCTTGCCTCTTTCTTTCCAATACAACTAATCCTTCAATAATTCATATCTCTTTACCACGAAGGAGAAAATCCAAAATTTTCCAAACGTTCCAAACACACAGCTTATAGTTCTCCATACTGGACAATCGTCAAATGAACTAAGAATACTTCAACGCACAATGGTTTGCAAACTGTATAAACTCAGTAAGATAGATAGAAGCTATTGACAAATCTGAAAACGACAACGACTTTTGAATCGCACTGGTACTTGTCAAATGATCTCTCCTGGGAACGCAGTGACACTTGCAGTGGCCACCCTTCCCAAATAAGCTACCGGACAACAAAAACATATTTGACGCATAAATTAAAATGCCCAACTTTTTTAAGTATCCTCGAAACTCAGAATACCATTAATGCATACTATTACATATGATATCCATTTTTTTTTAATAGGAATAAAACAGCCCATTTTCAGTTGTACATCTAATCTCCACTGAACAATTATTTGGTTTGCTTTAGATATCATTTCCACCATGTCCGCAAATGCAAGAAATCGTTGCTTGTGAATCGCTACTGTAATATTTATTTATTACATGTGCTAAACGATTGGCATTTACCAAATGCTATTATAGGAGGAAAACTGGGTGACGTTATTGGCTCAGCAGCAGTAACGGTGGTAGGCTTTTGGTTAATCTTCGTTCTTATCATACAGACTTGTTACAGTGGCACACTTATGCGAGTGCTTAGTGTCCAAAACGAAGAACCGGCTATCAATACAATGAGCGATGTGGCTACAATCGTCAAGGAGCAAGGATTCAAATGTGGTTGTATAAAGGGGACAATTCATCAAGCTATCATAATGGTAATTACCGTTGAAACTTGTCGAAGACTATTAAATTTAAACTGAACATTGACTGCATAAAAAGCATGGGAATTCTTTATTAATATTACATTATTCTTTTAGGAACTGACAGGACGGTTAGCGATTATTAAGGAAACCATGCTGCAAGACAAAACAACCCTAGTTCATTCAGTCAGGAAAGGTTTGGTAAAAGTACTTAATGAAAACTACGTTTTTCTCGCACAAGAATCTGAATGCAGGTATGTTGCTGGGAAAATGAAGGAAGGAAATTTCTACATGAGTAGGGAATCATTGGACTACGAAGCTTTCAGCTTTGTCTTTGAAAAAGGATTTCCATATGCTGAAGATTTCAACATTATGTAGGCATTATTTATAAAAATATATTCTTTCATATACAAAACTGTACTTTATATGCAGTTAATATGCAACTTACTTTATATGTACTCACTACAGTTTATATGTGGCTCACTACAATTTATATGTGGCTCACTGCAGTTTATATGTGACTCACTGCAGTTTATATATGGCTCACTACAGTTTACATGTGGCTTAGTGGTTAGTGATGCGTTTACTAACTGAGCTGTTATCCTGAAATCAATGGAAATAGTACCATAAATCAAATTTTCTGCCCTCTATTATCTAGAATTTGGTTTCCTGGGGAACAAGGTTTTGATTCCTTGGAAAACTGTAGATTTGGACGCCGCACGAACCTAGCTTTACGATTACAGCGCCGCATTAGGCGGCCACCCTTTCCCACTTACCCGTTTGCATACCATACACACATACACATAACCTTGCCCCATGTAAAACGAAACAAATATATTATTTCTTCTTAAGATTATACATAATACGCGCATTAGAAAATATTAATAATTGAAACGGTAACATGGGTGTAGTATACTATGAATGTATCCTATGAAGATATGAAGTTATTGTCGTAAATGTATCCTATGAATATATGCACGTATCATCGCGAATTTACCCTAGGAATATATGCACGTATTATCGTGAATATACCCTAGGAATATATGAACATATCGTATGAACCCATTGCATAATCATGTGAATATATTGCATAAACATATCATATGAACATATTGCATAAGCATATAATATGTATATATCGCATAAGCATATAATATGTATATATCGCATAAGCATATAATATGTATATATCGCATAAGCATATAATATGTATATATCGCATAAGCATATAATATGTATATATCGCATAAACATATGAACATACCGCATAAGCATATAATATGAACATAGCGTATAAACACATCATATGAACATATAATAATTATTACAAGTTAGTAAGCAGTTATTAAAGTTGATGCACATGTCCACATGTGTAACTTTTAGAAATTCAAATAATTTACAAAAGGCCTTAATGAGATATGCCTTTTCTTTTCTTCTATTTTTATTTTTAAAAATAAACATGCTAAACATGCGTCCAGACATCTGCAGACCTCAGTTTGAGAGAAAACTGCTAAACATATTCTTTTGGCAGAACACTGATCCTATATGTCTTCAATTGATTTTGCTAACCTCTACAAAACGAAAAAAAAAAAAAAAAGATTAGGTTTAATCACTGAGTTTTTTACTTCCTTACTTTTTAAAAATTTATTAAAGCTAAGCTAATTCCTACAAAATATTCATTCATTTTTTCATTCATTCATTGTAGAATTCGAAAGGCTGTAGAAGCTGGGCTGATTGAAAAATGGCGAAGAGATCTGACATTTAAACGTAATAACGAAATTTTCCACTCAACAACGAAGAGTGTTGCCGCAGTGCCTTTAACCATAACCGAAATGCATGGTGCACTTATAATGTGTATTTATGGTTTAACGTTAGCGACACTTGTGTTAATTGCAGAACAAATTCAATCAAAGATGAGAAAAGTAAAATTAAGAAAAAAGCCTAAATATAAGATTGCTTGGTGACGTAACACTATGCAGTATAAATAAATTTAATTTTGAGAAGAACGACGTTTTAGGCGTAGGAGAAAATTTTAATCACATTGATCAACGTACATTTCGGATGGGCGTTGGCCGTCCCTCGTCAGGAATTCGAGTGATTCAAAACTAAATAGCACTGAATTGTTGCTGTATCAGAACTGAAGTGTTACTGTATCGGAACTGAAGAGTTGCCGTGTTTATAGGTCTACTTGCGCGATACTAGCTCCATCTATTGATTACAAAAGGAAACTAGAGGAAGTGGAAGAGAAATTTGATATTTAGAGGACAGAAATCGAGTTTTTCCACCGCTGACTAAAACTCGGAGTCGTCTTGTGACCATTTACGATATTTGCAGAGTAAAGATTTATAAAGAAAGCTTCCAAAAAATCAAATTCAGCTGGCGATCTCTCGACTTGGAAGTCGAATTACAGGAATTGGAAGAAGTATTTAGGAGGCTACGCCCAAGAAGATGTACCCTTCTAGAAGACTGCGCCCAAATTCTCGAATCGGGGCCATACAAACCTCTGCCAAAAAATCCCACTGAGAAACAAAGAACTGTGTACAACAAAATTATCTAAGCTTCGCGGCTACTTAATAGCAAACAGAAGAAATACCTCACCGTTCCACATGCCTCCCCTGCAAGATTCTATGCTCTCCCAACCGGATGTCCCGTTCCGCCCAATAGTTTCTAACGTCAGCACTGCCTCTTATAAACTTACCAAATTTCTTGTTTCTATTTTCTCCCCATTGACATTCACAAATTATTTTGTGTAAAAATTCAATTGCGTTTGTGAAACAACTTCGCAGTTTTACTGCAGAAAATTGCACCATAGCTTCCTTCGACATTAAATCTATGTTTACGAATATTCCGATCATGGGAGCTCTCAAATGTCTCGAACGACTTTAACGGAATTCCACTTCTTACAGCCGGAAATCATTGAATTGATAACCTTAATGTCAACCTGTATTAACTCTACATACTTTGTATCTATGGGGAAATATTACCAACAAATGGAGGGTTTGGAAATGGATGACCCGTTATCATCCATTTTGTGCGACATTTATATGCACTTTTTTGAGGTCAAACTTTTTAAAAATATCAGTATTAAATTTTGGACCCGGTATATAGACAATATATTCATCATTTGGGAGGGTTCATCTGATCAAATTTTGTCGATATTTCCCACTGTCAACTCAATTGAGAAAAACACAGAATTTACACTCGATATTGAGAAGAACAACGCTCTACCTTTCCTTGATGTTTGTTGTTAAGAAAGCAGAGCGCTATTTCATCACGGCGGTTTACAGAAAACCATTTGCGGTATTACTCTAAACCACAGTATTACTTCACAAACCACACTTTCTAAACACGTTGATGTTGAACACTCCTGTATTGTCGTACTCCCTTTTTCCACAAAAAATTAGTTGCTCTGTTGCCAAAATCCTTAAATATGCAAACTTTAAGGTTATTTTCTCTCCTTTCAATAAAATGCTGCCCTCTAAACTTAAAGATGAACTCCCGTACACTACAAAGCTGGGAAGTATATCAAATATTTTGCTGAAGTAACCTATCCTAAATTGGCCAAACTAAACGAGCTCCACTGCACAGAATTGAAGAGCATTAGCGTTACGTTTCAAAGGCTGATTTTAATAAATTCTCCATCGCAGTTCATTGCTGGGAGAAAAAACACAAATTCAACTTCTAAGATGCTTCGATCATCTGTCAACCGAGATCGCCAGCAAAATTCGATTTTTTGAAAGTCTTCTTCATAAATCTTTACTCTGCGAATATCGTTAATGATCACAAAACGACTCCGAGTTTTAGCCAAGCGTGGAAAAGCTTAATTTCTGTCCTCCAAATACCAAATTTCTCTTCAACTTCTCTTAGTTTCCTTTCGTTACCAACAGATGGAGTTAGTATCGCGCAAGTAGACCTGCAAACACGGCAACACTTCGATTCCGATGCAGCAGCATTTCAATTCTGATACAGCAACACTTCAGTGGTGTTTAATTTTAGATCACTCGAATTCCTGACGAGGGACGGCCATTGCCCGTCCGAAACGTACGTCGAATAATGTGTTAAAATTTTCTCCTACTCCTAAAATGTTGTAGTTCTTAAATTTCTTTAAGCCTAAATATATTTGCAAAAAGTTATAATAAAGTGTTTTGGTAAGTTTGAAATAAAGAATTAAATTAATTACAGAGTTGCTTTTGCTTTCAATGTATACCACATACAAACAAAATTACCTTAAATTTGGCACATGAGAAGGATAGAGCCACAATTCACTTGCTCTAAAAATCAGATATTTGTCAATCTGCAGAAAAGCATCCGTATAACTCCTATTATTTCGCGCAAAAACATTTTACTTATCTTATTATATTACTTATGTAGGGCATATAAGTTTATTAGGGTATATTAATGTATATATTGCTTATATTATGTTTAATTATTAAAGGTACTTTTATCCAAAATCGTATTACTATCTGTCAGCATGAAAAGGGGTGTAATATAAAATTATATCGCCCCCCCACAATGATATGAAAAAAGGAGTAAAATTACACAGAAGTTTGAGAAAAGAAGTTTTCTCAATATTCATATAGAAAAGTATCTTCCTGTAGATCTTTTACGGTGCCTTTGCCCTTGCATTATTATACCGATGCTTTTTCTCTCTTGAATAAATGGGATTCTAACGCTTTAACTTAATCCTCAAGGTTACAGTGAGGCAATGCAAAATATATTGTACATACCTAGTGTAAATACACTTTCCTACTAAATTTCATCCAAAATATTTTCTGATGGTAGCATTAAACATATTTAAATATGGAAATTAAATAATCATAATAGAAATTAAACAATAGCAAGAAAATTTTTAAAATTCGCGAAAGTGTAAAAAAATCCTGAAAATTCGCAAAATCGCCGGAAAAACCTTAAAATTCTCAGAAAATAGCGCGAAATTTGCGCCACGGTAAAATTACTACCCTAACGATAACATATCAATGGTTTCACATTTTAGCGCTTTCTCCAAAACTAAGCATTTTTCGAGAAAAATTCGTAGAAACAAAATTATGTAACGGAAGAAAGGGCCCGGTTCATTTCGCCGACGCGTCATTACGCCATCTATTTTTAGTACCGTCATTTATGCTTATTGAACATCAATCTTCTTGATTTTATTTCGTTCAGTTTCAACCTTTTTTCAATATTTAGACAGATATTTCTTCTTGAATTAAATATAGTATTACCTAAAAATTTGAATCAAATATAGTATTACCTAAAAATTTGAATCAAATATAGTATTACCTAAAAATTTGAATCACATATAGTATTACCCAGTGGTATATCGTGACTTTAAAAATGGGCCCATCTCCAATTGTTCACCATGCCTCCTTGCAGTGGCGTAGGCAGAAAGTTCATAAGGGGGTTATAGGCTTAATGGGAGGGGTTACAGAGCTACAACTCATATATTCCTATGTTAAATATACAAAATTTTACTACGATAAGTGTCATAACCCCCAAATCTCCCCCTGGATACGCCTCTGTCCCTTGAGTAAAAAAGTCACATTTCATTTGTATATCATCATATTGATGATAATGTCAAAATATATGTATGAATAGTGACTTTTTATTCGAGGGGGACATGGTCAATGAGTGGAGATGGCCCATTTTTGAGGTTACGCTTCGCCATTGAGTATTACTTAAACTTCATGTTTTTCTCAAATTTGCCTCTGATATTTGTAACTGCGGAACAGTACCCGAATTTTAGGATCATAAGAAATATTTTGGCCGCCAAAATAAAATTTGTACAAGGGCGTAAAAATTTTAATGGAAGAGGTACTTATTTTTCTATGTAACTCTCAGTACGCTTCACTTATAAAAATCTCTTGTAACTAATTCAAAACTATAAATACTTAACTGAATCACATTCATTTCCTGAGGGTATATTGAGCCACAATACATAATTATAACAGTTTGTATGAAAATGGGCATTTTCATTAAATAAAATATTTATATATAGTATATCAGCGAGCCGACATTTTGGGTGTAATGATGTATCGGCGAAAAGATCCTGTAGGCGTAACAAAGTGTCGGCGGAACGACCTTGTCGACATAATAATGGCCTGTCCAGTGGCGTAGCTATAGAATTTGGACCCCAGTGAAATCGCTGGTAGAGGGGGCCTCCCACCCGATACCAGGATCTTACAATAGGATTGTTCAGCATTTTTTATCGAAGAATAAAAATGATCACTTTTAAATAATAAAACATCGCTGATTACGAATATCGAAGTGAAATTTTGAAAAAAAATTTAATTACATTTATATTAAGAACAGAAAATGCATGAAAACAGCCCAAAAAATCACGTGACTGAAAACGCTTCCTCGTTGACCGTGTTGCTAGTGACGTCACTTCTGCCTTTCGAGGGAAACGTAAGATGTTGAATTGACTTGTTCTTATTTTTTCGCTTAACAGTAAACAGTGTTTTTTAAAACTTTCAAGACATCTATATTTCGAATTCAATGACCTTGATTGAGTGAATCTTCATTTTGCTATCGAAATACAGCAAAAATCGTTTCTAACGACGCCGGATGTAACGACCAATCGCATATAACGACGGAATTTTTATAAGAAGTTTGGTTTGCTATTCTACTCCATACTAA
This sequence comes from Dysdera silvatica, assembly GCA_006491805.2. Classification (NCBI taxonomy): domain Eukaryota; kingdom Metazoa; phylum Arthropoda; class Arachnida; order Araneae; family Dysderidae; genus Dysdera; species Dysdera silvatica. Next base: position 78,272,176 of record QLNU02015003.1, read on the forward strand.
ATATATCGGTTATAACGACATCGTATATAACGACGAAACCTGCTATAACGACAGCGATTTTGTAGTCTACGTAGATTCTAAGTAGGGAAATTCGTATCGAATATAACGACGCGACTTGACAGTCATAAAGCAGAACCACATAGGTTAATTATTAAAATTTAAAGTTAGTTACAAAATTTAAGCTTTATTCTAATCTTGTTTATTTACAAATGTCTGAGAAAGTTTTATTACTGCTAAACCTGAATATTAAAGATAATAAACTTAAAAAAAGGTGATTTATTAATTGAATACAACGAGGGTCATATTCTTAAAGGGCCCATTCTATTTTTTCAGTGTAAAGCCCACAAAACACTTTAACCGGCACTGTTCTTAAGTCATTAATATAATAAATACTATTTATTACATTTGTTTTCTACATTATATACTTTAGTAGTATTTTCTACATTTTTTTTCAATTTAAAAAACTAAGAAAGTACTATATACACAAGTGTGGAAAACTTAAGCAACAAATTCATCTTTCAACTTACAACCATGAAATTGTTGAAAAGGGCTTTTTGCTATCAGTACAATGAAAAATCAGCTCAGTAGAAAGGTGATGCATATGCAAATATCAACATCATGACGTCAGAGGGGACGTTAGGCCAAGCAAAACACGTAGAGTCAGAACGCGCAGTGCACGGCAACTTGAAAAAAAAGAAAGGAAAGAGCATTTCTAAACATTCTTCTGCGGGTGAAAGTGAGATTGTACGTGCAGAATAGACATAAGAAAACATCAGGACACCTTTACTTTACACGTGGTAGAATGATTGGCAAGCTTGGGGAGAGGCCTGCTTTGACGTCTGTCGCCCAAGAGTTTGGAATTAATAAAAGTGTTGTTTCACGAGCTTGGAAAGCTTTCCAAAGACAGGTACAGCTATATGATGGTGGTCGACCAAGGAAAACAACGGTGACTGATGACAGATATATCGCCCTGCAGGTAGAGTTGTAAAAACCAGGGAATTTTGGACACGGAAAATTTGATGAGAAAAAAACAAGATAGCTAGAATAAAAAAGGTAGTCCCGTCCTCATCTTTCTTCCGATTGGTCGATTGTGTCGAATCGACCAATAAAAAGAAAGGCGCGGACGGGACTACCTCCTTTATTCTAGCTATTTTCATTTCTATATTCAAAGTTTCCAATGTGTCCAAAATTCCCGGGTTTTTTACAACTCTACCTTCAGGCGAAAAGAAATCAAAAGCAGACAGCGGGCAACATGCTCAGCAGTTTCTTATGGCAACCAGACGACAGGTGTCCCGGTATACTGTGGCCAGACGACTTAATGAAAATGGCCTATTCGCCCGCCGTCCTGAACGGAACGCTGATATGGAGAGGGGTAAGGACACGCTTTAATCCCATTAACATCAGAGAAAGACATCGTTGGGGTGGTCCTGGCATGCTGGTATGGGGAGGTATTATGATGAACGGAAGGATGGAGCTCCACATTTTTGACAGAGGGTCAGTTACCGGACATGATTGCTGTAATGAAGTTATCCTCCCCCACGTGTGTCTTTTTCGGGGTGCCATTGGTCTGGACTTCGTTTTTATGGATGACAATCACGGCCACACAGAACTCTTGCTGTTGAGGAGCTCCTGGAAAGTGAAGATATCCACAGAATGGACTGACCAGCGTGCTCTCTGAATTGAAAACCCATTGAACACGTGTGGGATACTTTAAGGAGACGCCTGATGGCACGATCTTACCCTCCGGCGAACACCAGACAACTGAAACAGCTGCTTCTCGAGGAATGGAAACGCTTACCCCAAGGGCTGTTATATAATCTGGTGTTGAGTATGGACAAACGGTGCCACGCAACCACTTCAGTTAGGGGAGGTCATGTCTCTTACTAGGGTTCTTTGGTTTGTTGTTCTCCCTCTTGGCCAGAAGGTGTTATGTACCAACGCCATTCCGTCAATAAAGCCTTTTCCACTTCGTTCCATACTGCATGCGTCCTATTCATTTTTTGCTACTATACTTTCTCATCCTTTCAGTACTACATTGTACCTCTGTAGTATAAATTTCATGTCTTCCAGTTGATTTTTGCAGAATCAAGGCCAAAATCAGAAAAGTTACTCAATTTTTGCCCACTAGTGTATTTAGTGTGGCTATAAATATAATTTAACATAAACGGAAATTAAATTGATTATAATAAAGTATATTTTTATTTCATTTTGAAACCAAAATATTTAATATTTTTTACTCTTAAAATAACATATAAAACTTAGATCACATTACTATGGCTTTAAAAAGATATCGTTTATAACGACTATCGGTTATAACGACCGAATTTGCACGGTCCCTTGGAGGTCGTTATAACCGATTTTCACTGTACTGGTATTATATTCTGTGTGTTTTACGATATAAAGCTCTTAATTGAATCCGCGAGATATAAGTATTGTATTGTGCGGAAGCAGCAATTTCAGAACTCCAGAATTTTTTTTTAAATGTGCCAAATGATGTGGATGTCCATCAGAAATGGTGTTATGACGTTAAACGCGGTGAGAAGAGAAATTCCGATCTGTCCTCGACCAGTGTTCGTCACGTATGTGAAGACTATTTTGATGCGAGTTATTCAAGTCACTGGCGTACGCAGGGGGTATTAATGGAGGTTCTAATCCCACTGCAAAATTTTTTTATGTATTTAATATAGGAATATATATATGAGTTGTAGCTCTGTAATCCTCCTATTGAGCATATAACCCCTTCCCTTACGAACTTTCTGTATACGCCTATAGGGTTAACGGTGTGCTTTATACTTTGATGAGCTTATATCTTTTTAATGTTAAATTTATTTCGGGAAGGGGTCAGGATTGGATTTTGGGAAGAGGGGGGGTGTTGACTATGTGCTTAGCATTTTTATGAATCTTTTACCTTTTCAATCTTAAATTTTCATTTCAAGAAGGGAGGTTTGAACCGCCAGACTTGTACACAGCCTTGTAGGGTGTGTAGCTAATAAACTCTATACTGATAGGGCAGAGGGTGTATGGTTAATAGACTATACTAAAAATGTGAAAATCTAGGATGTAGGGAGGACTGTAAATCACTGGTTATACATATCTAAGCACTGGAAGAAATAACCTTTTAATTCATTGAAGTAAGTAGTTCTTTACGATACAATTCCTTTTAGTGCTGAAACATCAATGCGGCAAAATTTTTGGAAATCACCCAAAACGCCTGATAGCTTCAGAAAAGAGCGACATCGGAAATTTTGCCTTTCGGCCTTTATACCCCGAAATTCTGCCATCGAGTAGTTTGTGTTGGCTTTGAAGAACATAGCCATTATCAAAGAATATATTTTTGGAAAATTATCCGTTTCTGCAGGAATATAGCCAACGTTTATTGCTAGCACCTAGTAACTGTTTTGTCTGCTAGTTTTACGTTCCAAATAAACGAAAAATTACTTCATTAATGGCAATTTAATTTAAAAACAAAATGCAGACGAATTAGCCTTGAAAAGAACTGTTTTCGTATGTATTTGGATCAATTATCTCAAATGCAAGCTGAAGAAAATAAGCATACCATAAATCAATCACGGAAATCAACGTGCTCCGGCCGTTTCCAAAGAAAGTGGAAGGCAGGAATGACGTCACAGCTGGCTTTGCCGGATTGAGATCGTTTTCGCCCCCATTTTTGGACGGCAAACTTTAAAAAAAAAGTTTAAAAATTAAATACTGCAAGAAAATTATAAATATTTTAAAGTTTTACGTTTTTCGACTTACTGGATCGAATAAAAAAAAAGTGCTGAACAACCCTATTGCACTATTTAAAGAGCCGCAACTTCCAAAGGCCCCCAAAGGCAAAGGCCCCAATTAGAGATGTAAAGACCCTGGAATATTGAAACGCGGGAATAAACCCGGGAATTTTCGGGAATAAACTGGGGACTTCAGATATATTGGAAACTTTGATGGGAAGAAACTACCTTGACAATGTTTACGTTTATTTGCACAACACCAGTTGACACGCACTTAAAAATGACCCGAAATATTTCAATGAACCTTTCCTTACCTATATTTTTTCTTTCTTCTTTCCACAGAAATTATTATTAGATGACGAAATTGTATTCCATTAGAAATGTTCGTAAGTTCAAATTAAATAATGTTATCACTTTAAGGCATTAAATACAAAAAATTGTTATCGATTAATTATCAAGATCAGTTCAATATTTATTTTTTAAAATAAGTAATAAATTACGCAAAAATCGTTTTATACATTTGAAACGTATTTCAAAATTCCCATAATGTTCAAAAAACCTTTGTTTTGGGAATTTTGAAAATTCCTTTCCCGAAAAACCTGGTTTTTTCCCGGGTTTAAATCGGGTTTTTCCAGCCTTTACATGCCCCAATGCAACTGCATCGGTTGCATTGCCATCGGTACGTCACTGGACCTGTTGGTGAAGAGGTGTCGGAGAAGTAACGTGTTGGGGAAGTGATAGTCGGCGAAATGAACGTGACCGTGGAAGAAATGCAACAAAATGATGCCATACTTTTCAATGTGTCGTAAACATAAACGAAGATAATTGCATATAAAACGGGTAATTCAGAAAATTTTCAGAGAATATAATACGTAGAGCTAAAGTTGAGCAGTTATTGAATAGGGAATGCTGGGAAGGCTATAGGATCGGCCCTATTAGGTGAACTGAATGCGAACTGGCTTCATTTAATTTTGAAATGTCTCCAGTATCCCTTATCTTCATGTGTCAGGATAACCAAGGTTGGTTGGTTGTTTGGCTTTTTTATGGCGCAAGAGCATCTGGGCTATACTGCGCCAAACACGGTATAAAATTTTGAAACCAGGATAACCAAGGCCAACTAGATTACTACAGGCCCGCTCACGTGAGCCTAACGCCATAGAAAACCTGTCCCCAAATTTTCGCAGTGGCGATTCTCTCAAGCAGTTTTTCTCCGACAGAGGGCGCCTGCTACCTGGGTTAATATTCTCAATTTAACAGACTATAAATGCCAATTAATGTCCCAGTTTCTGATTACATACAGAAATAGATTGCTATTTTTCTCAAAAATTTATCGTATTTTATTTTCCAACGACGTTGATGATATCGTGATATGATAACCTTTCATAACAAATTTTAAAATAAAATTTAAATCTTACATACCTTTTTCTACTCTTTTATTTACACTGAAGACGGTTTATTGGATGAAATGATTTCTCAGGCATGATTAATAACTGATAATGAATTGATAGTTTACACTGAAAGCTAAATTGCAAAATGCATATAAAAGCAGACTTTATTTTAATGGTTAATAAAATAGAATTATATAGAATTTAAATCAACTAATTAATAATTTAATTATTTTTATTAAAATTAATTATAAAATAAAGAATTAATTAGAAGGCTTGACACCTGTTTGGAAAGACTTTAATGGAATGTTAATGAAATTGACACATGAATTTACAATAAACTGATGAT
>QLNU02015003.1:78277737-78293465 GCA_006491805.2 Dysdera silvatica
GAAATACCCTCTACTTTCTCGTTTAGTTAAAGCGGCACTGACACTTTCCCATGGGCGTGCAGACATTATGAGAGGGTTTTCGCTTAACAGACACCGTTTTAACTCAAATCGTCCATTGTTAAATGAATTATCAGTGAATGGTCTTCGAACCGTACAAGCTGCAGTAAAGGTAAAGAATGACATTTGTGACATATCTATTACTCCGCTGTGCCTGAAATATTTCTGAGAAGCACATAGTAAGTACAGAAACTATTTGGAAGAGCGTAAGAAGAAACTTTCGGCTAAAAAAATGAAGAGAAATCATCCTTCAGATGTTGAAATACTTGAGAAAAAAATTAAAAGGCTACAGGAATTAATCAAAACAAGTCATTCACTGATTCGGGAAGCTAATGAAAGACTTTCAAAAGGTACTAAAAGAACGGATATGAAAAAAATGTCAGCTGCACAGGCCTTGCTAGAGTCGGGGCATATACAACTCATAGCAAATACAGAGGAATTGAAGCATGCAGAACTACATTGCTCTCACAGATAAGGAGGGCTAAGAAGTAGCCAGTATAGAACAATAAATCCTTTTAGGGAACTTTATCTAACATTATGGTTTTGAAATGATCACATGAATGACTGTTTCTAAAACATCTAAAGTTTGGTTAACGTTATGGTACCGACTTCTAGTTGGATGGACGAATTATGATTGCAAAAATTGTACCACATGTGATATAAATTGTTAACATAACTATCTAAAGGTTTCATTCAGTCCTTCTGCTACATAGGTGACCATGTCTTATTTTTCATCTACACCTTATTTAGTAGTATAATTCTCGTTTTTCTTTCTTTTTACTTTTTTTTTGCATTTACTGTATATTATTAACAGTTAGATATGTTTGTTGCCCTTTAATTCACTGGCACAGGTTCACATTTGAACTTACGCCTATCATTTGGTATAATAACGTGTGTATTGTGTAGTGAGAATTGAATATTTGCCATACTATGTGTGTCAAACCAACATAGACGGCAGATGGGGGGAAGTTGGTTTTAAATTCGTCTCGCAGAAGATTTTTTTTTCACAAGAAAAATCAGAAGATTTAGAAATTTACCCGCCCACCTTTTTTGTTATTTGTTGTTTTGATACATCCCTATATTTTTTTAAGTTGTGACTGTGATACCTGATTATAGTTTTTCCATCCTTCTCTCCTCCCCCTCCCTCCCACCCTCCCTTCACAAATTCCTTCCCTATCTCCCCTATCATGTGCTTTTTCACAGCCCTTCTTAAAACATCACTGAAAAGCATCATCCAAACGAGGCCTAGCCCACAATCTCATAGCCCGACGAAATTAATCCCTCTTTCATAAGCTACTTCAGCTCCCTTCTTTTCCCTTTCAACCACAATTCCACAAAAAAAGATAATGTCAAGCATTCAGGCATGATATAATTCACTGTAATGAATAAAATACATCCAAAAGAACAACGAAACACATGAAAATTCCCTTAAAAACTCTAAAGACAGCGTATGTGTGACATCACGAGCTCATCTATAAGATGCGAACATCTCATTTAGTGACTTTCCGACTCATTTCAAGAGGAGAGAAACACCAGGGGATGGATTTTCCAGTGTCACTCATTTTTTTCGTATACAATCACTGAAATGCAACCACTCTTCCCAATATATATATACATATATATCCCAATATATATAAATGGTTGTTACAATTAAAGTCTCCCTGTTTAGCCCAAACTAATTAGACACCAAATTTTGTGCACATACTATTCAAGAGGTGGGGAGGAGGATTCATAAAAAAAAGTTTTAGTTCCAAAATTTGACGATAAGGAAAAATATGATGCTCCAAAATAGGAAAATCGTGGAAAAGAAAAGAAAAAGTAAGCATAATGGGGTGTCAATCTCACCACGCTGTCACCAAAGGTGCTGACTTCCTTCCTGGATGCCCTAACTTACATTCTGGACTTCGCCATTGTTGATTCACATTTACACCCTTGCACTCTTTATCTACACAACCTGTTGCAGTGCCTTCCTTATCTGATGTTTTTTATAATGAGGGTGTGGGGGCACCCCCCCACTAGACTTTAAGTGATTGAGGAAAAGTATACGGACACAAATATTCCTTAAAACATTATTCCAATGTCGCATATGCTAATTTCCTAAATATTTTTAAGCCACGCTTTTGTGCAATTAAGGCCCTTTCAGTTCCAGCCCATTCAAAAATAAAAATTTTAGAATGGAAATAAAAATTTGATCTTCACTCTTATTATTATGTTGCATTCCAACTTATACAACACTACCGGCAGAAGAAAAATGGCTGGAGGTGATGCTATGATATAATTGAGGCACATGGACCATGCCTGAAAAAATCTCGGACCGATTTTAAGAGTATAGCATGAGTTTTGGCGACAAGCTTGGCAAGGTGTGATTGCTATGCAGTTTTACCCGAAAATTAACTAAGATAAGTCTAAAATTTAATTTCCACTTTTTAAGTTAACTCATTGCAAAAACTAAAACTTACATAAATTGGCACGGGATGTGGTTTCACAATTCATTCAACATTCGTATTGTCGCTGATTTTGGAGTTGAAATTCAGTATGATTGCCATTGTCGTCATATGCTACATATCTTCATAATTTCGCAATTGTTCAAAAGAGGCTGCTTGTATAAAACAATTTGCATGCAAAATGGGACTCCTCATATTGCATGACTCTATTATCAGTAGCATAGCAATTCAAACATTATGGGGTAGGGGCCTCCAGCAGCTTTGAGTATGATCTTGTGACACAACCTTAGAGAAAATAATGTTTTGTAACCAGTGGGGGACTTGAGCCTGTAAGCCCCCTTTACTAGATCACTGGTTAATATGCCAATGTTTCACTGACAAAAGTGCGATTAGTCGCTATTTTCCTCATGACGTGTCTGCCGTGGTCTCATATTCTTACACCATGTGATTTTTAGCTGTGGGGGTCACTTTGTCAAAGCTAATGTTTATAGAGGAAATGTCCCTAACCTGGCTGTATTAATGGACAGCATTATGCAGAATGTGCTGAATATTTCTCCAGATCCGATTGTATCGCAATGGGGGTGGGTTATGACCCTTGTCAATCCCCCCCCCCCTGTGACAGATTAAGCGGCTGGTCAGGCGGCCACCAGGGGCCCCAAGTTCGAGAGATTCCTAATTAAAAACTGCCACAACACATAAAGCGAAAGATGCAATATTAAAGTTGAAAATTTTTTTACTGAGGTCAATTAAAAAAAAGCGTCACATTTTTTCGTTATTTTTTTTGCGGTACGTTTTAATGAAGGTAGGATGTTGTTGCCACTTTATTATGATAATATTAATAATATTATCATTTGCGTTGAAACCAATGAAAAATAATTGTTGCCACTATATTCTGGTGGAATCAATAATAGCTACATGAGGAAATGTTAGTTGTGATTAATTCTTTACTTTTTAATTTTGGTTATCATGGTAACCCGAAAGGCACAAAATGCCAGAGGGGACTTTTTTCTCTTTTTGTTTATTAGTATTCATTCAAGTTTTGACGGGTACGCACGTAGTTTTTCTATTCCGCTTAAATTCGAATGTTATTCTTTATTCACCAATGACAAAACTGCAAACAAAAAATCTTCAATGTTATTGAATACATTTTCAACGTTCTAATATTCAATAACATCGAAAAATTTTTTTAATATTGTTAACGTGTTCTACGTATTTAAGTACAGAAAGTTCAGTTATTATATTAAAGGTAATTAAAAATCATATTAGTTTAACAGTGAGTGCCTCAACGATTAAATGTTACTGTCAAAAATGTATTTTCACCATGTGTAATTAAATGAGCGAAATGAGAATTAAATGAAATTAAATTATGATGAAGGAAGCCATATTCTCAATAACGTCATTTTACTGATAAAAGGCTAAGGAGAAGAACGACTTTGATTTGACTTCTAAGCATACGCTTGAATTCTTATCTGTATATATAATACAGGGTGTCCCTCAGTACATGTCCCATACTTTAAGGTTGTAGGGGCCATCCGATAAAACATATTGGCCAAAATCTCCATATCTGAAAAGTAGCCAGTTTAGCTGTACAGTGAAAGTATTATTTACATCCACATCATTGCTATGTAGGCAATTACATGAACAAAGAAATACTTTTGACACATAAATTAAGCGACTGCCCTAATTATATGACAAAAAAAGAAGAAAAAAATCGGAAATTCCCTTCCCTGGTCCTGAGTTGTGTTGTCATTTAGTCATCAAAGGTATGGAAAATGAGAAAAACGATCGTTTATCATACTCAAGGAAATTAGGAATTGTCAAACATGTGTAATAGGTGAAAGAGATCAAAAGAAACAACTTTGGTCCAGTGAAACAATGTCCGAAAATGAGCCGTTCTGGAACTATAGGGCTGTTATTATTTACGTCCACATTAGTTAATCATGTAACAGAATTTGGAAAATTTGCCGTTCCAGCTTAGAACGATATTGATAAAGGGTCCACAACTTACTATGATTCAAAACTACTTCCCATGGCTAAATTAATGCAATTCGGGAATTTATGGCCTAAAGGTGAGGCTCACATTTGGGCTATAAATTCCCCAACTGCATAAATTTGGCCATGGGAAGTTATTTTGGACTATAGTAAGTAGTGAAACCTTTTCCAATATGGTTTTAGGCTAAAACGGCAAATTTTCCAAATTTTGTTATATGATTAACAAATGTGGATGCAAATAATATCCTTGTAGTTCCAGAAAGGCTCATTTTCAAACATTGATTCACTTGAACAAAGTTGTTTCTTTTGATCTCCTTCACCTATTACTCATGCTTGACAATTCCCAACTGCCTCTAGTATCGTAAGTCATCCAGTATCATCGTTTTCCTCATTTTCCATACCTTTGATGACTAAATGGCAACAGTACTCAGTGCCAGGGAAGGGAATTTTTTAATTTTTTTTAATCTGCTGCATTATTAGGTCAATCACTTAAATTATGTGTCAAAAAAATTTTTTTGTTCATGTAATTGCTTATGCAGTAACGATGTGGATGTAAATAATAGCTTCACTCTACAGCCAAACTGGCTCATTTTGGGACATGGAGATTTCGGCCAATATGGTTTATCTGATGTCCCCTACAACATCATAAGATGTGGGCCATGAATTCAGGGACACCCTGCATATATATATATATATATATGCACTTGAGTGTGAGAATACCGAAAGGTAATTGGAAAAGAAGAAAAAATTGTTGTTTAAATTTTTCCATGCGAAATCGGACTTCTGAATAAATCTTCGAAGGTGAGAGGGCATTCATATCTTGCTCTGATCATATTAATTTTCCTAAAATGCCCTTTAAACTATTATTATTTTAAAGAAACAATTCGTATCACATAATAAATAAAACTTAAAAAAAAAAAAAGAAACTATTTGATTATTATTGGGTGCATATAATCAATGGGATTATTGGTGCATCATTATTATTGAAGTATTTATTAGTGAGTATATATCACTTGGATAAACATACCAGGACGTAAAGAGTTCAATCGAATTGTAAGTATTGTTTACTCTATTTTTGTAAAAGTTATGAATAATAATAATTATGTAGATTAAAGAAGGAAAAAAGATTTTTGGAGGCGTGCTATTAAGTGATATTAAAAAGTTATAAATGATAAAGGAAGTTTGCAAGAACATTTGCAAAGAATATTAATATGTATATGTTGTTATATGTATATTGTTATTGTACATGTTGTCAAAGGAGAAATAATAAGAGTGTAAGAAACTTATAAATAAATAATCAGAAGTGTTGATAAATAAATAGCCAGAAGTGCTATTGAATAATAGTTCTAAGTGTACAAAGAGAGTGGAACTTTTCCTAATGTAGAGATTATTTCGAAAATATTTTTAGACATACCAATATCAAATGCAACAGGTGAAAGATTTTTTTCAGTTTTAAAATGCGTTAAATGCTATTTAAGGAGTACGATAGGAGAAGACAGATTGAACAACATGGCCATATTATACATAGAACAAGAAATTTTGGACGAAATAGATACTGAAAAAATAATTGATGAATTTACTAAAGCAAAATTTATATATAGTTCGTTCACGAAAAGTAGTCCGATGGTACCGTTAGAATTAACGGGAGCTGACATCACAAACGGCCTAGCCGATTACAGCAGAGGGGAGGACGTCATTTCAGAACTGGTTTATAGCAAATGTTTGTCCGCACCCAAAACCACTTCTGAAATGACATCCTCCCCTCTGCTGTAATCGGCTAGGCCGTTTGTGACGTCAGCTCCCGTTATTTCTAACGGTACCATCGGACTACTTTTCGTGAACGAACTGTAGAAAACATTTTTTAAGCACTCAGGTAATTTAGTTGTTGTTAATTTTTTTAAATAATTTCTGACTTTTCTTGAAACATGCACACCGAATTCATTAATAGTTGATATATTGTCGATTTAAGGAACTCACTAAAAATTTACTACTGGCATCTTTCCCAAAATACCACCAGAATCTTTATACAATTTTTTTGTTTTGGGGCTTGTGTCTAAGGGCCTCGAAATTTTTACCGCCAGGGGCCTCCAATAGGCTTAATCCACCTCTGCCCACTCCTCTTTGCGTATGCCAGTGACTGTTGCAAATACTAATGTGGTCAAATTTTCAGAACCAATACACAAATTTCTAGCTGTGATTTTAACGGCTATTTGTACTATCTTATACCACCTGTGTGGTATTAGTACAGTTTTTTTTCCTAAGGACATCAGTGTCTTTATAAGCATTATTCTTTTGAATCTGAGTTGATCGCCACTGTTTTTGGGAAAATTCTGTTCGCTCTTATCTTTCATTTTAATTAACTATTGTTAGAAATGCCTCTAGTGAATGGCCAAAGTTCAAACGTGTTTTGTCCGTACAGGGTTCTAATCCAATGGAGTGAATTATGAAAACGGTGTCTGCATGTGTGGATGAGCACTAAGTAGAGATTCGAAATACATTATTGCGAATAAGAGTCTGCCAGAGAATTTTTATTCAACCATGCAAATCGGATTACCGTATCTGAGGGGTCCCTGTATATGCAGGGGTGATTGTGTTCTGGGATTTCCATAAATTCCAGGAATTTTGACTTGCCTCTTCCGGGTATCTCTTTTTAAAAAATTACAAAAATTTTGTTTTGTTTCCTATAATTTTTTATAGTCCTTTCGAAATCCGTATCTTTACCAAAACCATCACATAACTCTTCATGGAATTTTCTGGTACGTTTAGGGAATCTGATTTGGACTTAAAATCACCCCTGTATATGTCTCTCTGCTGTACTGTACTGGAAATATCAGTTTCTGTTTGATCAGCGAGGTTAAAAACAGTATACTGTTTAATTTGTATGTGTGTGTGGGGGTGATATGCAGGAGCAGACACAGACTTCCATTTGAGTAGGGGGGGATCAAGGACAGAATTTGCCATGGTCTTGGAATAACACCCTTCATTTATCATGAAAGTTGGAATTTTTTACAGTGAAAAAATATATTTAGAAGGTTCATGACTTCTGTGACCTCCCCCCACCGGGTCTGCCCTTGGTGTTCTGCTATGTTACAGTGATGAGAGAGCCATTTAAAATAATACATTCACTTAGCATGCTATTAATCTAAGTTTAACTCCCAATATTTGACATAGAAAAAGAGAAAAAAATTATCAGTTGACTTCTTACTGTAATCCGACATTGATTCCCTAGGACACTGAAGAGGTTTGGGTTCCTTTAAAGTAAATGTAGGTCCAGTACCTTACAGTGGCAGTAGCAGTGGATTCATCTATGATGCCATTAACCTGGATTTGATTCCCACTGGCATCATGGAACTTGTGCCATTTTTCTGCCCACTGTACTCTTTACTGACTGTGATGCTGGCAGGCGTTCAGATTCCCCAAGAACTTTAGGTTCTGATGCAACATGAACTTTGCTGTCTCTGTGTCATAAAAGCATAAATAAAAATTGCAAACTTTGTTACTGTCTTGATAAATCACTGGCAGAGAAAAGACAGATTTCGTTAGTTCGGCGAGGTATGGTCCCACAACTTTTCGTTGTTGGTGAAATGCTCCGTCTGTTGAGCTTCGGACAGCTATCAAACTTTTCCTTATGAGTGAATATAAAGGTTCATGATGGTCAAGTTAGCGAATAGTGGTGCCTTACAGATGGCCATTATTTGCATTCAGTATCAATATTTGTCTTCACTAGAACATATGCTTCATTTGACTCTGTCGCATATGGTTTAAAAAGCGATCTGCACCGCTGTTTATTAACTTGTCCATCGTGAAACTTTATATTCAATATTTACTCGTAGGGGAGAGTTTGATGTTGTCTATAGCTCAGTGGATAAACCACATGATTCAAGGGCAATGAAAACGTTGTGGGATCATACCCTACCAGATGCACCAAATCTGTCTTTCTCTGTGATTGATTTATCAAGTAATAATGTTCCCAGTAGCAGGGCCGTAGCTAGGGGATGGTGTGGAAGGCCTATACCAGGGGAACAGGTAAGGAAGAATGTAAAATCGGCGAACATAATTTACAGGGGAGAATATGTTTGTGACTAGAAGGCACAACCTAGACACTCCTGCCAGGAGTGTTAAGATCATCTGGCTATGGTGCTGACCTTGCAGATGGAAATTATTTGCATTTTGTTACTATTTGATGAAGGGCAAATTGACAAGTTGAAGTAGCAGTATCTTTGCTATTCCAACTTGTCAACTTGCCTTTCATCAAACAACAGTGACAGAATGCAAATAATTTCCATCTGCAAGGTCAGCACCATAAAGTCAGACCACCAAGGTCAGTAGATTGGAAGAAGAAGTGAGCCACACATACACATGGTTTATTATCATGTGCTGGCAAGTGACCAGCAGATTATGCTTTAATGGCATGCATATTGAAACTAGCAAACATATGGAAACTTTGAAAGAGTCTGAACATGTTTCTTTAATTAAAATGAATTGCCAACTTACTGGGTGTTGCTGTTCTTTGAAATTCTGAAAGGAGGAAATTAGATTGGGAATATAAGGAATCTACATACAGAACTAGTTCTAGGTACTTCACTGGCGGTATGCCATAAAATTATTGCCGCTCTTTTGAGTTTTATTGTTATCACTCTTTTTTTTTTCTTTTTTGAGTTTTTATTACCACCATAGGGTGGATTTGGTCCTGCTGTGGCTGCCAGCATGCAAATATTTGTACTATACACCTAGAACCAGCCTTGTCTATAGGTAAAAGTTTTGTATGTGCTTTTGAAGGGCGTTAATTTAAATTTCAAAATTAATGTTCGTAGTTAAGTTTTCTTTTTAAATGTTTTGATTTCATCTTTCGTTTGTTTTGTTTTGTTTTTTTTCAGATACTTTGGCCACTTCTATATCTTTGCATCCGTTTATTTTTTTATTATTGCTTTAGAAGTGTGGCGACGGTATTTCATAGGAACTGCAACTGGGATTGTGACAGAGTTTTTAGATATTTTTACATCTACAAATAGAAAAGGTTTAGGTAAGAACCAAAACTTTGAATAGTTAAATACAAGTTGAGTGTCCCTATTCCACAACACTTATGACTGACAATGTTTCGGATTTTGGGATATATGATATGTACCTTAAATCTCATACATGTAATTTTTAGCCGAAACCATCCTTTGGCAATCCAAAAGTTATTGGTTTGAATCCAGCCTCAGTGCATTGCAAATTTTCTTTTCCCTGACTATTAAAAGTGAGAAATAAGTTCTAGTATAAATCATAGAACAAATCATAGCCAGTTTTGACCATAATAAAAATTATCCTTACGCAATGGTACTGCATATTTATTTCTCCCTTTTTTTCGTGAATAATTTGTAAATAGTGCATAAGAGAATCTTATCTCCTGGTCATTGGCACCCCATAATTATATTTAGTGAGGTGCATACAGGAAAAATTCTAATTAAATAATGTTGTTGGACAATAGTTTCTTATGGATTCAGTCTTTTTTACCCCTTTTTTCATAAGCCAAGGGGGTGCAAATGTACCCCTGTGCATCCCCCTTGGGGAACCCATGCTACTGTTAAGGGTTGTTTATCGTTCGTTGGAAAACAAAAAAGAAATTTAAAAGGTAGGGTGGGTTTCAAAATTTGGCCTAAACTAAACTACATGGTTCATAAATGCTCCCAGTAGTCTTATTTCAAAGGGTTGTTTGTTGTGAGAGCAAAATTAGGGATTTCAGATCAGAGTATTTTTCGGGGGGGGGAGGGGGGGGTGGCACGAAGGACAGAATTTGCCATGGTCTTAGAATAACACCCTTTATTTATCATGAAAGTTATAAGTTTTTTACCGTGAAAAAATGTAGTTTTGGAGGGTCATGACCCTCAATGTGTACGCTTGTGTTGTATACACATTTTCCTCCGATTTTTCTTGTATATCTTTACTATTTTTTCATCATAATATGGTAAAAAATACTATTAAAAATTGCGTAAGATGTTCACAACTCGTCCAAAATCAGCTCACAATTCATTTTGGGATTGTATTACAGTAATGCAGCATGTGTTGTATTATATTTAATCATTACCTATTCAATCTGTGAATGGGCAACACAAATAAATATATTCATTTATTTTGCACCAAGATTTTGAATTACTGCAAAAGTGCATTATTGCAATGTCTCTTAAAATTGCATTAAAGGTGGCAAACTGCAGTGGTTTTTTTTTGTTTGTTTTTTTTGTAAATCTTGTTTCTTCAGTTACTGTAAAATTATCATTAAATTTATGTTATATTTTTCTTTCATTGAATAAAATAAAAGAAATTGTTTTTGATTTTTAGTTGCTCCAGAATCTGTGATTGTTATGAGTTTTTTGCTTTTACTACAATCGTGTAGACGCTGCTATGAGTGCTATTTTGTATCAGTGTATTCTGATGGCAAAATGAATATTTTTCATTATATTGTTGGAATGACATTTTATTTGGGTGCAGGACAATCGCTTCTTTGTGCAGCCCCAGGATTTGAAAGTGGAAATCGTAAGTATTTTTTCTTTGAATTTGTAGGTAATAAATTTTTCGTCATTGATGGAAAGACGAATAGTAAGAAAAAGAAAAGGTTATTCTCAAAAATGTGGTGCTATTTGCTTGTTAAAATGATAATTTTGCACTGATTAGATTGTGTAAATGTCCTATGATTCCATAATGGTATGGCAATACATTCATCTATTAACGTACCTTTAATTCAGATTCAATTCTAACAATAAGGTACAATGCATGTTACTTATTTTGCCCACCATAGTCCAGGGGTTGGTTCTATAGACATCAAAGGTTTGTATTCCTTGGAAAATTGTTGGTCCTGACCCTTAACTATTCTCATACTGTCAAATACACGAATGATTTTGTTTGAGTAATGAATCATTACTTGTAGCATAATGAAATGAATGCAAGTGATGAGGCATTATTTACACAAAATCATTTGTTTGTTTAACAGTATTAGAGCAGCTAAAGGTATCAGGACCAGCAATTTTCCGAGGAATACGAACCTTCGCTACCTAGGGAATCAACCCCCGGACTGCGATGGGCAAAATAAATTGCATGCATTATACATTGTTGTTAGCATTGAACCCCGTTGATAGCACAACAGCTGAACATGTTATCATTATGAAACCATAGGCTGTTAACACCATGTAATCAGTGCAAAATTATAACTTTAACAAGCACATAGCTACACATTTTTTAGAATAACTTGTTTCTTCTTTTTTGACAATCGTCGATATTCATTCTTACCGATGTAGAGAATCTCAGTTTGCATCTACCGCACAGTTGACATGCACACTTTGGTGAATTTGATTCATTTTGCATATTATTTGCTGATAATGTGCATGTAATTGGTGGAACTGTAATTTTAATTAAAAAGGTCAGTTTAAGATGCCTTTATTTTATTTTCACATTCCTCTACACCTGTATTTACACCATAGGTGCTCTTGGTAAAAATATATTATTATTGTAGACTACTGAATTAACGACAACAAGAGCAGCATGGTGTGGTTAGTCAAAAAGTTTGAAATCGAGTGATCTTCTTTTTTTTTTTTAATTCTAAAAGTTTTTTGTAATGAAATGGCTCATACCATGATTGACCAAGTTTTTTATTGTTTTATGAGCAAAACTATGATTGAAAAAGTTGACAGACTTTGCAGCCTGTATTTCCAGGAGAAGTATGGTATACAACTACGTTGAAGTGGTAACAGGCTTGCCCCCCACTTGCAATGAGGTTGATGATTGATTCATGGCAGCTACCATGAATCAGAAGTAAGGTAGGACTAAGTCTGCAAAAATTGCTGAAGAACAGGTGCTAGAGAATGATGAAGTAATACTTAGGGCTTGAGCTCAAACCAGCTAACTGCCAAACATGCAGACACCAAGACACACAGCGGTATAGAAGGAGTGGATACGAAAAAGGCGGATGAGAAAATGGAAAGGACGGAAACTGCTGCAGACAAGGGCTCCACATAGTAGAGCAACACCCAGCATGACGACGGCAGACAGTGGCGGCCCATGGAATCTGATGCCAAAAACACGGCAGAGTACTCCGATGCATTCTTTAAAAACAGGTACCACCATTGCGAGAGAAGGTGTTGGGAAAGGAATCAGCAGGGAGTAAGGCAGAAAAAGGCAATCAATCCAATTAAATCCAATCCATCGATGCAAGGCAAAATTAGGAGCAATAACCGAAGAAAAAAGACATAGAAGAGAGCTGAAAAAGGAAAAAAAGTGGAAAAAAATGAAGAAAAGGGAAGAGCAATGTGCACACACATCTGTTCTCACCGAGATTCAGGGCCCAAATCCCCATGATTGCAAGTTGAGATGACACAACAGGTGAAGCTTCACCCTATTGATTAGTGGACTCTGAAGAAGGGTGGAAAGTGAAGTGATGGGTGTGCATATTAAACTGGCCTGCTTGACAATTTACGCCTGCAGACGTACAATAGAAATGACAGTGTTCACCATTCTAGATATATTTAAAAGTTTTTGCATTGTGTACTTCAGAGGTATTTCTATGAGAAGGTTATGTGCACTGTCATTCATTTCTTTGAAATGTGTTGTACATGTATTTTATAGCCTGTGAAACCTTCTAGCGGAAAAAATAGAGAATTGACTTCAGTTCAGCGAAGTACATAATTCACCCCAAATCTCACTGGTATGAAACCCTTGCTAGTTTTTCTGCATATTCACAGTCTGAAGATTTTATTATGAAAGGTGTTAGAAGTTTGGATCCTAGAGTAGAACTGTCACAGCTGTTCTTGCAACGTAAAATGCAAACAAAGGGAGAGAAGTAATTTGTTCAGTGATCCCAATGAGATTTTCTTGGTTTAATTTGATCCTCGGTAAGTTTGAGTGTAATTTTATCTTAATTTGCGGCACTGGTATATGAAGGAGGGCTATTGATGGGGATTGTAAACCCCTATTGCTATGAAATTTTGTATATGTACATATAAATATATAGAGTTGTAGCTTTGTAATCCACCCCTGTCATTGAGCCTCTAGCTCCTCCCCTCTCCTCTTTATGACCTTTCTGCATATGTCTATGGTTTGCAGGTCATTTTGGGCTAATAATCCTATCCCAGATAAACTATTGCATAATTTGGTCATAAAAACAAATAAAAAATTGCTCGGAATGCTTCATATAATTAAAATTGTAGGTACTCTTCTTGTCTTTGTTTCTTTTCTATTGTGCTAATTGGGGTGCATTGTTAATTGTATAAAGTTAATTTATATTAATTTATCAACAGGTGGCCTCATACTTATTGAACTTTCCAGTGATTGGTTGACATTGAAACATTTTATTGGTATTGCGTTGTTTTTATTTGGATTTGTATTACAATACCAAACTCACCTGTCTCTGGCCAACCTTAGGAAAGATGATAAAGGTAAGTTATATTGAATCGGCCTTTTATATAAAATGACGACTGCTAAATACTCAGTCAAATTTTGTTAATGCAAACATGCTTAACATGAATTACTTTTAATACAATGTCATTCTTTTTGGATAATGTGTACTACTTTTAATGTAAACAAATTTTTTATTTTATATAAATCAAACAATAATGTCAATCAATCAACGTTTGTTGGCGTAGTGATACCAATGCTGATGGTATGGCGTGATTAGATGGTGAAACGTTCGAAAGGTGCATTTCGATCAATTTAATACTAGTCTCTTTGCAATTTGGTTTAAATAGTAGTCCATGTACTACATCATTCTGCGAAATAACTGGCAACAATATATATACGTTCGTAAAGAGATTATATATTGTCCTTCGTAGCTCAGTGGGTAGAGCCTCCACCCAGCAAGTGGAAGGTTGTGGGTTCAGGTCCCACCGAAGGCAGAAATATATATTTTCTTTCGAACGTTTCACCATCTAATCATGCCATAACATCGGCGTTGGTATCACTACACCAATAAACGTTGACTGATTGACATTGTTGTTTGAATGTTCAATTATTTTGAAAAGTTTAATTTTTTTAAAATTACATGCTTAAACATAATTGTTACACATACATTTTACCTGTTTTTAATGTTGAGGTTTACTTTCTATTCCGTTAGTTACTTGTACACTTAACTAGTATTTAATGCACCTAAATCTCAAGACTTTGATGCACTTGTGCACCTGATTTAAAAAGTTAATTTCGAACCGTGAATTATGTGCACCGAACTCACAGCCATCGTAACGTATTCGGAGATGGATCACCACACATACACAGTTTGCCCTCTCTTGTAGTCCAACTAGGGACATAGCTAGAGTTCATAGCTTTGGGGGGGGGGAGGAGGGGCTTTGAGACTGATTCACTGGTGTAGGTAGTTTCACAAGATCTGGGCCTTAAAACTTCTTAAAATAGCGCCATAAAAATTTCTTTGGGGAATTGAGAGGCTCGAATCCCCTTAACACCCTATGACCACCGTGATTCCAAACGAGGGGGCGCTGCCGGATACTATACGTTTATAAAAAAAAATATTGTGAAGAAATATATCCATAATATAAAATGGTTGAAAGGATTGTTATAAAATTTATATGTCAGAAAGGCTTGTTGATATATAATTAAATTTTTTTTTAATTTTAATTTATTTGCTGGAGTTCAGCATCGTATTCTACCAAGCGGTTGTGCAATAATAAAGAGAGTGGGGGGTCTTGTATATTCTTTTCAGAGCCACAAAATGAATAAAATACGATCTTACATCGTTATAAAATGTTAAAATATCGTAAAAATTTGTGAGGAAACACTACTATCGCTCTACAGAATGTGTTGTATGGAATCAACGTGCCAAAAAATCTGTAAAAATATAAATGTAGATTATAGTGCATAGATGAACCCTGAATGTATGCTAAAACGGTCATATGAAAGTTATTATTTCATGCACATTGTTCCAATTATAATTTAGTTCCTGATAACCAATATTCAGGGCCATTTCTACCATTAGGCTAGAGTAGGTGACCGCCTAAGGCGGCAAAATGGCGTAAAAAATTAATTTTTAATCAAACAACAATGTCAATCAATTAAAGAGATTATATATATATATTGTCGTTCGTAGCTCACTGGGTAGAGCCTCTGCCCAGCAAGTGGAAGGTCGTGGGTTCAGGTCCCACCGAACGCAGAAATATTTATTTTCTTTCGAACGTTTCACCATCTAATCACGCCATAACATCGGCGCTGGTATCACTACGCCAATAAACGTTGATTAATATTGTTGTTTAATTTAATCTG